>RJWH01002462.1:0-229976 GCA_004363575.1 Solenodon paradoxus | reverse complement strand
AAAAAAGACACCCTGAGAAGATAACTTCTGCAAACCAAGGTGAGGCCTCAGAAGAAACCAAACCTGCTCACACATTGGTCTCAAACATTCAGCTTCTAGAGCTGTGAGAGACCATGGTTGTTGCTTTCGTCACCACCTCTGTGATGTTTTGCTATGGAGGCCCTGGTAAAGTAGTAGAAAGGGCAAGTTTAAAATGCCTGTCGAAAGATTACCTAAAGAGTAGAGGAAAGAGCTAAGTAGGAAAAATAGGGATGAAACTCAATCTCCTTGAATAAGCCTCATATTACCGCTCTGACTTTGAAACCAGGTAAATATTCAATTATGAAACAAACTCAAAGCCATGAAGGAAATAAAAAACAAAATGCACCAAAGTTGCCAACTTGATACTAACTTGAAGGTTTGATCACTAACGTACAACTAAGATAAAACTTGGTTATTTGACTATATAGCTAATGAGATAAATCCACCCCCAAAGAAAACAAGTAAAGCTCAAACTAAGTCAAACTCAAACTATTTTCAGTTGCACATTGTTGCAATAAAATTGAATTGATATTCTGAAATTAGATGAAGATACACACGCTAACAGAGAAATGAAAAAGCAAATAATTAGGCTGATGTGATAGTCAACATAAAAGAGATATGGATATACATTTTTAAAAATTTCAAAACGTTGCAAGTCTATAGATTAATTGGAAATATTATCCACTTTCTTTAAGAAAAATTGTTCCTCCTAACACTCCTCACTATAAAGCCCTAGAAATAATGACTCACCCAGTTGCAGTGAGTACCTTTAGAACTCATATTTTGGTCCCTCAGTACTATCTTTCTATCTGTGAAGAACCAGGATAAATACTTGGATAAATAAATAATCTCAGGTATGAAGTGGGAAAGGAAAAATTAATCTGGAATATTTTGTCATTCTGGGAATCCAGAAAGCTATAAATGAATTTAAACACACCAAATATGTTAGAAGCTTATTAGTTAATTGTGATACCTATATAGATGTGTGTGTGCATACTTTGTAGGATTCTAGGAAAACCATTAAAATATTTGAAAGCAGGTTAAAAAAGGAATTAAGCATTTAGCCTTCTTTTTCACACAAACTATTCCCAATAAAAAAGTAGTTGGTGAGGAAAAGCTTTTTCTTTACATAAAGCATTCTGGCTTATAAACAAAGTGGGGTTGATAAAAGGAGAATGCCACCATCTTGCCGACTCAGATGGCAGTAAGTTATTGTCATCATGTGCTGCAAGACAAAGAGCTGAAAGCCATGGGAATTTTATAATAGATAAATCAAGCTTACATTCAAATTCACTGATTCATCTTATCACAAAAAGAGCAAGAACCAGTCATTATGAACACCCTGCGAGAAATTAAAGCTAAACACAGTCAAGTTTCTAGATGTAATTGCCAATTCACCAGAAATATAAAGGACAGAAAAACATGTTAATTGACACTATGCAATCAGCAAAGTCCAAATTATGGGGAAAAATCTTGTAGGACAAATAATCTGATTTATCTAACAATTAAAATGCAATGTTAAATTAAAAACAGAGAAGAAAGATCTATAGATTCAAGAGACTTAAAAGATATATCAACCTAACATAATGAAGGACCTTATTTGGACTCTGGATCAATCAAGCTACTTGTTTATTAAAAATGAGAACAGTGGGGAAATTTAAATACTGACTAGATATTCAATCATATTACAGAAATACTGGGATTTTTTGAAATAATGATACTGTGGTTATATTTTTTAAAATTCTTATCTATTAGTATCACTGAATGAATTAGAGACAAAATAAGATAAATCTTGGATTTGCTTCATAAAAACCTGGTAGGCAGGAAGTAGGGTTGGAAGAGATACAGATGAAACAACTGTGGCCATCAGCTGATAAACAAGATGATGGTTATATGGGAATTCATCCTACTCTACTCTTGACTTTTGTACTTACTTGAAATTTTCCATGATAAAAGGAAGAATGATGATAGGCAGATAGATAGTTATGATGATAGACAGAGATGGATGGATAAACAGATGATAGGTAAGTAGAAAGATCATAGATAGATGATAAATAGATGACAGATTGATACAGATCAATAGATAAATGATAGATTATAGATACATAATATAGATAGATAAATAATAGATACTGATAGACGATACATATATAGATAGATGATTTGATAAATGATTGAGAGGTAGATAGGTTGACAGATGGGCAATCAGATAGACATTCTCATCACAGATCGATTATAATCTTTCTCATATGATTTGCTAACATAAGTTTTACCTGCTCTGGAAAACACAACTATGCTTCATTTTCTGGAAGAAAAAGGGGCTACTGACTTTTTCTTTCTGTAACCTTGTCTAAGGTGTTAGCCACGTACTAGGTCTGAACAACCCAAGAGGTTTTTCCCATTCACCCAAGGACTCACTTCTCCAGTTTCACTTGGAACTGTGCTTAGTCCCTTCAAGCCAAAGAAATTGCCCATGTAGGCTTAGGAAGACAGCTCATCCTTGCAAGATGATCTCCCCAACGATGAAAGATAAAGAACATTCAATAAGGACTTAGCACCTAGTCTCTCTGTTTTCATATCTGACAACCTTTTTCTACATCAGAAAAGAAGAGGTGAGGTTCAGCAAGTTCTGGGTGAAGCAGGGATACAAACCCAAGGTTCTGAGTCTCCCAAGTCCACACATATCTGAAGGGAGACAACACCCTCTCTAGAGCTAAGCGGGGTGTTTGCCCTGCCTCCTCTCCACCAGTATAAATGTAGACTGTGGTTCCAGGTGCAGGGGGCTGCTAGCCAAGGCAAGGAGGATACAAGACCCTTCCCTGGCCCCTGCAGAGGGAAGCTCCACAGGACTCTTTTGTTCTGCTTCTGGCCTGATGCCTGATTATCTGAGGATCTCATTTGTCACCTGAGCCTCACTTCCAGTATCTGTGACCATGTGACAATGAAACAGTCCCCAAGGGTGTGTGCTCACTTTTCTCCTCATGGATGGACAATCTCCTTCTGACAAACATGGAGGGAGGGTGTGATTTTTTAATTTATTAAGAATAGTGACAGCCTCAAATTTAAAAAGAGAACAAGATCATTCATTGCAAGGGGAGGCTCAGATTTTCCTGATCTACTTTTAAAAATTAAAATTTAAGAACTTTCAGGGAAACTGGGCTAAAAGTAGACAAGGAGTCTTCCTTGAACTTGGTCAGCTCTGAAGTGTTGAACTCCTTGACCCCAGCATGAATAACTCATGCCTGAGGTTTTCTCCCACTCTTTGCTAATATTTCAGAGTACAGGCTTTTTGTCTGAATGACAGTATGAGGCATTTTATACTATGGATGATCCTTTATATCTTCTATCCTCTACTCCCCTGGCCCTCCCTCAGTTTGTCTTTTCTCTGCTTTCTCTCTCTTCTATCATTAAAAGTCCTGTCTCCCTGTTGTTCCCACTCCCCACTCAGGGAGCTCAGTGATTCTCAGGTCTTCAGAAGCACAGCGGCTGTTTTGCTGCTTGTGACCTCAGGACTCTGTACCTGCTCATGAAAGCCTCCCAAGTCCTAGGGTCCTTGATTAAACCAAGTTCACAGGCTGGAGTCCCCAAAGAAGACCTCTTGACCAAAGACCAAATGTGAAAACATGCAAAGTGCAGTTCTGATGTGTGTTTTGTGGATCTGTAACATTCCCTACATTTTGTGTGTGTGTCCACCATCAGTGTCATCTAGATGCTTCACCTCCCCACCCCCCCACCCCAGTTCAGTCCACACAACGATCAGACTATGGAGATGTGGATGAGAAGACTGCATGAGTTGCTCTTTTTCTTTCCAAACGTTTTCACTAAGGGATGGGGGCAGGAGGAGCCGGGCTTTATCTCTGAAGAGGACCTTTACTGCTGCTCACTCCCAAGCCCTGCAGGGCAGGGTCCCTCTGTTCCCCCAGAGAGAAGCCAGTTCTGCCCAGGGGCTCTCACAGGAGTCTGTTCTCTGTGCCTGGGCACCTCACTCCTTAACAGCATCATCATGCAGACATCTCCAGGGGGCCCATGTCCCCAGGGAAACCTGATTTTAACATCTCTTCAGATCCCAAGGCCAACAGCACGGCTGCTGACAGAGGTTTACATGGCAAGAAATTCAAAACCCTTTGTGGTGTGATGGTGGTGATTCCATAGTTGCCTTTGTGTGGTTTTCTAGGGCCTAGTGTAAGTCATTAATATTCCCACTGGAAGTCAATCCCATCACCAAGGGACTTGGGGTATTTTAGGAATTAAAGTCTTTCCTTCCTGTATCAGAGCTTAGGAACCGGAGCCGTGATGCACCATCAAATAATGGAAATCCTTAAGTTTGCAGAGCGTTTCCATAATTAAGTTAGTTCTTGGTGACTAGAGATAGATGCATTATTTTTCTTTGCCTAAAACCACTTCAGAGGTCAGGAAATTGTGGAAAAGTGAACTCATCCTTTGACATGGTTTATTTGCTTATCTCTATGGAAATTAAAAGGCAAGAGGAAAAGATGAGCTAATGAGTTTTTCACACCTATAAGCATTCGGTCGGACTCCACCTATAGGTATTTATTATTAACCCATCAATGGTAGACCCCCTAAAGGATTGAGAAGTAGAGGGAAAAAACCAGCAAGCATTTCCGGGAAATTTATGAGCTAACAGAAGATTACATGGGAAGTGTTTTGCAGTATCTGGGCTCTGAAGCTGACCTCAGCCTTGAGGATGTTGCAGATGGAGATGCAGAAAATGGATGCCCAACTCCACCCATTCCTGCTTTTTCTTACATCTGCCAAAGGTGAATGACCTCCCAGCTGTCAAACAAATTAAGGATAATATACCAACAGCAACCACAAAGGGAAAGAGCACTTTTATTTTTGATCTTTACTGAAGACAAATGCAGCAATGTCTCAGCAAAAGGCACAGTGTGACCATCATTATCATGGCAAGGATTAGGGACAAGACGGTAAAGAAAAAAAGACAAAATACCTGCCCTGCTGGGGCTTACATTATAGCTATTGGGGTTCTCCCAGGGGCCCTCCTCCTGCCATTATGAAGGGGGGGGTGTCTTTCCTCCCAACCTCCATTGTCTGCCTCCCAATGTCCCACAGTCACTCTGCAAAAAGAAAAGGTTTGCCTGCTGAGAATTCCCCCACCTCCAACCCACCCCTTGGCCCCAAAACTAAAGTTTCAAACTGTAGACAGCAACCCACTAGTGGCCCAGGAGTGAGGCAGAGGGAAGGCCCGTGGAATGACTGGCATGTCTGGGGAGAGGAGAGGCCTCTTGCTACTGGAGGTGGGGATAAGAAAAGAGGGAAGCGGGATGTGGAGAGGGAGGTCTACCTTCCTTGGTAATGAACAACATTCCTTTGGTCCCTGGGAAGAGCAATGTCTGCATCCCCCTCCCACCAGTCAGAATGCCACATCTTGGGTCCTGTGTCGCTCCCCACCCCCGGCACCCTGGTTCATTGGAAGTTGGGACCACAGGCTCATCCAAGTCCCCAGAGGCAGAAATGCACCTGCCATACATGTCACCCAGGAGAAGATGAGAGCCCAAAATACTATCTATGCAGAGACTGAATGGTGGATCCATCCTCAGCAGCCTCTTCTCACAGGCAAAGAAGAGTGAAAGTCAGTCCCAAGGTTGCGAAGGCAGGTCTGAGGGCCTCGGGGCTTCTCTTAACAATGTCCTATCAACAAGCCCAGTTCAATGCAATGTCCTAGATGATGACCACCCCAGAGTGGCTTGGCTGGGGGTCTGGGAAGGGAGGAGACAAGAGGATACTGCAGGGCCAAATGAAGGAGACCACCGAGCCAGGGTGCAATTGTGAAGTTGGAAGCCAGGTGCAGGGATGGGGACAGCCCACTGAGGTGTTTGGGGTGCTTTGGGGATGGGGGTCTGGGGTGACTGGGTGACTTCAGGTGTGCAGGACAGTTCCCCAGTGTGGCTGCTAAGGTCGAATTGGATGTTGGCAGGAAAACTTGGCTTCAGAGCGTGGCAGTGGACTTCCTTGGACTCTGTAGCCAACCTGCGCCCCCACCTCCACCCTCCCAGGGCTTATCTCCCCCATAAAACAGGCCTTCGGTCTCCTGTCTTGCCTGCCTTGAGAGTTCAATCAGGGATAACAGTCATTATGAATGCCTTTTATCCAGAGCCCAGTCAATGCCCTTGACCTGGCTACACTCAAGTCCTGTCCACTCCCCTTTCAGGGCTAGGGGACCATAAACTCCAGGCTAGAGCTCAGCAGCTCCCTCTTGGAGCTGGGCTTCTGAAAAGAAAAGAAGCCATTCCCCACGGCTCCCACTGGCACACACAATAAATGTCAGTCTAATCTCCAAACATGATCACTTCCCCAAACAAACAAAAAAAAGAGTCATGATGGGGGTCTGTCATTTTGCCCACCCCACTTTGAATGCCTTTAAAATTGCCTGACTAAAGACAAGAGAGGATTGTGTACATTTTCTACACAAATGGTGGAAAGTAATAAAATAAACATCAAAGGTGAGCTCTCACATACACTGTCATTTGCAACAAAAGCAGGAAAAAGGAGGAACCTCAGCATGGAAGGGCAGCGTGTTAGAAGTGCACTCTTGACAGGAGCAGAGGGCTCCCTCCCTGAAGTATTCTGGAGCATCAGGCCCCCAGGCGTCCTGGGGCAGAGAAAGGTCCCCCAATCCTGGCTATCAACACCAGTGTCACTGAAACCACAGCAAAAATTCCCTAAGAGGAGGACTGGAAAGAAACTTCCATAAACACATTGTGCTTTCAACCCCGCCCCCGGAACACACCCTCCTTGGTTCCTGTGCACTATCAGAAACGGGAACTGAGCCTGGAAGCTCCCCCCAAACCCCGCCCAGGGCCACACTGGTGCACACCCCAAAGTCATCAACCAGATAAAGAAAAGGGTAAAGGCAGGCATAGAAAAGCGGAAGTCGGAGACCATTTAGCTAGCAACAGTCAAGGTCACGCAAAAAAGGGGTATACAGTTCATTTTTAAAAGGAAAAAAGGCAGAGACAGCCCTTGAAACAAAATTGCTGGAAGGGCACGCCATGTGGCTCCCGCAGGTGTGTCCATAAGGTGTGTCCTGTGCGGCCACCTCCAAAGAGGTTAATTCCGAAGCAGCACGGTTTTCACAACCAGAGAAGTTTAGGAAGGTCAAGGTCAAAGGCCACATCAACTCCCTGCTGCCCGGGGGCCCAGCGCTTCAGATGGCCCCCCAAAGTGTCCCGCAATAGTTCTACTCGCCCAAATCGCCTGTTTGACCACTAGGGCGCAGGGACCCCTACGAGCTGCCGAGTCTGGCGCTCATACCTGAGCGGAGGGCGGGTGGGGACCAGCACACGCGCACAAGCGCACTCTCTGACACGCACACCCACAGCCGCGCGCACGCTCCCCATTGGCGGGAGGAGGAGGGCGGGGCCGGGCGGACCCAAAACAAACAACCTGCGCCCTGCGACTTTGCGGCCTCGCCGCCGCGTGGCCTTGCCCTGGTGCACACTGGCCGGGAGCCGTGGCCACCTTGGCCACCTCATACCCCCACCCCTCTGCCGTCGGCACCCAGGCTCCGCCCCGCGGAGCCGCCGCAGGGTTATATTGGGCCGGGCCGAAGGTGGAGGCGAGACTTAACCGAGGCCGCCAGCGGGGAGATGCTGTTCCGAAGGCCGGGGGCGGGAAGGCGGCTGCGGGCACTACGGCCTTGGAGACTCCGCTTTGCAAGCACTCAAGGCTGAAGGCATCGAACCCGCCCCGTCTGGTGGCACACAAGCCAACTGACACAGCTCTGTGCACCAAGGACGCCTGCTGGGGGCGTGGGACCGCCAGTGCAGAACCCTCACGGCCTCTAGAAGACTAGCAGATGAACACGCTTCTTCCGTCCCGCAGGAAATCCCAAGCCGGGCGCTTTTTGGCACCAGAGAGTGGAACGCACCACGGCACGCGTTCGCCCCTAAGTCTCTAATCTTCGAACTGCAGACTGCACGCACCCAACTCCTCCCTCTCCGCTCCTCTTAGTTCACCCAATAAACACCATCTCTCCAAAGAAAAATTCCATCGGAAGAGGACTCTTTTGTGAAAAAGTGACTGTTTCTTTTTCTTTTTTTCTTTTTGCAAGAAGAGGGCGAGCTCCCAGTGGAGAAAGGCAAGAACCCCCCGGGATCGCCACCCCGGCGCTCGACACCAGCTTCCCAAGTCCACGCGGAGGAAAAGGGTACGGCGCTGGGCAGGGACAGAGCGCGCGAGTATGAAGTTGGAGGTGTTCGGGCCCCGCGCGGCCCACGGGGACAAGCCGGGTAGTGACCTGGAAGGCATGGGCGGCAGCGACGCGCCATCTCCACTGTCGGCTGCCGGCGACGATTCCCTGGGTTCGGACGGGGACTGCGCGGCTAACAGCCCGGCGGCAGGCGGTGGCGCCGGGGAGCTGGCAGGCGGCGGAGAGCAGAGCGCGGGCGGCGGGCGAGGCGCCGAGGAGGAGGGCCAGGCGGCAACGGCAGTGCCCGAGGACGCGGAGGTCGGCGGGGCAGGGCCCACGGCGCGGGGCGCAGCGGGCAGCGAGGGCGCGCGCAGCAAGCCGTACACGCGGCGGCCCAAGCCCCCGTACTCGTACATCGCGCTCATCGCCATGGCCATCCGCGACTCGGCAGGCGGGCGCCTGACGCTGGCGGAGATCAACGAGTACCTCATGGGCAAGTTCCCCTTCTTCCGCGGCAGCTACACCGGCTGGCGCAACTCGGTGCGCCACAACCTCTCGCTCAACGACTGCTTCGTCAAGGTGCTGCGCGACCCCTCGCGGCCCTGGGGCAAGGACAACTACTGGATGCTCAACCCCAACAGCGAGTACACCTTCGCCGACGGGGTCTTCCGCCGCCGCCGCAAGCGCCTCAGTCACCGAGCGGCAGGCCCTGCGACGGGGGTCGGACCCGAAGAGGCTGCTCCCCGCCCGGCCGCTGCGCCCCTGCCGCCTGCCGCCGCCACCCCGGCGTCGCTGGGTTCGCGCTCGCCCGCCCGCCAGGAGGAGCGCGCCAGCCCCGCGGGCAAGTTCTCCAGTTCCTTCGCCATAGACAGCATCCTCAGCAAGCCCTTCCGCAGCCGCCGCGACGGGGACGTGGCCCCCGGGGCACGGCTGCCGTGGGGTGCTCCGCCGCCGCTGCCTGCGTACCCTGCGCTGCTCCCCGGCGGGGCTCTGCTACCGCTCTGTGCCTACGGCGCCGCGGGCGAACCCGCGCTGCTGACCGCGCGTGGAGCCGAGCCGCCACCCGCTCAACGGCCAGCACCGCACCTCCTCCTTGCGCCCCTGGCCACGTCGGCCCCCGAGAAGACCTTCCGAGGCCCATCGGCCGGCGGCGCGCACCTGTACTGCCCCCTGCGGCTGCCCGCGGCCCTGCAGGCGGCCTCGGCCTCAGCCTGCGGCCGGGGCCCGCACCTGCCCTACCCGGTGCAGACGCTCCTGGCCTGAGCGGCGCCCTCGGGGAGCCAGGAGGTACAGGCTAGGGCTTTGCACTTTTTATCCAGCGAAAAAGACTTAAAAAGAAGAATGTCCAGCAAACATGCCTTAAAGCTAAGCATTCTTGACAGAAATGTTGTAACTTAGTCCAGAATTCTTCCCTTCCTCTTTTAAAACTACAGAAAACCAAAGCAATTCTTCCACTGTTTTAGTTTTTTGGCTAAGCCTGCCTCTGTCTCCTTTTGCAGACTTTCCTTCTCTTCTTCCTGCCAGGATCCCCTTATCCTTGCTAGTTTTGTCTCACCTTCCATTGATTTGTCCAGAAAGAGAAACAGCACATCAGGGAATCTCCATAAGTTAAGTGATATGACTACTGTTTGGGGTTCACAAGGGACCCCGCTCTGTGTACGTATGTGGCATTTCCAGGTATGAGTGAGAGGTGTCAGAGAATTTTCAGTCATTTCTCTGCTATTGACCAGTGCTTCACTGTGCCAAAAGATTTAAAAAAAAAATACTGTTGGGTTTTGTAATTAAATTATTTATATATATTTTTGAAGCCGGAATTAAAATGTTGCAGGCAACGGGCTACAGCTTTTTTAGTGGTTCAGTGATCTCTCACTGTGGTCTCCTTGGGCCAAGCAATCTCTTTAAAGGAAAAGTGAACGTTATGTATGTGGGGTCCTAGGACCACAGCCACATGAAAGCAAGTGTGATTTTTATTTTTAATATTATTTTATTTGTCTGTGTACATCATGTATGAATTTTATGAAATCCAGGCATAGTGCTTATTTTTTAATAAAACACATAACTGACTTTAGCACTGGTGATGAGTTGGAGATGCAGAGTTTTTACTCCCTGTATCCCCCCCAAAAAATGGGTTCAGGTTTGAGTCTTAGGATTCCTGTGGGGGGAGGGGGGAATGCCAGAATATTTTCCTGAATAAGTCAACAAAAGTAGACATGATCTGTAGGTTTCTTTACCTGATAAATTACTGTATAAATCTCAAGAGTAGCACTTTCATCAAAAATGTTTAGGGTTGTGCCTCTGTCCCCCACCCTCACCCCTAGAACAGTTAGCAGATAAGTAGAGTTATCAACGGGCTTATAATCAAGCAGATATTTCATGTAAATTGGGTCTGATTTGAGGTTCAAAAACTGCAGACAATCTTGGCATGAGACTTAAGATTTCTTCAGGGCAGTGTTAAGAGGAACTCAAAAGTCAGTGTTTTTCTCAAAACAAAAACATCTACCTTTTTAGTAACACAAAAGTTCATTTGAGTGTGAAAAGACCAGTACTGTTTTTCCCTCTCCCCACGTATTAAGATGTTGGGTGTGGAGGCAGAGTCGCCAAACTCTGCCAGCTAGGGTGGAGAAGAAAACGCACCTCGGGTGGGGAGGAGGTAACCTCCCATGTTACACATAGAAGACTTTGAGCAAAGAATATAGCAGAAAGTAGTGCAAATTCCTATGTCTCCATGCATTCCAAGGCAGTGGGACTCTACCAGTTTACAGATTGCAAGATTCTGAAGAATAACTTAAACAATCAGGAACTCAGAGACTACAGGTGCAGACTTCATCATGGTTCCTTGCATCCCTGGGTAGATCTCCTCTCTCCAAGACAAGAGAATGACTTGGAATTTCCTCACTGCAAGGTGGGGAAAGGAAGTTGAGTTTATTTTGGGAGGCTGACTTTTGGCAGGAATAGGAGGAAAAAAACCCAAGTAACAAGTCTTGACTGATTTCAGTTATATCTCCTTAGCAGTCATGAAGAGTGATAATAATAGGGTTGAATTGGGACAAAAGGTAGACATGTAAGTGGAGATTTGCACCCACCAGGCCAATAATTAGAGCAGAAAATAAAACTGAAACAGATGGGGAGTTTGAAATGATGTAGACACACGTGCAATGCTTTGCTTTCCTCTGGAAAACTGAAGACAGGTGAAGGAAAGCAGGGAGGGTGCTCCCTGTCTCAAGCCCTGTTGACCATGCCTCTCCAGCTGTGCACCTGACCTCCAGAGGCCACTGCCCATTTCTAATGGGTTTTCTGAAACCACTATGTTCATTTCTACATGGATACAGGGATAGTTCTGCCTAAGCAGCTTTTAAATTGCCATGGACATACTATAGGACACAGAAACAATGGTGTCAAGGGAGAAAAGAGAAGGCGAGGTTTCATAGCTGTTCTCCCCTCCCCTTAAAAACCAACCCCTTCCTTCCCAACACATAGGGGTCCCCTCTCAGACTCTGGTGCCTCTACGGTCCTTTCTCTCAGGTGCTAGAAGGTTTTCTCAGGAATAATGAGTTGCAGGTCAGCTCCCATCTCCCAATCTCATGACACAAACGACAGGCCCCTCTTGGTGGAGAGTCCAGGACTCTGTCTCCTTTCCTGCAAGATCAGAGGAAGAGCACTAGTCTCATTTTCACTGAGGCTTTTGGTACAGGGCACACCCTAGTCCCTGGAAGACCTTCAGGGGTGAGGCTGATCTTGCTTACATAACCCGACCTCCATCCTCTATGTCACCTTCCAGACCACCCTTTCTGATCCCCTTTGGTCTGGCTAGTCATGGACAGGACCTGTCCCTCCTCATCCCCAGCCCAAATCCTCCCACAGTCCCCAGTGTACCTCTCTCCCCCAGGCCCCAGAGAGTACCCCTGGCCACAGGCTGTCACTTTGACCACCTGTGCAAAGGCCAGGCTGTGGAGCACCAATTGACACTAGGTGGGGTGGAGGAGGGGTGGGGGAGTTATTTGGTTTGGGAAAGCCTTTTGATACCTCTCAGGCCAACCTGGAGTCAAGGACTGTTCTGCTGGTCAGGTTTTAAAGACCTCTCACCCTTTCTGGTCCCAGTTAGTGCTTTGCAATTAATCCCCTTCTTCTCAACCCCCTGGAAGAACCCTCCAGACCACAGACAAATAGGACAAAAATGCACAGCCCCTCCAGCCAGGCTCCTCTTGGGTGTGGGACCTGCTCCCTCTGTCCTGCCAAGCCTTCCCCCGCCAAGGATCGAGTCCCTTCAGGAGCTGAAAACTTCTGTGGAAAGCAGCACCCACCACCACTTACTTCTCTGATGAATCTAAACCAACATTTCTCACAAATAAGGATGCCTGGGGCTGAGGGGAAACAGGAAGCCAGTAACCCAACCACCACTGGGCAGGCTGACCCCAAGTCCATGATTCTCAGGAAAGGAGGGAGCTGGGGAGGAAGGGAGGAGGCTGCTGGGAAAAGAGATGAGAAAAGAACAAAAGAAGTCAGAGAAAGTCTGACTCCCAGCAGGTAAAGATGGGGTCCTCTAGAGGTCCCCCTAGTTGCTCCTGTTGAGCTGGAAGACCCTGAAAAAGAACTACCTATGCCCTTTCTAGCCCCACTATGGAAGAATTTCAAAAGTTTGACAGAGCCTGTGTGTTCACACACAAACTTAAACCCATCAACTCTCTTGGATAGAGCCTAACTTTACCAGATGACAGCAGAGTGGCTTCAACTCTCCTGTGGAAGACAAGTGCAAAACAAGATCCAACCCCTGTCCAGAATTCTCCCTAGAGCAACACATTTCTGGTAGTTCAGACCAAAACATACTCTGACCTAAACTTAGAACTTAGAGGAACCATTCAGATCATTCTCCCAATTCACTTTCTTTAAGTGGTGACAGGTGTCCCAAATGGGTCAATGGTTTCTTCTGTTACTAAGAACTTATCTTCCCCAAACCCTATTGTCCTTTTCTAGAAGGGGCCATGTGTTGTGTCATTCCCTCCTCCTCCCCTGTCACTGGGAAACCTGGGTGTGAAGCGCTTCACAGCTCACACCCCCCAGTGGAATTTGGCACCGTCTTCTCTCACTCTGCAGGGCGCCCAGTGCAGCCAGCAGAATTCATGCTGAACGCAGAGTCTAAGGAAGGCTGGTGGGCACAGCAGAGTCCCTCTCTGTGGTGACAAGCACTAATGTAGGTGGGCCTACCTCTCGTTCTTTCCCACACCAAACCCAAAAACAAAAAATAGCCACTTTCCCACAACAGAAAGAAGCCAGAACTTCTTAAATAACATGCCTTCCATGTTTAGCTTTAAAAAAAAAAAGAAAAAGAAAAAAGTACCAGCTCAGAGCACCCTGGTGGCGTAGCGGTTAAGTCCACCAGCACAGTCCACATATATCCCAAGGACCCAGAATCATGACATAGGGCCAGGAGAACTACCAGAATGAACAGCTAAATTAAATACACACATACATATACACATAAATGTTTCTTCCTCTTTCTCCCTGCCTACCTGCTTGCCTTCAATCCTGCCTGTACCTTTCTTTTAAAAGGAAAAAGTGCCAGCTCAGTGTACCCACATGACTGACAACTCTCCTAAGTCTAAAGGGCCGTTCTTGGTATCAACCACACAAAGAGATGACTCCTCTTTTTCAGATTTTCTGGGGTAGTTTTTTGGCTCATAATAGCAGACCTTTGCCTCATTTCTACAAATTAGACCCAAAGAGCCCTTCGGTAAATATTTCCTGCTTTCAAACACAATGCTTCTCTCTTAAGTAACAGACTTTATAGTTCTCTAATGAAACCATTAAACGTTTGTTATGCTTTAACAACATAATTTGTTAATTCTTAATGTTGTCAACAAATGGCCCTAATAAGTATCTTCTCAGAAGAGCATGATCAAAAACATAAAAATGTAACTCTCCCCAGAGTCCAGGTCCTCTCTCCGACTGGCAGAGATTCCGATGTCATAATATGCGAATTGTTGTGCAATTGCCCCTGCATTATTGAGATGGATGGGTGATTAGAAGCAAATGCTGTTCCTGTCATTTGCCAGCTTATACACAGATTGGAGAAAGGACTGTCCTAACCTTCATTTTTGGTGAACTACAGCCAAACACAAACATTGATGTAATTCCACTCTCTTACAGCCCCTAGACCTTCTTTGCCAGTATTTTCAGGAAAAGTTTCACATAGAAAACTTGCCACCACTGAGCCTTTTTAATTACATCTGTGTGGAGCCCCAAATAATAGCCATATTCAACATCCTTGGCATATATTTGTTTCTGATCACCAATTTCTAACCATTCAGGAGAAAGGTAGAAAAGCTTCACATTCTTGCTGGTTATGCACACTGTAGTGAAATGTCTGGAACTGCTTAGAGTCACAGAAGTGGTTTGTTCAAGAAAAAACTCGGAATGAAACTCACAGTGAACTCAAGTCTAAATTCTGTGTCTCTCTCTGGGTGAGCTTACGAGAAGTGGTCATCTAAGTCTTTGGGGGACAGAGGATTGACCTAGCATAGGCCTCACATACCTTCAGTTCACAACCGTAAAAAGTCATGTCAAAGATGTCATGCTAATTAATGGGTGCTTTTTATTCTCCCTGAACTCAATCAACAGAAGATAAAATGTGCATTTCAGAGACAAGGTTCATTATAGCATTACTCAATATCATTAAAATAGTCATAGATGCCACAAAACATACTGGGGCTTATTGGGAACAGTAGACTAAGCAATTTGTCATTTACTGGATCACAGCAAGTTTTCCTAACTTTTTTTTCCCATTGTGTTCTCAAAACCTTGAATTTTGCACAAAATCCCAGCCTTCGGAAGTGGGTATAAAACACTAACATGCTTAACCCAAAAGCTGAGAGGGGTTCAGCTGTTGTCAAGTGGTCTCATCTAAGTGAGGGGCCCAGGCTGTTTTCCTGGCAACAATGGCAGCTCCCCAGCCAGTGCTCAGATTCCAGAGTCCTCTTCAGAACAAAATCCAGGGACCCCCAAAGGCAATTCCAATGAGCACCAAGAGACTCAAGGCATGGACACGAAGATATGCATGTTGTGTGCATACAGATATGACCAGAAAATACCAAATACTGAACTAAAATACAACTGACAACAGTGAAGGAGGGCAAATCTGGAAACCAGAGAAAAACTCTGAAAACACCAAAAAGTAATACATATTAGTATTTACAATGTGCATTCCAGAACATTAATAGGATCAGAGAAAGCATGAATGATACGGGGTACATGATCTCAGCAGACAGACCACTCTCATTCAGGGAAACTGGTCTTTTTCTGAATGATTCAACATTCATACCAACATTCATCCCAGCATCTTCCTCACCTATCCCAGCACCTCAGCTTCCATTTGCAGAGCCCCTGTCCCTATGCTGTACTTCCTTGTAGACCGCCCTCGCCAGCCATGGACTTGGAACCTGAGGAGCAGTACTAGGGAGACAAACACGACTCAGGTGGATCTGTCCCTGGTGCCTCAATGAAGGATCCATCAGGTCCTGCTTTGGGACCCCAGAACTGCCTGGCACTGCCCCTTTTGGGGAAAACCCTCATGTTTTGGCCCAGTCATCAGAGACATTCCTCATTCTATGCAGCCAGCGTAGGTACAGGTGGCCTGCAGCTCTCATGCTCTTGCTTATTCCTTGGTGAATTGTTCTCCTCATGCCAGCCCTCCTTGGACACGCACTGGACCCTGTAGAAGGATGTGGGGACACAAACTAGGGGAAGTGGGAAGGAGAGAGAGGCAGGCAGTGCTGCACTTTTACACACCATGATCAAAGGGAATGTCACACTTATGAGGATTTCTCAGCGAGACAAAGGTTGGAGTTAGTGAGTTAGTTGACATGGGGACCCTTCCACATGGGGCTCAGTGAAAGGAACCAGTCTCAACAAAGGGCAGTGGTAGAATTTCAGTGGGTGGCACTCTGGAAAAGGCAAGTCAGAAGGATGGTGGTCAGGGACTGATGGGGGTCTGCACGGAGCAGGGGAAATTTGGGGTGGTGGAAATAATCTGCACCTTGATTGCGAACAGTTTCCTGACTGTAAACATTGGTCAAAGTTCAGTGCTATAACTTAGAAAGCCTGTGTTGCTGTTTGTAGGTTTGCAGTTTATGCCTCAATATCCTGACTTCACAAAGTTACATATTCTTATAAGAGAATGAATGGTAAGACCTACTCTGCCACCCAAGTCAGTGATATTTCCAGTAATAACTGATATTAAAGGCAATTATAAAAAAGCTTTTTTTATGGAATTTCGGCTAACTAGAACTAATTAGCAGGATACTTTTGGAGGACAGGTAAACTTCTCCATGCTCATAGTCATACCTTGCGAGTGCTCAGCTGCCCATTCCAGGTCTGGACCCAGTAACCAGGGGCCCTGGGCCCAGCACTTCAACATGGAAATGGTCTCAAGGACCATCGAAGGGGACACCATGCCAGCACAACCTGCATGTGCTCCTCCCACATTTAGACACAACCTTTTCTTCATCTGGACCCTTGGCTAAGGAAGGATGGAGGGGCTAAGAGCCGGTAGCCCCGTCAGAGAGAAGGCGGCTTGACTGCAAACCAGCTTCTCCCTGAAGCCTGAGCCAGTTTCCAAAGCAGCTCCTGGGGGATGCTGCCAACTCTAAGACCCAGATCAATTCCAGCACCCATGCAAGGAACAGTCCCCAAAGAGGGATCAACGATGGACAAACCGGCGTTATGCGACACACCCAAACCTATCAAACACACTTACTTGCCAGCACCCAAGTTCAGAAAGCAGCCCCCGATATCTTTACTGGTCTGCCACGGGGAAGAGAGATTTGGAAAGGAAAGGAAAGATACCATGGAACACAATTCATACCCTCTGCTCCCTGACCCCTACCTGCCCCCCAATTCCATAATCATAAGTGTCAGAATGCTGGGGAAAGGTTGAGCAAACTGGACACTTTTGACCCCTCTCAGCAGTTACACAAGTCAGCAATCTGAAACAAGATAATTATTAGTTCTCATATTTATTAGCTGAACCCTTTTGAGTAATAGCCTCTGGGGACATATATAAAGGCAATAAAAGACCTCATCGTTAAGTGCAAAGTGATGTGGCTCATTTGAGCTGAACAAACCCTAGAGTCATGTCATGCCTCTGCCTGAATCCGGGAAAGGTAGGATGGACACTTTAAATTGCTCCATTCCTGTGCTTAGCCCTGGCCTCTGCTAAGCAAAAACGCATCGAACTTACTCTGGGTTCCGCGTCAGCAAGAGATGTCAGCCAATTTGGATGCAATCAAGATAAATCTGAGCCCATATTTTTCAATCTGTAAACCCAGATGACTTGTGACTGAGAAGAGAGGTCTGGTGGCCCAAGTCTCCTCTCCAAGCTGTGCCCCTGAGCAAAGCGTATGAGCTACAGAAACAAAGTTTGCCCAATAGGTGTTTTCTGATGAGTCGCCAGACATTAGACCTAGCCTATCTTTTAGTCACAGTGGATTCAACAGAATCAAGGTTCTGCCAGTGGCTGACTGAATGCTCAGTGATTCACGAAGAAACCGAAATGCAGGATGAAGTCTCTCCCCCCACACACTTCTCTGCCCGAGCCCCATGCACACGCACACACGCGCGCACACACGTGTGCACACACTCACTCTATTGTCTGAAATATCACCATTTGAGTCATTCTGTGGAGTTATATCATAAAAGTGGGCATAAACTCTTCTAGGAAGGGAGACAGGACTGGGGGAGACAGAGGTAATCATTCTTCCAGGAGAACACAGCTCCCTCATCTCACGCCTTTGCTAATTGTGACTGCAGGGCCCAAGATGATCCCTGTCTGCTGCCATAGGCTATGCTCAGCTTTCCCTCTTGGTGGTCACTTTTCCTTTGTTCCAGATGTGAAATAATACCACATTGTGTTCTTGACTAAATGAGCTTTTAAATTCCTTGACAGATCGTTTTGCTCCTCCCTATAGCTTTTTACCAACATTAGAAAACAAACATGGAACTTAACAAAATATGCAATTTATATTTAAAAATCAGGTTCTGAATTGAGGGGAGGGACACAGGACAGACAGCGGGACTGACAGCATAGGGCACAGATTTGGGGGGAAGCCCTCTCCCAGGTGTTCCTCTGGCTCCCTGGCCAGCTCTTCAATCCAGTGCTTCTTCTCTTTAAGCTCTTAGAGAAAGAACAGGTGCTCTCAGCTCTGAGCACTCCCAATAGCCAGAGGCAGGCTTTCCTTCTAAGTTAGAAGCAACCTAAAGATAAACAAGATCACTGTAATCAAAGACGGCAGCTCAAAATCTCTATTTCCTGCCAGATCCAGGAAATAGATGAGTTCGAACAGACCACTTTCCCTGAAACTCTCCGAGATTCAGCTAGTGATCTCTATCACAGTCACACCAAGGGATCTGCATTCTGCCACCAGAGCTCACCCGGTCCTTTGGGCTTAGGGCAGAATGGTTCTCAGCCTGTGTCAGAAGGATGACAATGAGCTCGTGAGGGGCTCTTTAGACTCTACAGGCTTTCCCTTGAGAAAGGGACACTGCCCTGAACACAGGCAGGAGTCTGGCCCATCACCTCCAAGACTGGTGCGCAGGCAGGGTGCAAACATGAACTCTGCTACAGGGCCCGCAGAGCCACCTAGTCTCTGAAATATGGGCCTGAACATGAGCCTATGGCAGGCCCAGCACGGGGGAGGGAGAAGGCAGCCCTGCTCTGTGGGCAGCACTCCCTGCTTTTGCATGCCAAGCACTGGGGTCACCTCAGCCCCTTTCATTAGAGCGCCCCCAGAAGCACTCTCAGAAAAGAACTGGAGAGCAATTGTATTTAGCAGAAGCAAGAAAGACCAGGAGGGGGACAGAAAATTGAGCCAGGAAACCAGGGGCAGCAAAAAGTGTGAGTTATCAAGTCAACTATGAGGGAGCAATGAGAGATGAAGGCCACAATGAACTCTGGGAGCAATGTGAAAGGCCCACTCCAGGAAGATCCTAAAGTGGCCAGAGGAACAAGAGAGTCATCAGTGGGGGCCTGGGTTGGTATGGTGAAGGGATGCCATCTCCTGTTGTTCATCACTGTGTGTGTTCCCATGCCTTTCAGGGAGCTGCTGAATCAGCAGCTGAACACACCTCAAGGCAGAAACATCTAGAGCAGTCCTAGGGAGTCCACATCACCTCTGGGTCTGCATCTAATTCCTACAGTCAGGACTGCACCCTGAAGGGACACTGCTTTGGGGTACGGTCTCTGCTTTATAGAATTTACCAATTTCCATGGTGCAAATACCCCATCAAGGTTGATGTCAAACCATCCCTAGCTCAACACTGGATGCTACATGTGTGAGTGTTCAGCAGTTGGCTACTGACTTCTGAGCTAGCAAGAGTCTGCTGAGACTGGTGTGGGGACCCCTAAGCCTTGGGGTGCAGGTATTGAACCCCTGGCTTCAGTCTAAAAATTCTTGTCACCTATCATAGGGTTCATAGTGACCCTGCATAGACTCAATTCAATGGCAGCACTTGTATCTAGAGTTGAATACTAAAGTTCAAGGGCTGGCTTTCAAGTGAAGAGGTGATATAGAGCAGTCATGGAGAGCATGAGGTTAGGAGCCGACTACCAGGTTGGAATCCCAGCTCCGCTGTGCATCATCTACTACCATGGTCAAGTTACTTCACCCCTCTATGCTTCAATTTCCACCCTATAAATGGGAATAATGATAACGATAATTACTTCACATGGTTCTTGTAAAGGTTAAATAAGTTACTATAATCAGGGCTCAGGATGGTGCCCAACACACAAAGTAAGAGCCCCTAGAGTTAGCTATCATTTTTGAAGGCTGGGGATGGGCCAAGATCCTAAGAGCAAAATGAAATACTTGTTCCTCCTGAAGATGCTCTCTTTCAGCTAGCGTTATACTCAGAAGAGACAGAGACAGAGACAGACAGATGGACAGACTGACTGACTCTCTGAAACAGTTTAATGTCACAAACATTGAGAAAATCCTTTGACCCCCAAGGTCTTAGAAGAGCAACCCTATCTAGTTTGGGGCTTATACCAGGCTATACTCTGATTAAGACTTTCTTTTTTTCTTTTTTTTTTTTCCATAATGAATGCCTTTCCATTCTTTTGCATCTCTAGTTTGGGATCTGTCTGATAGTCAATAAAATAAGGGGGTTCCTGCTGAGTTCTATGATTAGGAAATCTACGGTTAAGATGACGCTCTCCTGTGGATTTCACTGACTCTGAGTAACACTGAAGAAAAAGCAAGAGCAAAGCGCAGCCCTGCCCTGGGCTCTGTAAGTCAGCAGGTCCAGTCTGCCGAGGTTTGGCAGGGGACAGTCTTGGGTGCAGTAGGTCCCGTGAGTCAGACATCATTCCAGCCCAGGATCTGGAGAACGCTTCCCGGGGTGTGCCGTTGGTCTCACCATCATCAGAACTATGTACTTACTGCCACCATTTCACCTAGTGGAAGTCAAGTGCTCTCTAGTTTGCTCAAAGGCACCTTATGAGTTAGCCAGGCCCTTAGCACACTTTGGAGTTTGACTTCGGAGATGCTAAGTCTGGTTCCCATGGGACATCTAAGTGAACTATCAGGCGGACAGTTAAATACACACATATGAGGTTCAACAAAGATCTGGGCTGGAGATGCAGGTCGGGAAGAAATATCAGCAACAGATCACTTTACAGTCATGGAGATAGATGATGTCACCTAGAAGAGTGTAAGCTGAACAGGGGTCCTTAATTTGAGGGCATAATGAACATCTTAGAAATCAGTTGAAATACACAAAAATACCAAATAAAGTATATACCATGTTTGATTAATGTATACAGAGGGGGGAGACAGGAGAGGAATTATTGCCAACTCTTTAATCAGGTTTGCCATCTACTTGTAGCTGTGGAATCCCTAAGAAGTCCCAATTATTCCTCAGTTATTCCTGAGGCTAACATAAAGTGCCCCTGAGCAAAGGGAGAAGCCAGGACAGCCAAGGAGTTCATACTGATATTTCAGATATGAGTAAAGTAAATTGAAAAAGAGGGAACTAGAAGAGTGTGGAATCATGAAAAGTCAGGAAAAGCCTATTTTATAAAGAGAAGCAGTGTCCAGCAACAAGGAGAATAAGGCTTGACTTTCCAGCGAAACTCGCAGTGACCTTGAGGAGGAAGTCACTGCGGAGAAGTGTAAGTGGGGCTGAGCCAGATGGGGATGGGCTGGGGGATGGGGGCGGTGACCATGACAAATCCTCTCAGGGACACTGACTCTGAAGTGAGAAGGCAGAGGAGGGAAGAGCTAGAAAAATTAACTCTAAAGAAGTTTACTCTTTTTGAGGAAAAAAACCTCAAATATTCTTAAGTGTTACTAGAAAGAGGAGTCAGAGTCAGGAGAAGCTAAAGAGGACTCTTCTGCTGAAAGAGGCAGTGAGCTAGACTGGGGGTGGGGGGCACATGTAATCAAATACTAGAGCCCTAACAGGCTAATCACAGGTGCTGGCCTGATGGATAAGAGTTCTGAGAGTGACCTCCACACCTCTTCCATCCATGCCTGGTCCTTGTGCCAGCCTCACTTCAGCCTAAAGCTAATGCGGCTGACTGGGGAGATGCTCCCACCCCGTCCAGGGCTCCATATGGACTCTCATGGGACATTTGGAATACCAGTTAGAATACCAGAGGAGGACAGGAATGGGGGCTTCTTAGGGATTTCACAGCTACAAGTAGATGGCAAACCTGATTAAGGAGTTGGCAAGAAGGATGAGTGATTGAAGTTGATTTCTTAGGAGAGGTGGAATTAAACTTCCCCTGGGAAGCATCCTGCCTCTCATGTGTCTACGCCTGCCTTTGGGAGAAGGAATTGCACAAAATCATGGGATGACTTGGGGGTCAAATAGTCTTGGGGTAGGTTTCAGCTCTGCACTCAATATTTGTGTGATCTCACACTAGGTACTTAGTCAGTTCAAGCTTCGGTCTCTTCATCTGTAGAGTGGACATAATAAAACTGGTCTTGCAGGCCTCCTTGGGAGCATTAGAGTTAAATTAAAATCTCTCTCACACACACACATCTATTTGTTTTGTACAATACATGGCATAGTATATGGCTCAAATGGCAATCAGTATTAATAATAGTGGTAGTACACATTAGCCTTTAATGATGAAATAAATCCTCATCAATCAGCTTATAATTATTATACAAATTACACAATTTACCAAGAGGTAGACACTTGGTTGGGGGGTGGAGGGGAGTTCTTCAGTACCTTTCTGTCAAATTACCTGAAATTTGAACTACAGGATTATACTATTTATGTTGCAAATCAAAGTAGGTCTTTGCCAACATGCATGTCATATCACTCATGCCAAGAAATAGAAACCTCTAATGCTATTGATTATGCAATTAACTTACTTGGTTTTGAAAGAAAAACACCACACACATTTAGGAATTATGGGAGGAACACTGAAAACCTAGAGAATATAGTGACGGAGGGCTCTTGAGTTCCCCATAAGAATTTTCATCTATTAAACCAAGAAAATGCACTGCAGAGTACAGTTGAAGTGAGAGTCAAAAAAAGTTATGTATTCCTTCTCTCTGTCTTGTGCAGAACTGACAGGAACAAGATAAACAGAAATCCTATGATCGCTGGCTTCTTCAGCCCACTGATTCTGTCTCTTAGAGAAATAAGTACTGTAGCAGCTCATTGGTTTATGCAGAAAAGTACTCAATTTCATTTAAAATTTCTCTTGTCCCATCAGAAGCTTTCAATTTTCCAATTTTCTCTTGATCATCTTCTTGCCAGCTTCTCTTTTACTCTTTGAAACCTCCTTTAAAGTACAGCTAAGTTCTGCTAGAAAAGAGACAGATCTTTGATCCAAGAAGTAAAGAGGAAGCAGGTTCCTCCTGGGAACCTACAAAAAGCCCATCTGGACGCTTTAT
This sequence comes from Solenodon paradoxus, assembly GCA_004363575.1. Classification (NCBI taxonomy): domain Eukaryota; kingdom Metazoa; phylum Chordata; class Mammalia; order Eulipotyphla; family Solenodontidae; genus Solenodon; species Solenodon paradoxus. Next base: position 206,885 of record RJWH01002462.1, on the reverse strand, counting down.
TTCCAAAGGAGTCAAATCTTCCAGTTGTGTGCTATCACTATCAATAACAGGTTGAGTTGCAAAACTACACTGAGCCAGTAGAATCTTTGGGAACTCAATCCCTACCTCACCTCATACACCAAAATAAATGTCTGCAACAGCAAAGACTGACATGTAGAAAGCAAACCTGAAGAAAGCATGGGAGAGTTTTTAATCCTCTTGACCATCCAAGCATGATGCTGACCTTAAATGCTTTCAGAGGAAAGGCAGGTAACTGTGACTCCATAAATACTGTACACTCTGATTTGTTTAAAAAATAGACAAAGAGGGACTGGACCTGGGACCTATCTGACAACAGCTAGTGATAAAAGATTTTCTAAATCAAAATTGTAAACTACTAAAAACTCAGAAGAAGTGAACAGTGATCAAGAGCAAATAGTCTCCAGGGGCGGCGGGGAAGTCTATAAATTTGTGAAAAAAATGCTCAATCTTTCATAAATAAAATGCAAATTAAAACAAGAATGATTTGCCATTTGTTGCCATTTGTTGGCAAAGATTTCACATTGTGGTAGAACATGGAGCTGATGAGGTTTTGAGGAAATAGACTGGTCATACAATGCTAATGGGGTTGTAAATTGGTGCAACCTTTTTGCAAGGCAATTTGGCAATATCTATTAAAATGAAATGCACATACTCTTTGACCCAGCAGTCCCACTGCTAGGAATTTATCCTAAGGGTATGCTCTCTGAACTGTGCAAGAAGTACTGGTACATTAGAAGGTGTGTCACAGTTTTCCTCCAAACTGGAAAAAAAAAATATCATTACCAATGTAAGAAGCTGGTTATGTAAATTAGGAGACAATTAATATGTGAACTGCTGGGCAGTTATGAAGTGAAGGGTGGGTGTCCATATGCAGCTGTAGAAAGTATCTGTCCTGGATTGGAAGCACACGTTGCCCGTGGCTGCCTCATGTGAAAGATTGTCAATGCATATGGATGAATGTTTGCACATCAGAGGAAAGTTTATAAGAAATGCCTCCACTGCAGAGTTACCTCTGGGTGGCTGACAGGGCTGGAGTGTTGAGAGTGAGAAAGTATTTTATCTTTCACCTCACATACTTTCTGTTCTGTTTGGAAAAGTACTTTCTTTTTTTGTCATTTATGTGCATTACTTTACAATGTAAATAAACACAGTTTACTAAAAAGGAAAGAAAACACCAGGGGAAAAGAAAGAGAAGGCAGGAGAGGAGGGAGGAGGGAGGAATGGGTGAGGAGTGGAGGGCCAGGAAGGAAGTCTCTTTCATTTCCCTGAGTAGATATCCCTCAATCTGTTTCCATGGAGATCAGTATTAGCACATTTTCGGAACTTCAGAGATTTTACCAAACTTCAAAAACACAGCTTCCTTTCTAAATGAAAGCAGGACAGGCCCTGCAGCTGGGTTTGTCCGCACTTTCCCAGGTCTTGGTGGGCCACCTTGGGATAAAGTCCTCACTGCAGCTTAAGCCAAGTGTGACTCCAGGAGGTAGACGGCATTTCCTCCCTTCACACACAAATATGTATTTTGCCTGATGTTTTTGTCTCTGTGCCTAAATCCCACAGTGATAGGCGCCACTAAAGTACACAGACAGACAGAGAATGTGCCCTGATTTTGCAGAGAGGAGACAGACAAAAGGGGTCAAGAGGCCTTCTTTCTACCCATGGAGCCCACCAAGGTTCCGGGGTGGCTGGGGACACATCAGAGTGACTGTCCTTGTCGCTAGCATTTGTGAGCTTTTACCAGATAGAATATCTTTGTCTCTTCCCCTGAAGATTCTGGTAATTGACCAGGAGCTCCATTAAATTCTTTTTGAATTAGACTTGCAAGTTCAGATCATAGTTGAGATCTATTTTTAAAGATAATGGACTAAGGCAAAGGACCTTGTAAAAAGAAGTGAAAGACTAAGATGGTTTAAAACACACGTACACACACACAACTTTTCTTTGGAAAAGGAGGGTCATTTAGCCTTACCACAGGGCCAACACTTGCGGACAGAATCCTCCAGCCAAACCAGTGGGAACTACCTCCTCCCTCAAGCCTGGTCCTAGCCCGACACTGAACTCTGCAACCATTAGTGAAGCTCACTGAATCTTCTACTACTACTCGACAGTTTAAATATTAACAAGCATGTGAAGCTACTGGGGGTAAAGCCCTGGAGCCTGTAATAAGAGCAAGCCGAGGCTGGATTCGGTAATTATTTCTTATGCAACCCCAGGCTGGAGTCAGAGCTTTCTGAAGATTATACACTTCCAGCAGCTCGGGCATGAGGGCCCAACTCTGCCAGGATTGCATAAACCTTTTCATAGCATAATAATTAGTCATTAGGAAGCAGAACAAAGAGCCCTTCTGACCATGGTGACTCTCTTAACAGTGTATTTATTGGCTTTCTGCAAGGGAGAGCTTTCTTGACTATTCTCCCCGTCAGAGTGTAAACGGGGTTCAGAGGAAGCCTGGAGATGGTGGGAGGAAGGGGGTCATGTTTGTTGCAGAAGACAGACTCCAAGGGGATTTTCTGTTCCTGCTGTCACATTTCTTGCTGCTGCCCTTGTGTTTAATCTCCCACCAAATCAAGACATTCCATTCTGATGGCCCGACCTTGGCTCTCCAGTTGGGACTCCCCTCCCTTTGGGCCTCTGAGCTTGCAGGTCTCTAGCTCCAGCTCAGGCTTCTCCTTGTTTGCAAAATCACCATCCTGTGTGCCACGCATTTTCTTTCTTATAGATCTAAGTATTGGGGAAATCTGGGTTTTAAGTGCTGCTGCCCTGCTTACTTTTAATTAATGTACACAAAGAACCCAAATGGTAGGGGCTAGAGACCTAGAGAAATAATCTAGTCTAGTTCACTGGCTTTACAGATGAAGAAACTGAGGCCAGAGATGCAGGAGGTGAGTTTTCTTACAATCCTTTCGGGCCCCTCATGAAAGCACTCAGTTTGACCTTCATTCTTGGAGTACAGAGCTGACCTCACAGGCTTTCTTTGCCTCCTCTGCCAGTTCAGCATCTCCTGGAATCCTCCACCCAACCAGTTCGTGCACTCGGGAAAGCCAGCCTTGAGATGGGCCTGGAGATACTCACGGCAACACTGCAGCCTGCAGGTAAGGCGGGAGATAACAGCAGTTCACCTGGAGAGAGGGCTCGCCATACAGGGTCCACCTCCAGCCTGAGAAAGAAGATGGACCTAAGGGGCAGGGGAGCAGGCATGGAGGAAGCAAACCTTGGGCTGAAGTGAGTGAGCCAAAGGATGCAAGTGTGTCAGAGTTTACCGAGGAAAAGAGTTCCATTTCCCACGACATTGCCAGGAGACTTGGGTTAATCTCACCCGCAGCTTAGAGAAGAGGTGCAGAAGGATGCGGCGGGGTGGGGTGGGGGGCGATGGCTGATGAGTCCACTGGCTCCCTCCTTTGCCCATCACAGCCACCCCTGCTCAGCCGTATTTGGAACTAAGAGCCACTCCAAATTGACCAGGGAAACATCGTTTCTCACATTAAATTAACTTCCCTTCTGTGAGTTTGACTGAACTAGACCAGAGAAAGGCCATGGCTGCTGTCTTAATACATCTTGGATATATAAGAACAGTGGAGAAATGCCGGCTACCTAGGGACGTTACAGAGTGTGTCACCAGATTCATCAGCTGCACCTCGCAGGTACCACTTAATGAATTCATGTCAACCGAGCAGGGGGTCTAGAGGGAATGATCAAAGAATTCTTGGTCACCACATTTTTCCAATGAATCGAATAGAAAACTCTTCAGACCTCAGCACAAACGTCACTTTTGCTGTGAGGTTGTCTCTGCCACCCTATCTACAATTACAAAACATCTTCCCCCTGCTTCTTATCTCTCTTCCCTGTTTTATTTTTGTTCTTGGCACTGGTCATTTCCATGTTGTACACATCATGTATTTATCTTTGCTTAGGGTCTGTCTTCCTCCACTTTCTGGAAAGCTCAGAAGAACAGATACATCTTTCTGTTTTGTTCATCGCTATCTCCCCAGAGCTTGGAACAGTGCCTGGCATACTGTGGGGCAATGAATGAATGAACGCATGAACTAATGACTGAAGATAGGATGCTTATCAACTGTGAGATAACATAACCCAAGAGAGCTGGGGAAAAGATTAGATGACAAAAGTCAACCACCAAAATTATCTTGCCAGGTGAGAATAGTCTGGAGCTAGCAAGACAGAACTGCACAGGCTATGTAAATCAATCCCACACTCAGATTTCAGAAAAACAATTGCACAAGAACAAGATGGGAGAGAGAGTGTGGTAAAATAATAGCACGTGCAAAAATGATAGGGCCGTGGCTGGCTGAGTCAAAAATAAAGCAGCCTATCAAAAATGTGTGATCTCCGGTGTCATCACTAATTAAAATAATCACACATTTCAGTATCTGAGTGAGACCATAAGCATTCCTTCACTTGAACTCACCTCTGTCCATACAAGGCACATATGCACATCAACAGGTTGCTCACTGCAGCCTGCCTTGTGGGAATGAAGATAAGAAACCACCCAGATGTCTATCCATAGGGAATTGCTTAAATAAACAAAGCAAATGACGACTTGAATACAAAACAGCCTTTAAACTGCAGGCATTCTTGATGTGCTTGTTTACAGCAGTCTATAAAGCAGCTGTGTAAGGCAGAGGGTGGAGTTTAGAAACAACAAAACACATGCCAATTTTTGCTTAGATTTAACTTAGAGTCTTAGCACTCAGGATGATCGTGGACAATTAGCTTGGGCATCATCTGGGAGCTTGTTAGAAATGCAGAGTGACAAGTCAGACCTAGGAACACAGAATCCACATTTTAGTGAGATTCCCATGTCTCTCCTGGGCACGCTGACTAGAGAAGCACTGTTGTGGAGACTGAATTTAGCCTGGACCACTTCACCTCATCCACACCTGAGGAGGACCTCATCCTCACTCCTCTGATCTCCTTTCTTGTGGGCATCCTTCTAGAGGTCAGAGACCTGGTGACAATGATCATGAGCCCATACCCAGATAGATACTCTCAGAAACACCAGCTTCTGCAAACTCCTCCTCTTTGATTAGCTCAAAAGTATCCCTGGCTGAGTGGACACCAATGTCAGTTGATTCTGCCAGGCCAAGCACAGGGACATCTGTAAGTGCGCATAATCTGCTCTTGTTCAGCCACACTCCAAGTCAGGATGCCCTGATGCTTGGGGTGATTTTGCCTATCTTAGTGTCACCATCTAAGTGATCAGCTGCCCAACACAATCCCAGCTGGCTGTTCTTACCCCCCAAGGATATACAGTGGACAAGGAGGAGCAGAACCATCTGAGGATTCCTTCCAAAGCCAAGGTCACTTAGCCACAGCATGACACCCCATTCACTACCACAGTTAGAAAGCTGATGGGGGCACCAGCAGTCCAGACATCCGAGCAGGGGCCCACCCATCACAGAGACCCCCCTCCTAGAACTGAGGATCTCCACACTGACTTTTCCCTCTTTCAGTCTTATATGACTGAGCTTCATCCCATCTCCATTCCCTGCTCTTGGGCCGCCAACATGCAGCTCCTTACCTAGGGCATGTTCCAGAGACGAGCAAAGCATAGATACCAGCATCATACAGTGCAGTTTGGGAAGATTTTGTTCATTCCTTGTGCTCTCTGACCAAATGGCTGAGGTCCACACCGTGCATGGGTTGCTGGGAGTCTTAGAGTTCCCACTAATTTGGCACAGCCTATGGGATCTGAAGCCCAGTGACTAAAAATTCCCCACTCTGGAAGACAGACTATCCCAGGAAAAACGTAAACATCATTTTGGTTCATTTCAGCAATCATTAAGATCTTTTAGATTTAACTGAAAAAGCGATCCTCGGGTTATGAAAGGTCATCAAGGAGTTCATTTCAGAGCAGAGCTTAAACCTGTATAAAGTTATGAGGTAATGTTCCCTCAATAACATTAATTCAAAAATAAAATGGAAATGGAGAAGCAAAAACCAAACAGCAACAACAAAGCACCAGGTTACACAACTTCATAACGTACAGGCAAAATGTTCAATCCGGGAGAGCGTGGAACTGTGAGTGAGGAGCACCTATCATGCAAATCCAGATGAGGCTTTGTCAAGCTCACCTGTGTCATGCATGGGATTTCACCAATCACACGTATCACTACTGTTTGTTGCCACCATAACTGTCAATGCTCTGAAATTAGCATGTGTCTTACAACTGATGGACATATTTACTGGGTGGTGTGTCCTTTCTATCTCAAAGCCACAATAATATTAAATAGATGATGTACCCTGCCAAATGACACCTTCTCATCTGCAGCCCACACACCATGTGTCCCAACACCACTTGACCTCTGCCTCCCTTCCATACCTCCAAGATTTAGTCCTTTTCCCCCAGTTTTCCTGAGATATGACTGACAAACAGCACTACATAAATTTAAGGCACGCTATGTAATGGTTTGATTTACTTATCTTGTGAAATGATCATATTTACTCCTAAGTATTTGATTGTTTTGGATACTACTGCAAATGGGACCATTTTCCTTTTCAGATAATTTGTTACTATGTAGAAAACTACTGATTTTTGTATATCAATTTGATGTACTACAATGTTATTAAATTTATTGATTAGATCGAACAGTTTTGGTGGAACTTTAGGACTTCATAAAATTATGTCATATGCAAATATAGACTGTTATTTCTTTTCTAATTCTAAGCCCTTTTATTGCTTTTCCTTGCCTGATTACTCCAAGATTTATTTGTTAAGTGGAAAAAGTCGGGTGTAGAACAGTGTGTCAATGTACTGCCATTTGCACACAGGTAGGGGCCCAGAACCTCACACACACGTGTGCGTTGTCTATGCAGAGAATGACCTTGTGCGAACACGTGACAGTGGTCTGGCTCCAGGGACACGGTGACAGGGAACAGAGGGGTAATGAAATATCTCATCACATTCTTTGCTTGTTTGAACTTGGCCTCATGTGTAAGTATTACCTAGTCTGAAAATTAAATTTAAATTAAAAACAGATAAAGAGATTTTTCTACCTTATTTAACTCATAGCATTGTAAATCTTCTACAAACAGTGCTAGTAGTAGGAAGTAATTGTCCTATTTTTCTCCCTGCAGTTCAGTCTTTCTAATCTGTGTGGTCAAATATAAATCTCAAATGTTAAAAAAGGGTATATGCAGTCTTTATAAAGATAGGTGCCAGTCATTGCTTCCTCAAACCTGAAAACAGGCCAAAGAAGCATTGTCTCCAGAATCAAATCAATTCTCTTTGTCGTGAGTTAGTATTTCTTTGGAATCTGTTAGCGCGTCTTCAAGGCACTCTGGTCTGAAACTGCGCATTTCTGTGCACCGCTTCACAGTGCCACTGCCCTCTGTTCCTGGGAGAGGGTACTGTGCCAGCAAATGACAGATAACTTCAAGAGAATATTCTTAGTACCAGTTCATCTAACAAAAGCATCTGTTAGAGACGAATTTTATTCCTCTTGTTCAAATTGCAGGTTTAGGTAGAGGACTTCCAGTGCCTAGTCTGGCATGTAAGAAACTTGGAAGTCATCACTCCCATCCTCACGAGAAAAGCACGAAAGAAACTGAAAATCATTAACTATTCTAAGATCCATCAGAAAACTAGTCACAGACCATTTGACGGCGCCCAGAATTAGAAAGAGAAACAGGCAGATACAGAGACTCACAGTTTACTAGAACAGAAGTGCAGTGGGGAAAATGGTCATGGGAACTGGTGTACATTTCTTTTCCCCAGTACATCATGCTGGCTTTTAACAAAAAATTGCAAAGGCAACTAAAAGACAAAAACACAGTTCAAAGAGATAGAGCAGTAATCAGAACCAGACTTAGATTTGTTAGAGATGTTGAAATTATTAACCAGGAACTTAAAACAACTAATATGCTAGGAACTCATCTAGAAAAAGTGGACAGCACTCAAGAAAAGATGACTGATGTGAGCAAAGAGATGGAAAATCTAAGAAAGATTCAAAAGGAAATGTTAGATTAAAATCACTGTAACTGAAGTGAAGGATGCCCTTGAGGACTTCATCAGTAAATTAGACATGCCAAGGAAATTGGAAAACTTGAAGAAAATTCAATAGAAACTTTGTCCACAAAACTGAAAAACAAATTTAAAAAAATGAACATGGTACAATTACAACAGAATATACACACAATGGGAATACCAGAAGGAAGAGAGAGAAAGAGAACTTAATGACTAAGAAAATTCCAAAATTAATGGAAACCACAAAGCCAGGGACCCTATTGAGCACTGAGTTAGATAAATGCCCTAATTCCATAACTAATATTAAAACTGAAAAGAAAAATATCTCAAAAGAAGCCAGAGGGGGAAAACAACACCACCTTACCTAATCTATAGGTAAAGATACACCAGACTTCATTTCAGAAATCATGCAAGCAAGAAGAGAGTGGCATGCAATATTTAAAGCATTGGCGGGAGGTGGGAAGGGGACACCTATCAAACTAGAATTCTATATCCAATAAAACTGTCCTTCAAAAGTAAAGGGGAGGCATTCCCTGGTGGAGTAGCAGTTAGCTCAATCACCTCTGAAGGAGGGCAGGCCACATACCCCTGGGTCCAAGTCCTGGGTTGGGGGAAAACAACTAGTGTGAACAACAGAAAATAAATAAATTCTTCTTCTCCTCTCTCTTCCTGCCTGCCGGCCTACTCTCCTTCTCTCCAGTCTGCATCTTTCCTTAAAAAAAAAAAGGTAAAGTAAAAATATATTTTCAGACAGATGAAAATTGAGGGAATTTTTCTGCAGTAATCCTGCTTTGCAAAAATGTTAAAATAAGTTGTTCAGAGACTAGGAAAATTATACAGGTGAGAATTCAACTCTAAACAAAGGAAGAGCACTAGCGATAGAATATGATATTAAAGTTTTTATTTTTTTTTCTTTCTTAACTGGTATTCAAGACTTACTATAAAGCCCCAGTAACAGTGGAGTCTAATGGGCAGTGGTGAAAGACTATTAGAAAATCAGTGGTGGGTGCGATGTATTCTCACATATTTAATGAAGAGTGAACCTTCACATTCAAATTATTTTATTCTGTAAATCACAGTTACCTCAACGAACATCAAGAAAAAGAAAGACTAGAAATAAAAGGAGTCCACCCTAAGAAATTATTCAGAGTAATAAACTGAACCTATAGAAAATTAGAAAAATAAACTAACAAAAATAAAACATAAAATTAGTGCTAAGGAACAAAAAAATCATAGGAACTATAAATAAATATTAATATTGATTCTTTATATAAAGGCAAATAAGTACATTATAAGCATTTATTCATTAAAAAAAGTAAAAGAATAAGGATAGGAAGTAGAGGAAGATCTAACAATTAGATGATTCATATTTGAAAAACTAAAAGAGATGGGTGATCCTCTAGTAAAAAATAAATGTACTCAAGTAGAATAGATGAATAAACCAATTGAAGGGAAATGTTTAAATAGTATCAAAATAAAAAGATATATCCAAAATTACGAAAGGACACGGTTAAATCTTCTATGAAGTCATAAATAATCTTGGTATCAACTTTTCTGTAGAAATAAAGAACAAAACCCAATTTCACTTACCAATGCAAATCCAGAAATTCTGAATAAAATGTCAGTAAACAGACTCCAACAGTATGTCAAAAGAATAATGCACTTTGATCAAGTAGACTCTACTTCAGGAGTATATGAGCAGATCAACTGTTTAAGTATTAACATAAGGCATTGACAAATTAAAAGAGAAATTATTGACTAAAAACTCAATTGCCAGTTAAAAAATTATAAGTAAAACAGAAGTAGAAGGAAATCCTTTAAATATAATAAATACTTTTTATCTAAAGTCAAGAGGAGGAAGAATTTATTCTTAATGAGGAATAAAAAGCTAGAGTAAATAAGAGAGTAATATTGCAGAAAGACTTGAAATTACAGCAATGGAGCTAAACAGAGTCCAGATATAAACCCACACAAATATCACCAAGTTCAACAACAACAATAAGCTAATTCAGTAGGTCAAATGGGCCAAAAACTTAGAATTCAAATAAGTTCCAAGCATTTCAGATAGTGCCGGACCAAAGCCCACACTTTGAAAACCACTGTCTGAGAGGAATGACTTCAAAAGTCACCAAAATAGACAACAATTCTGAACACAGATTTCAAAGAAACTCAAGCAATTTCAAAAATCACATTCAACTTCAGAGAATACAGTCTTAACAATAACAAGGATAAAATATTAAAAACAGCAATACAAAAAGACTCTTTGGTGAACATCTAAATTCTCTCCTTAGAATGTGCATATGCACATGCACATGCATAAACATTATCAAACCAGTAGGACAGGTAAGCTATCTGGGGAAACAGTGACTAGAGAAATCCTGTCTAGGAAACCAACTATATTTTCTGAGTCTCAAAATTAAGATACATTTCAACAAGCATTATAGACATATCAGAAAAAGTATTTAAAATTGACAGTGATCTAGAAATACTGTAGCATATGGTCATCCTGTCCCTGGATTCCCAAATTCTAAGGGTAGCCCAGTCATAAGGAATGTGTAACCGATTCTACGTGCATCCCTTATTCGGTATCATCATCAACATGAGAGGAAAAAAAAGCACAGAGGACAGCCCAGGAGGGCAGGCCATGCAACTTCAGCAAATCTGACAAGTGGAGAGAGAACACACTAACACAAGACCTTTACATCAGGGAAGCCTAATCCATAGAAATAAACACGGAATGTCAAACAGATCAAAGAGGCAGAGAAATATATGTAAAATGATAGACATAAACAAAAATTCAGGGGAAAAACTGAATGCAATAGATTTAAGTAAACTACCATATGAGGACATTAGAACAACAGTTTTAATGACACTCACTAAAATCAGGAAAACAGTGGATGAACAAAAAGAGAACTACAACAAAAATAGAGAAAATATGAGGCAGTTCCATACAGAATACTTGGAGCTAAAGAACACAACAGAGGGGACATCATATGACACCTATGGGATAACAACAAGTGGAAGAACATTCACATCATAGGAGAGAGAGAGAGAGAGAGAGAGAGAGAGAGAGAGAGAGAGAGAGAGAGAGAGAGAGAGCATTTAAAGAAATAACAGCTGAGATCTCCCTCCCTATCCAGATGTAGGAGGCAGACATCCAGACCCAGGAAATTCAAAGATTTCCAAACAAAGGGAACCTAAACAGACCTATACCAAGATACAGTATCATCAAAATGTTAAAAATACAAAATTAAAAGGGAATTTTAACAAAAGCTAGATAAAAATGATTTACATAAAAAGAAACCCACAAAACACTGTCTGCAGATTTCTTAGCTGAAACTCTAGAGGCCAGAAGGGAAGGGTGTGATATATTCAAAGCGTTGAAAGAAAAATCTTCCAATCAAGAACACTCTACCCTGCTAGATGATCTCTCAGAATTGAAGGAATGATAATGAGCTTTACAGACAAGTAAAAATTAAAGGAATTCATCACCATGAAAACAGATTTACAAGAAGTACTAAGAAGTTCTATAAAATATACACAGGGAACAACCAAGATGAACAACTAAACAAAATAAATAAATGCTTCATTCTCCTCTCTTCCTGCCTGTCTGCTTACTTGCCTTCATTCCTATCTGCATATAGTCTTTAAAAAAAGAAAAGATCATAAACATATATATATATATATATAAAACAAAATTCCACATAAAAACAGCAAAATGTCAAAAATATAAAATGTGGGGAGGAGGAAAGTAAAAATGTGGACTGTTGGAATGAGTTCAACACCTACTTACTTTCAAGTAAAAACAGATTACATACATAAAAACTTTTATGGAAACCCCAGGACAACCTCAAAGCAAAACTTCAGGAGAAAAAAAAAAATAGAAAAATAAACAGGGAAACTAAAGACAACATAAATGCTTTCAATTCATAACCTGAGAAAAACAAAGGCACTGTCTGTAACAACACTCAGAAAACAATTAACAAAATGACAATAGTTACATATCAATGATTATCCAAAATGTTCATTGATTTAATTCACCAATCAAATGGTAGTGACTGAGTGGATTAAAAAACATAACCCAAATTTCTGCTGTACATTTGAAAGATAAACAAAGGCTCAAAGGCAATTATCTTCCAATAGCCAAATGTAAGCAAAAAAAAAAAAAAAAAAAAAAGAAAATAGAAAAACACAAGCAGGGACAGCCATACTTATGTCAGAGAAAACAGACTTCCAACTAAAAAAAGTAACAAAAGACAGGGATGGACATCATATAATGATTAAGGGGTCAATTCAGCAGGAAGACATAACACTTATAATGTATACATGCTCCAAATGAAAGAGCATCAAAATATAAAAAGCAACAATTAACAGAACTAAGGAGAAACATTGACAGCAATAAAATCATAGTAGGTGACTTCAATCCCACTACAATAATGAACAGATCAGCTAAGCAGAAATTTAATAAGAAAATAACACCTTTAAAGGATAAATTAGAACAAACAAGTTTAATAGACATATATCAAACAATTCATCCAACAAAACTCGCATTTTTCTCAAATTTTCATGGAACATACTGGAGGATAGACCATATGTTGGGAAATAAAACATGTCTCAACAAATTTACAAAGATTGAAATCATACCAAGCATCTTCTCTAATCATAATGGCATAAATCTAGAAATCAACCAAAAAAAAGCTGGACTATTCCAAAATATATGAAGGCTAAACAACATACTTAATGATTTTTAGGTAAAAGAAGAAATCAAAGGAGGGTTAAAAAGTACTTGAAGTTGTGCCCTGCTGGAGTAGTGCTTGGGAACAGTTCATATACCTTCCAAAGCCCTGTGCTTGTGGCCCAGGGCTGGCAGGAACAACCAAGAAGAGCAACTAAATAAAATGAATAAAATTCTTCCTCCTCTCTCTTCCTGCCTGCTTCTGCTTGCCTATATTCCTGCCAGCACTTTTCCTTAAAAAAAAGAAGAGAAATTACTTGGAGACAAATAAGAATGAAGACACAAGCTACCCAAAGTTATAAAAAGAGTAGAAGTAGTATAGCAAAAGCAACTAAAAAAAAAAAAAAAAAAAAGAGCAACCGAAGCCGAAAGTCAATAGAAAGGACGTAATAAAAATTCAAGCAGAAATAAACAAAAGAGGAATCAAAAAAATTCAGAAGCTCAATGAAACCACTCCTTTGGGGAAAAAATTACCTTTTTACCTTTGGCTAGGCTAACTAAGAAAAAAAGATAAAAACTCTTCACAACTAGAATCATAAACGAAAGGGGAGAAGTTACAATGGATATCTCAAAAATACAAAGTATCATAAGAGACTATTATCAGCAACTATACGACAATAAATTAGATAACCTTGAGGACATGGACAAATTTTTAGAATTGCACTGTCCACCAGACTAAATCAGGAAGAAATGGAAAGTGTGACCAGGACTATCACAAGCAAAAAGAAATTGAAGAAATAATAAAAATGTTTACTAAAAACTCATGACCAGACAGCTTTACTAGTGAGTTTTACCAAAACTTCATGGAAGAATATCTAGTCTTCTCGACTTTTCAAGAATATCGAAGAACAGGGAATACTCAAAAAACTTTATATAAGGCCAACATTACATGGATACCAAAAACAGACAAAGGTGTCACCAAGAAAAATATTTACAAACCAATATATCAAATAATACAGATTTAAAAATTCTTAACAAAATATTAGCGAATCAAATCCAACATTACATTGAAAGGATCATCATCATGACCAAGTGGGATTTATCCAAGGGATGCAAGGATGGTTCAGCATACCCAAATATACTACTATACCACATCAACAAGAACAAGGGAAAAAAAATCATAGACTCATATCAATAGGTGCAGAGAAAGCATTTGCCAAGATCCAGCACCCATTTAGGATTAAAAATGCTACAAAAAATTGAGATAGAGGGAACATACCTCAACAAATAAAAGGCATATATGATAAACCCACAGCCAACATCATACTCAATTGTGAAAAACTGAAAGCATTTCCTCTAAGATCAGGAATAAGACAAGACTGTCTCCTCTCACTTTTGTTGTTTACCATACTGGAGGTCCTAGCCCTAGAAAACAAGAAGAATTAAAAGGAGACCGAATTAAAAAAGGGGAAGTAAAATTGTCACTATTTGCAGATGACATGTAGAAAACCCTAAAAATACATGAAAAACTACTAGAAGTATTAGTGAATAAAGTGGTAAAACTAAATTAATACTAAAATCTGTTGCATTTTTATATATAAACAGAAGAAGAGAATGAAATCATGAAAACTATTTCATTTACAATAAAAACAAAAATAAATACATACCTTGGAATATGCTTAACAAAGGAGGTGAAAGACCTATACAATTAATTTATGTCAAAGGAACCAAGAGCATACAATAGAAAAAGGAAAGTCCTTGGAAAACTGGAGAGCCGCAAGCAATGGAATGGGAATGAATCTGGATCACTCTCTAACACCATACACTAAAATTCATTCATAGTAGATGAGAGCCTTGGATGTAAGACCAGAAACCATAAAACACTCAAAAGATAATATAGGCAAGCCTTAAAGATGTCTTTGGGAACTCAACTCCAGCATTTAGGAAACAAAACCAAAAATAAACAAATGGGAGTACATAAAACTAAAAAGCTTCTGCACAGCAAAGGAAAATATCATCAAAATAAAAAGATAACCTGCTGATTAGGAGGAGATATTTGCACATCATACATATGACAAGGACTTAATATCCAAAATATATGAAGAACTCATAAAACTCAACAACAGGTAAACAAACAACCCAAGCAAAAAATGGGCAGGAGAACTGGATAGATATTTCTCAAAAGAAAACATACAGATGGCCAACAGACATTTGAAAAGATATTCATCCTCACTTGTTATTAGGGAAATGCAAATCAAAACATGAGCTATTACCTTACATCTGAGAGACTGGCTATTGTTCAAAAGTCTGAAAACAACAAATGCTGGCAAGGATGCAAAGAAAAAGGTATCGTTTTACACTGTTGGCAGGAGTATAAATTGATTCAACCCTTATGGAAAGCAGTATGGAGATTCCTTAAAAACTTGAGAATGGAAATCCTATATAGCCTTGTCATCCCACTTACAGGTATTTACCCAAAAGACACAAAAACACTAATTCATAAAGATAATGCAACTCCATGTTTATTACAGCATTATTTACAATAACCAAGGACTGGAAACTTCTTAAGTGGCCATTGTCAGGTCCATACATACGTATATATATTTACATATATGTATGTATGTATATATGTATGTGCGTATATATGTATACATAATGGAATAAAAAAGATAAAATTCTGTCATTTGTGACAACATGAATAGAGTGGATTACATTAAGTGAATTAACTCAGAAGGAGAAAAACAAATACCAGATGACCTCACTCATAAGCGAAACAAAGCAAACAAAATAAAAACAATCTCCTTGACATTGACAATAGCACTGAGGTTACCAGTGGGGAAGCGGGTAGGAGGGTGTGAGAAGGGATGATGGGGTCCAATGGTGAAGAATTTTTGGTATTTAGTGGTGGGCAAGTTGTGTTGTCATGTACGTGAAGAATGGTGAACCTGCAAATATAGGCTTACATAATTTATAAGTGTTGATATGGAATCAACCCATGATAAATGAATGGATAAGAAAGATGTAGCACATATACACAATGGAATACTACTCAACCAAAAAAAGACTATATCTTCCCATTCACAAGAACATAGAGAGAACTTTAGAGTATTTGCTGAATGAAATAAGTCAGAAGGAAAAAATCAAATATTGGATGATTTCACATATTTCTGGAATGTGGAAAAACAATGCAAATGAACTGACAGGATAAAGTTAGAATAAACCTTTGGGCCATGATAGCAAAATTCAGGCTACCAAGTGTGGGACTGTTAGAAGGACATTAATAATTAATTTTCCCTTTCTTTTTGGTTTTCTTTTATTTTGGGAGGTATTTGTGGATGTTGCTTTTTAATTAATGTGAAATTGAATCAAGACATTGGGATAAAAATAGATAGATAGGTCAATGGAATTGTGTTGTAAGTCAGAAGTAAACCCATGTAGTTAAGGGCAATGGATTTTATATATTTTTTAAATTTATTTTTACAACATTATGTAAGTTTCAGGTCTGCATCATTCTAAGTCAAAGATTATATAGATTAGTTAAGTTTCATTTTCATGTTACCTCCCAAATACACAGTTCAAATATAGTAGCACCCGTAGTGTATATGTTTTATGCATAAATACTTAACAGTAAATAAATCCCCTCCCTTGACCAAAAACCTGTTCTTTGATCTGCTTCCTAAAATTTACAAGTACTATATGTTACAAGATCTGCATGCAATCTTTTATTCCTCTTTCCTTCTAGAAATGAAGGCTCCTGCAGGATATTAGAGGTTTTACCTGCCTTTGGCTTTTTTGTTTTGTCTTTGTTTTTGTTTTGAACAATGAATGCAATGTACTAGATCAAGAAAGATAAAGTAAAAAATCATATGATCGTATTAATAGACACAGAAAAAGCACAAGATTCAACACCCATTTATGACAAAAATCCTAGCCAAAATAGGAAGACTCATACATATACATAACAAAACCTATATATGACAAAACCATAGATAACATGATAATCAATGGAAAAAAATTGAAAGAATTTTCCTTAAGATCTATAACAAGACAAGGACGCTCACTCTCTTTGCTATTATTGAACATAGGTAGCTCTGGCCAGAGAAACAAAGCAGGAAAAGAATATTAAAGGAATACAAATTAGAGAAGAAATAAAACTATCACTGTTTGCATACCTAGATGACCCCAAAGACACCACCAATAAACATCTAAAAATAACAGATAAACAGAGCAAAGTGACAGGATATAAAATCCACAACATAAAAATCAGTAACATTCTTATATGTAATAATAACAAAGAAATTAGGAAAGAAATCTCAATCACAGCAACATCAAAAATAAATAAATAAATAAAATGCCTAAGATAAACTTGACAATGGAGGTGAAAGACCTCTACAAGAAAAACTTTTAACATTTAGGCGATTATTGCTATGCAGCCTCTTAGTGACATTTTGTAGTTTGCCTTCTGTGTGCTGTTCCAGACATTGTCTTTGCTTTTCTCTCTCTCTCTTCTTTGGTAAGTTGGGTGTAATTGTGTTTTGATTGGCTTCCCTTTTTTGTTTTCTTCATTGCTTTTACTCTGAAGATGTATTTTGAAGTTACCCTGAAGTTAGCATTAAGAATTCTGTTTATTTTTATTTGAAAACAGATTAGTCTTCCACTCATTCTGACCATTCACATTTTTGCTCTCTTCTTTTTCTACCCACTTTTTGTATTTTCTACCTTACTGTTTTTAAGTGGAGTTTCTCTTCACTTTATACAGCATTTTAGCATTTTTTTGTAGAACTGGTTTTGTTGTAAGAAATTCCTTTAACTTTTGCTTATTGAAAAAGCTTTTTATCATTCCTTCAGTTTTTAATGAGAATCTCACAGGGAATACTGTCTTAGTTGAAAATCCTTTTCTTTCAGCCTATGGAATATATCAGGTCATTCCCTTTTGGCCTACAGAATTTCAGTTGAGAAATCCTCTGACAATCTTATGGGGACTTCTTTACATATGACTCATTTATCTATGGATGCTTTTAAGATTCTCTATCTTGTATTTTTGACATTTTGAAGACGTGTCTAGGTATAGGGCTGCTTGTGTTTCTTTTATTAGGAACTCTTTGAGTTTCCTGGGTCTAGAGGCTTGCTTCATTCTTCAGGTTAGGGAAATTTTCCACTATTATTTCTTCAAATACAGTTTCTGCCCGCTTTTCTTTGTCATCTCCTTTTGGGACCCCTATAATGTGAATGTTGCTTCTTTTGATGCTATCCCATAAATCTCCAATGCTGTCTTCATTCCTTTGCATTCTTTTATCTCTTTGCTTGTTTGCTTGAGTGTATTCCTCTGCCCTATCCTCTAGTTCACTGATTCTATCAGAGGCTTCACCCATCCTATTCTTGAGGCACTCTACTGAATTCTTTAGGTTAGCTATTATGTTCTTTATTTTTTCAACATCTGCTTTTAGCTGCTTCATTTATTCTGGGTTTTTTTGTTGTTGTTGTTATTTTCTCTTTCTTCCTATATTGTTTTCTTGATTTCCATGAGGATATTTATCACTGCTGCCCTAAATTCATCCTCAAGTAGTTTACATACATCTGTTATATTCAGATTTTTTTCCTGGGTCTTTTTATTGGATCCACAATTTCCTGTACATCCCTCTGTGTCTTTGCTCTGTCTGACATTCTGTTTATGTTTCTGTGGATTAGGTTTCCCTGCAGTGACAGCCTTGTGCAGAGTATTGACTCGAACTGAGTAAGACTGGATCTTGGTTTGAACACAGGAATTTCTTGAGTTTTGTGGCATCACCACTGGTCGAATTTGTTGAAGTTCTTGTGTGGACCCTCTGTTGCTGCCCAAAAGTTAAATCAATGGGGTTGGAGTTTGTGTGTGAGATGCAGAGCCTTCCCCCAGCGTCCCAGCTCCCAACCTCAATCACCTTGCTGTTGGCCCACAATCAGCAATCAGGCTGCAGTTTCTCCTCTACCCACAAGGTGGTGTTAGTGGGTAGCATTGTAGTTTTCTCCCCTGGGAAGACTTTTTTCTGCCTTTAAGCCTGAGGGGGGGATTTCTGCTGGGCGGGTCCTGTGGCTCCAGGGCAATATAGTGGGAGGGGTTGGGGGTGGGCCATACCAGTGCACAGTGTAATTTTCTCGCCAGGCCTCCCGTTCAAAACACGGGGCGGGGCGCTGATACTCCTTCCACCCTGCACCTAGAACTCTCCCCCAGCTCTGTGCCTGTGTTCCAATGGACAGGCTCCCTGCTGCTTTCATGGGACGGGGGTGCCGGTTCTTCACGAAGTTTCACCCCCTCCACCACGGCCAGAATTTCAAGTCTGAGTCTGTGATGTAGCTCTGGACCCAGATGTTTTCGCCTACCCTTTATTGTCGCGATTGCTGCCAGCCTGCTGTTCCTCAGTGTTTGTGTCTGGAAAATAGGTGAATTCCTAGTTGCTCTGTGGAGAGAACGTGAATCTCACTCCTGTCAGGTCACCCACCTTGACCGGAAGTCCATGGCAATTGATTTTTGAAAATATGACAAGATAACTCAATGGGGAAAAATAGTCTTTTCAACAAGTATGCTGAACAGTTAGATATTCACATGCAAAGAAATGAAGCTGGACCCCTTCCTTACAATATAGAAAAACATTAACTCCTTGTGGAACTTGGACCTAAATGTAAGAGCTAAAACTACCAAACCCTTAGAAGAAAATAGAAGAAATCTTTGTGACCTTGGGTTAGGCAAATCATCTTATGTATAACACCAAACGCACAAGTGACAAAAGTAAAAACAAATTAACTTCATCAACATTAAAAACTTTCATGTTTCAAAGGATGTTGTTAAGAAAGTGAAAAATTAATCCACAGAATGGGATAAAATATCCCTAAATTATATGCCTAATAAGGGACTTGTGTCCAGAATACATAAAGAAGTCTTACGACTCTAATAAAAGGTGTGTAGGTGCATCCTGGTGGAGCACTGTGATTAGGTGAATTGCCTCCAAAGGACACTGACCACAGGCCCCTGGGTCCAAGTCCTGTGTCCTGGAGGAAGCAACCAATGTGAACAACAAAATGAAAAAAATAAAATAAAATGCTTCTTCCTCTTCTCTCTGCCTGCTTGTCTGCCTACTCACCGTCAATCCCACCTGAGGCATAGAACTCAATTTTTCAAATGAGCGAAGTATTTGGATAAACTTTTCTGCAAAGGTATGCAAATCACAAATGAACACATAAAAAGATGTTCAATATCATTAGTCATTAAAGACATGCCAATCAAAGCCACACTTAATGATAGCTAGAGTCAAAAAATGATACTAAGCACTGATAAGGATGTGGAGAAATTGGAACTGATAAATAAAATATAAAATGTTGCAACAGCTTTGGAATATAGTTTCTGATATCCCTCAAATTGTTAAACAGAGTTATCATATGACTCAGTAATTCCACTCCTAGGTATACACCCAAGAGAACTAAAATCATGTGTTCACATAAAACCTTAGAGAAAAATGTTCATTGTGACACCGTTTATAATAGCCCTAAAATAGAAACAATTCAAATGTCTATCAAGTGAAAAATTGAAAAACCAAATATGGTAGAGTCCTAGAATGGAATAGTATTCGGTCATAAGAAAGAATGAAGGAGATACATAATACGACATGGATGGATAATGAAAACATTTACAAGTGAAAGAAGGCAGACACAAAAGGCCATATTAGGCTTGATTCCATTTAGATGGCATGGTCTGTATGGGTAAGCCCATAAAAACAAAAATCAGATTCCTGATTGTCACAACCTGGGTAAAGAAGGAAAACAGTGAGTGACTGCTAGTGGGTACAGAGTTCCTTTTTATCGGGCCAAATGTACTCTGTAATTAGACAATGATGATGGTTGCACAAGTCTGGGAATATACTAAACCCCTTGGAAATATGCACTTCAAAAGGAATGTGAATAAATTTTATCTCAGTAAAAGCAAAAATGAACATCTACGTATACGTATTGTTTCATCTGGGGGTTGGGTGGGGGTGTTCTTTCTTAAGGATAGATTCCCAACTGTGGAGGCACTATGGGAAAGGTGTATGGGCTTTCCCCCTTATTCTTAGATGTTATCTAGTTGTTTTCAAAGAGTGGTACACTAATTCACACTCACAGAAACAACATATTGGTGAGTTCATTTCTCTGAGTTCTGACTCTCATTCTTCTTTCATTTTTGCCAAGCTGATGGGTGAAAATGATTTTATTTAAGTTGCAATTCCCAGCACACCCTGGAGGAGTGGTAGTTAGGTCAACCACCTCCGATAGAAAGCTCAGTCCACGTACAAGCCCAGGATCCTCGTTGCTGTCCGGGGCTGGGGAAACAACCATGATGAACAACTAAATAAAGTGCTTCCTCCTCCCCTCACTTCCTGCCTGCCTGCCTCTGCTCTCCTTCATTCCTGCCTGTATCTTTCCTTAAAAACAAACCACTTCCAACTTCTAAACAAAGATATTAAATTCTGGTAATAGTTTTAATACAAGTATGACATTTAGAAACATTTTCAGGAAAAAGTAGTTATCACTGAAAGACAAAAAGATAGACAGTATTCTTTTATCAAATAGGATAGTTTCCAAGCCCCCAGGAGATGTCTGAAACTATGGATACAGAATCCTGTATACACTGTTTTCCTGTACATGTGATAACATTTAATTTATAAGTTAGGCACAATAAGAGATGAACACTGCTAATAAAAAAATAATAGCTATATAAAATAACAGCAACATATTATCATAAAAGTTCTGTGAAACGGTTTCTCAAAATATTGTACATACTATTTTCAGATTATGACTAACCATGGGTAATGGAAACTGCAGAAAGCAAAACTGGGTAAAGGTGACTTTTTAAAATTATTATTATTATTGCTTTTTGATATATTTTACTCATCAGAAACTTGAGTGTGTTTTGCTGTGGATTTTTTTTTTGTCAAATAATGGATACAATGTTAATGGTAATGTTTTCTGACTTTAGGAACATTGACTATCTTTTTAATATATTCTTTTTCATGTTTTCTCTCCAGGGAATTGTTTATCCATATAATTTATAAAGTAAAAATTGCATTGATTTTATCTCAGTCACACATAGGATTTTACTTCATTATAATTAATGTTATCTTTTTCTTTATTCAGGCATTTTCTTTTAAATAGTGAAGATTTTTACTATTTATATGATCAAATCTGTTCATTTTTTCCTTTAAAGCTGTGCATTTCCTGTATTGTTTTGTGTGGTCATCTTTATCACAACATTATAAAGCCATTTTTAAATATATTCTAGTATTTTATTTTACTCTTCTATCTGTATATACATGCCACATCACCTCTGGAGTGAAGAATAAGTAAGTATTGTTTCTGTACTTATTATTATGGAAATGGTTTTGACCTCACAGGCCTATGAAAGGATTCCAGAGACCTCTGGGATCCAGAGAACACTTTCTGAGATATACTGTTGAAGATGACAGGGATGCTGGATTGAACTGGTCCAGACAGTGGACTCCAGGGGAAAAAAAGAAAGAAAATCAAGATGCAGAGAAGCTGGGCTTTCTTACAGTCTTTGAGACTTCTCACCAGACGCAGGAGGCTGACTCATTGAACAGTAAAAGTCTCATAAATGCTCATGCCTTGTTGGTCCTTCTCCTGCAGCTGCAGGCTTTCAAAACACAGAAGACACTGAAGGGCAGCCCACACGTCATCTGTGTTTCTCTGTACCTTCCCTCATTCCTGGGGACATGCTCAGAGTACTGTCAGCTCACACATATGTGCACCATTCTGGAGATGGGTCATAAACATCGGAACTGTACTGGCTCAGTAACTGGGACATTTTGGCTCCAGCCTGTGCTGAACTTTGCCCATTCCAGAAACATCCCATAAGACTTTCCAAAGGCACTCAGTGATGCAAACCACATTTATCCACTTACCAGAGATGTGGCGCAAGAGCAGAATTCAACTTCTTCCAGACAGACAGCAGCGATGCGGGCACCATGTTCACAGAGCAAGACCTGCCTTTGTCCCTTACTGGAAAATAACTTCCTGCACTTGTAACAGTCTTTCATGCTGAGAGTGATGCTCACTGGAACTGAAGGCCAGTACCACCTCTCTGCTCTTGCCCTTGAGCATGGAGGGAGGGAGGTGTGGCCCTGCACAGGGTACCATTATTGGGTCTTGGTAGCTACAGGCGGCATTAATGAGGTGGCAGTGAATGTGGCAGCAATGCATGCCCTCTGTCGCTGCAGCTCACCAGCAAGCATTAGCATCTTTGCAGCACATACTTGGTGTAACTTACTATGTGTGGCCCCACAAATCACAGTGAGCTGACCTTTGAACCTTTAAGCACTGTTAATTCTCTTTCTACTTCATGACTTTCCATCTACATTAGTCTATGCGGGCAGTCATAACCAAGTACCAAGATGGGAAGCCTGAAACAACAGAAACTTCTCTCTTCACAGTCCTGGAGGCTGGAATCCAGGATCATGGTTGGCACTTCCTGAGACCTCAGTCCTTGGCTTAGAGCTGCCACTTTCTCCCTTCTGTGCATGTCTATGTCCTGATCACCTCTTGTAATAATGACACCAGTCACAGTGACTGCATTTTAGTTTAACCTCCCCTTTGCAGGCCTCATCTCCCAATCCAGTCCCCTTCTGAGGTGCTGGGGGTTAGGGCTCCCACAGGAATGTCAGGAGACATGATTCAGGCTGAAATACAATCTCTCCCATTATTCCTTTGTGCTCCCTTAATTTTTTTCAGTGAAGACCAGGAAACAAACATATTTCCTTATTCACTATGAATCTACAGCATTTAGCAAAACTCACTAGCATGTAACAATGGTTCAATACATATTTGCTGATAATGTGAAAGACTAACAGTCACATGTCAATGTGCCAGCATCACAACTATGTGAAACATAATAAAATCTAAAAGCTCTACTTTGAAATGACTCAATTCTATAATTTCGTAATAATGTTTATTCTCATAAAAGTACCCATGGTTTTAGAGCCGCAAGATTACATGACAGAATTAGAGAGCACTGGAGCACAGCAGAACATAGTCCACATACATCCCAAGGACCCAAGTTCATGTCCCAGAGCCATGAGGAACAACCAAGATGAACAGCTAAATAAAACAATTGTTTCTTCCTCCTCTCTCTTCCTGCCTCCATGCCTTTATTCCTGCCTGTATCTTTCCTTAAAAGAAAAAAGTATTGTCTTGTTTGCTCTGTGGCAACAAAATAATTCTATAACTTAATGTCTTTACCAACTATTAAAAGAGAACTAATGTCTCAAGCATTTTTAGAATGAGGTTTAGCACAGAATTATATTGTTGCCATATAGTTTATTTTAAACTGTGCATAAACCACTAAACATGTCTACAGTGGTAAGTCTATGTGCACATGCTTTCACATCCCACAGACTGAAGATTAAAGGAAATGGTTTGGGGTCAAAATTGCCCATATAGGCACGCCCTGGTGGGGCGGTTAGGTCAAATGTCTCCAAAGGAGCAGGCAACATACACCTAGGTTTAAATCCCAGCCCTAGGGGTGGGGGTGGGGGGTGTGGGGGGGAAATAACCAGTATGAACAACTATAATAAATTAAAATAAAGGTGCTTCTTTCTCTTTTCTTTTCCTGCTTGCCTTCCTACAGCTTTCCTTAAAAAAAAAAAATCCCATATAGAGTATCTGGTGGGGGATTTTCACCCTCTCTCTAAATATAAAACAAAAAGCACCGTATATTTCTCCGGGTATAAGGACATGTATATCTTCTAGTCCATGAATCCACCATCTGCTTCTGCACCTGGAGTTATATGGCCTGTGTATCTAAACTCAAAATCATCCTCACACTGTATCTGGGAAATGATTCATCCAAAGGAAAAGTACTGCAAAATGTAACCAACTTCTTGAAGGTCCTGAAAAGAAAAAAAACTTAAAAAAAAAAAAAAAAAGTTATTCTAAAATCCACGAAACTGGCTGGAAGCCTAAGCGGCCCAGGACTTTAGTCCTCTCACACACCCCGGGGCCCTGCAACGCTGGGCTGGAAGCAACAGCACTGGCCCGCTGGTGGGGTGCCCCCTTCACAGAGCAGCCCACAAACAATCTCCGCGCCACACTCAGGGAAAAGCACAATTTTAGGAAATGCAAACAGCCTGGAAACCCACTGACCTCCAGATAACCTCTTTAGCCACAATGAAAAAAGGAAAAGAGCAAAGAAACACGTTCCTATTTCAGGAGCTAAAAGGATGAAAACTCCAGTATTTCGGACTCCTGCTGTAATAGGTCTGCTTAGACGGTGGCGCCTGGGGAGGGGATTTTCTGTCAGTACCTTGCGTGGCAGCGAGCCCACCTACACCACCGGCACCCAGCCGACTGCGGGGGAGGCTCCAGAGCGCAGGTGCGCTGCCTCAGCCTTCCCCTCCCCTCCAGCACAGGGGCCGCTCATCACTCAATTAGCCTTCAGCCCCCTAGGAAATAACTCTCCCAAAATGAGGACGGAGTCAGACAGACTTCCAAAGCTCCAGCATAGTTAGAGGAGAAAGGCCTCATCTGAGCAGACCACACAGGTGCCAACTCAGGCAAAAGGGAAGGACATCAACTAGCTTGTGGAGTTCTAGAACCTTCCCTTTGCTTTAAGGAACTGGATGACTGTTCATCCGAATTCCCTGCAAAACAAAAAGCATTTGAACTCTTATTTTCACATTCAAATTGTGAAAACCGAGAAAAGCAGGAAACCTTTGATTTGCTTTGGAAGGTTCTTTTTTTTCTTTTTTCTTTTCTCTTTGTCCCTGGGAGAGAGGAAATTCCTTTAAAAATAAGGAATTTAGCAAACTTTCATCAAGGTATTGAAAACAAAGTGAGAAGGGAGACTTTGGGCCTTGGAATAGCAACTCACAAGAATCAGTCTTCTCTCTAAGCTGGGATGGGAAATGTGAGGGCTCTTAGGTAAGTGTGAGGTGACACCCCTGTGCTCGGTGTCCCTTACCTCCCCCCACCTCCAGGGAATGGGAGTCCTGAGCTAGCCCATTCCCATCCACACCTCACAGAGATGCGGTCTGACTGCAGTCCTTAAAGGATGGGTCTTTAGGCCCTTACTTCCCATTTTAAAAGTGTAGAGCCAAAGAGGAAAATTTCCTCCACCTTTCTGTGTTCTTCCCAGACTGGTGAAGCAATCAAAGTAACACCAGTCAGGTTAGTGGGTGAAAAGAGCACATTTAATTGCATATGTATGGCGAACATACGTGGATGTAAAGTCTAAAGTAAATTGCACAAAATGAGGATATATAGCCTGTGCTAAGGATGGGATAGGGGCCCAGGGCTTCAGAGGGAGGAGGGGTACTCCCATGACAAAAGGATGAGAGGCTCTGTAATTAGGTGTTTGTCCTGACACCGAGATAGGTTTTGCCTGTAGAAAGGTTATTTCTGGTAAAGAGCCTCATTCTGGGTAGCAGCACCCCAGTCTTTATTCTTCTAGGTGGTGAAGGGAGTTGTGAAAGTTTCCCTTGAGTCTTTGGGGGCCTCTATTGACCTCAATGTGAAATAATCCACATGCCAAAGTGACACGTCTTGGGGAGGCGTATCCTTCAAAGGGAAGATAAAAGAGTATTTTATAATCCTGTAGTTGCAAAACAGAGTGTTTCTTGATAATGTTTTAAATGAGATGCACTACCAAGTTGGACAGAAAGGGGAATTTATGCTCACTTCATAATAAGCCACTGTTTATATTCTCTGTGGTTTGTATATACGTGGTAGGCATTTTGTGACCAATTATTCACAGATATCAGTACGACTCACTTTTATAAACTCCAGCCTACGATTCTAACTCCCTTCATCTGTGTCCCAGAGGGTCTTGGGGGAACAGGTCAAACCAGATGACAGAAAATCTGACCATTTCATTTCCCTCTGGCTTTCATGACTTTTGATTCTAAAATAAAAACAATAGTTTTGGGTCCTAGTTTCTTTGAAACCTTTAGAACAAACATACACACATGCAAAGAAATAATACTTCATCACTAATTTCCAGTCCCTCTTCCTTCAGCTGTCTCTCAACTTACGTTTTCTCCATTCAAATAAAATTTCCCAAATTCCACAGGTTCCAGTTTGGGAACAAATAGCAGTAAAGAAGAGAGAAGTCACTAGACTTTGCAGAGACTGGAGAAATTAAAGCCTAGCTCTTCCTCTGTCAGCATCTGGCTTAGGGAACACAGTTTCTCCCCAATTCGCCTTGTGTCCACAGCAAAACTGAAGACGCATGTCTGTACCAGGTTCTGTGTAATCTGAATGCATCTCATTCTAACAATCCTGGGGACAGAGGTGGGGATGACTTGGACTGTGACAAAGTGGCCTCACTGAAGACAGTGGAAAGGCCAGGGAACGTTTTATAATAAATTTATACTAGGACGTCCAGGCAGGGGAGGCGAGTTGTCCTGCCCCAGGGAGCATTGCTAATAAAAGTGCTGGCTGACTCGCTGTTTCAAGTGCCACAGACCCATGATGTCAGAATTCACTATGTACACAGGGGCTATTTGCTGCCTCGTAAACTTGTAGATGAGGACATTGTTGGTGAAAATAGTTTCCAAAGCTAAAATGCAATCACTCATTTGTCAGCTCCCTGGGGACCACCAAGTTCATCTCCAAAGACTTCTTTAGCGGAAAGTAAAGACCTGTGTCCTGTGCCGTGAACATGATCCTCCCTGGCTCCAAGTTGAATATTTGTGCCACGTCTGAGCCATGACTGAGCCATCATTTGAGAGAAAGATGCCTTGTGCTACAGCAGACACTCAATGTCACCAAGGTAGGAAAGGTAGGGTAAGGGGAAATAAGGGAAGAAAGAGGGACCCCACAGCCTAGGCCCCCTTGGCATGGGGGACGCAGATACTCCATGTCAAAGCCAACTCTTGGCTCAAGCTGACCATATTTATTTGGTCTTGCCATGTGCTAAGGGCCACACTTCTGCTGGTCACACAGCACCTGGGAATGCGTAGGGCACTCGGAAAATAACTGCCAAAAGAGGGATGAGCATGGCAAAAGCCTTGCTTAGTCTTGAAACTGGAATCAAATCATAAATCTAAATGCACTGTTCTAGGGGGAAATGTCTGTATCTTTCCAGCCCAGAGCAGAAGCTGTGTTACTGTAGGACATGAGAAAGTCTCTCTAGTCCATCAGAAATACTGGCTGAACTAAAACCCTACCACAAAATTGCTTCCCTTTCAATGAAAGCTGATTCTTTCATAGTCAACATTCATTTCTGGTTCTTTAAGTCAGAAAATAAGAAATAAAGAACTCATAAAAGAGAATACAGGTTATCTGTATCTACCTTAAACTCACAGACACCTTCATATTTAGTGATGAAATACTAGAAGCATTCTCATTAAGTCAGGAAAAAATAAAACACCTACTATCACCCCTCTCACTTACCATTGTCTAGACGTTTGAGCCAAAGCAATAAAAATGACACAAATAAGAGATACAATGTTTGGCAGCATTTCCCAAAATATGTCTGTCCCTGGGAACACTACTTTTCTGGAATGTTCAACAAAGGTAAACAGTTTCTTTGTTATAAGATTTCTTGAAGTCTTAAATATTCTGACATTTACAATGAATCTCCAAGACCAGATACATTATCCTATACTTGCAAGCATTTTAAACATTGACTTATTTTCTTTCCCAGAAAATGTGAAGTCTCGTGTTCCTTGGAACACTCTTTAGGAAACTTTGATTCCACTTGCTTCTGATGCTTAGACATTTTAATTTATGTAGGTAGTCAAACATACTTATCTTAGATGCCCTAAAGCAATAGTTAAGAATGAGGGCTCTAGAGTCAGAGGAACCTAGAGTTAAATCTCATATCTTCTGCTGAGTAACTTAAAAAATGAAGGGAGTTTTTTCCCTCTTTCTTGAGCTGTCAGATGAAGTTCATCATATCTACCTTAAAAATATTGTATGTATGAGATTAGATCAAGCACGGAAAACTGCTTACCCTCGTGTATTGTTAAATTTTTAAACAGCCATGAGATAGCACCTTCATATGGAGTAACCAAAACTGGGAAAGGGTGATGTTCAGGGATTCTCTCTCATTACAGCTTATGTGTCTGCAAACTGTTATACTTGTTAGAGAATGTAGCTTGACAGTTTCATCAAAAAGCCTGCAATTATTCACATTTTATGATGCAGTAATTTCACTTCTAGGAAAAAAAATATGACAAAGATGTTTGCTGAAGTTGTTTTAAAGTAATGAAATTTTGGCAAGAATGTAAATATCCATCCATAAGGCACTAGTGAAGTAACTCATGTGACAGGTACTGGTCACTTGCCACGCATGGGCTGTTGCTTTGGGAGTCTCCTGAGGGCAGAGTCTTATTGGGTGTAAATGCCTGCCAACCCAGAAATCAGGGGCCAGATCCCTCCTCTCCCCCAGGATGCCCAGGGTCGGCATCTGATCAGACTTGTCCAATCATTGTCTCTTTCTCAGAATTTGGAATCTTGGGTTGGTAAAGAATTGTTTGTAATTGCTAAGTCCTCTACCTGAGCCACGTCCTCTTTAGATGGGTGTGTGTAAAACATCAGCACTTTTCCGAGGCTCAACAGAGGTGTGTCTATCTTGTCATTCTTTTCCAAGAAGCTTCTTCTGGTGTGATAAATTATCTGAATACTGCAGAGGGAGGCAGTCCCTCTGATTTCTGCAGGATCTTTAAGACTTCCTTCCTTCTTGAATGCAGGTGATATTTGCCATGTATCTCCACATATCCCACACCTTGAGAATTTCCTACAGAGTGAGTTGTCTCCTAAGGTGGACTCCAGAAACTTGCCTGCCCAGCCTCTGTGGAGCTCAGGTTCACACCTGCGACAGATTTTGTTGATCAGATCCACCCATGTGAGGGCAGTAAGAGGAATCTGATACCATTCAGGGAATGTAGAAACTCCTTTCTGTCCAGGGTGACCTCAGGGGCACTAGGCAGTTAGAGACCCTGACTGGTCAGTGGTCAGTGTGAGTGGTGCCCAGTGGTGGGAGCAATCACAAAGATCTTTCCGCAGCTGTTTGGGGGCGGGGGGGTGGGGTGACTTGATGTTCCGGTGATGTGACCTCCAAATCTGACACTGCAGCCCTCCCAAACAAAGTCTGAAAATGTCTTTTAATAAATGTAATTTCTGCTGAATCTACTCAGTGTTTGCTCTGTTGTTTCTAAGAACTTAGACAAATGCCTTATTTGGATTGTTCTGCTATTCCCAGCTTCTTGAATTGAACTATTAGCTTCTTTGCTCACCATCTTTCTTAATTCCTGACAGTTGGTTTCAAAGCTGTACATTTTCTTTCAAGCTATGATTTAATTGCACTTTGACGGGGAGGGCGTTCCCTGTCATCAGCTCTCATATTTCGTAATTTCCCTTAGGATAAACATTTTAACTCAATTAGTGTTTTGTACATTTTTAGATGCTCCCAAACATGATTTTTAAGCTGTGCTTTGGTGTCCCTGTGGTAGATACCTAAATTTACTGCAGTGTGAGTGATGAATAAATATGGTTTGTATGATGTTAGTGAGTTTGATTGCAGTTTCCTTTGTGGCCTAGGACACGATCAACTTTTGTGAATGTTCCCTATTTACTGGGAAAGAAAGGTCTCTTTTGTACTCATTACCAGTGGTTTCCAAGTCAGGTTCAGCTGACAGTTGACACCACACTCGCAGGAATCACTATTCGCAAATAGTGTGTCCTGAACCTCACCCAAAACTACCACCTCTAAATTGGAGGCTCTCAAATCTGTGTGCTAGCCTGTACCTCGGGTAACTCTAAAGGCAATTTTAGGAAGCTCTCTTTGGCTCCTATTCTATCAGGTCCTCACATTCAGACAGGATCCAAGATATAATTTCAGACATATTGAACCCTATGATCTTGAAAAAAGGGATTCCCTATCTTCCCGTACTATGTTTTCCAGCATTGAGATCATCCGTACTAGATTATTCTTCCTGATAGCTACCCTAAATGCCTCCTGCCCATTTTCTGTTCTGCGTGTATCTCCCCTCTATTTCTTCCTAAAGAATCCAGATTTAATTTCCTAATCCCGTGACACACATCAGACACATGACCCCATTCCCAGCTCCAGAGAGGCATCCTAAATAGTCCCAGTCACACCACACACACACACACACACACACACACACACACACACACCTGTGTTCGCCTATCTGTGATTGGCTAGAAACTGTTACTGATCCAAAGAGACATGTGGAAACTAAATAGGCCCTCAAAAATTAAGAGAGTAACATATTCATTCTGCTGTCGGAGCTTCTTTTTTTCTATTCTTCTGAATGCAGACTGTGAAGTGCATGGCTCCAGAGGATGCCCTCCAACAGCCAGAGCATAAAGGCGTTCTAGGATGAGTGGATTCTACAGACAGAAGAATAGAAAAACAAAGAATTTAGAGACAGCTGCTATCAGCTAGCTCCAGGCCTGCCCTACACCAAAATTTCTGTTACATAAGAAACGACTTAGCATCTTAGTAAAGCATCCTGTTGCTTGCAGTCCAAATCATTCTAACAGATATACCTTTGGTTCCCTTTCAATTGAGGCTGAAAACTCAACAAACCACATTTGATTTTTAAAGTATGTCTTTTTCATTATGTTAAGATGACAAGTAAAATTTCTCCTCAAATTTCTCAAAACCAAATGCTCCTAAACTCTGTTCTTTTTTTATCATAAGTGTCATCCTTCATCCCTTTCATCAGTCACAATTATCTCTAAACATCCAACTCTGCATTCTTGACCTTCCCACATTTCCTACCAGCTTGAATAGTGCTGAACTTAGTAAGAATTCCCTGCAAGTCATCACTTACCTCTGTCAATCAGACTTCAGTGCCTCGAGAATTGGGAATAATGTCACTCTGTGACTGAAAAGGGAAAATTAGTGTATCTACAAACATATGCCTCATGGATAAAAGGGGAAAGTCTGGTGACAGTGAAAGGCACAGTGACCTACTGTGCTATTCTGTAAAAAGTCCACAGCAGTGTCATGGGGTCAGAACAGTTTCGTAGGATTTGCGGGGATAACTGTCTAGAAAAAAAGAGTCTAGAAGTCAGACTTCATCGCTGTCTAGCACTGCCTCTCATTCTGAACAGCTCCGCCTAGAGTCAGTCCTGGTACCCTGGTACTCTTGCTGTCCTTTGAAGGTCCTGAGATCATTCCTTAGGGCCTCCGTATCTGCTCCATCTGCCTGTATCTTACCAATCCTCAAGGCTCAGCTGGATGTCACCTGGGAAGGGTGTATCCATTCCTCTACAGCATCACCCTGTTACTATTGCTTATTACAGAAGGGGGACAGAATATGCAATCCCCAAACATGCCTCTTTGGCATAAGAATTATTTTGAGCTACTTATTTTTAAGAAACAGCAGAGACAATAGAAGATCTGAACAGAGGACAAGATATCCTTTGAAAGGGACATTTATGTCTACAAGGGGAGACTCCATTTGTGTCTCCCCTCTAAACAAGAAAGGTTGGTTCTAATAAGAAACTCTGAACAGTGGAGAAGGCATCGGCTCACAGCTACAAACTAACTTTATGCTTGTTGACCCAGCCTTTCCTGGGAAACCCCTTTATATAAGTGACTCCTCCCTCCCCAACATCTTCCTTTTGTCTTTAGCTGAAGAAGCTATTTCAGGTGGTGGCTTGGACAATTTCAGGGAATTAGTCCATTTTCCCAGCCTCTGCCATGTATATAGAAGGTGTACATGTTTTTAAACTGCTTCTCTCCTGTTCATTTGTCTTACATTACAGGGGGGTCTCAGTCACAGAACCTAGGAGGATAGAGGGAAAACTACTGTTCCCCGCCTCCAGGATAATCAGAAATGTTCTGATTTGTGTATTAACTTGTTGATGGTCTGTCTCCATATTACTTTGCTCCAAAGGGTTTTTTGTATATGTTTGTTGTCTGCCTCCCTTCCTTGAATTTAAGTGTTGAATGCAGAGACCTTGACCTTCTCCCCTCAGATGTCTCCCCAGCACCTAGAATAGAACAGGACTCCAACATGACTTGTGAGACAAGGGAATTTGGTGGTTACATGAGCATTCCAGGGTCTGGGCAGCCCCAACCCTTCCATCTATCTGCCCACTTCCAGGCTTGCTTCTCTTCTACTGTGAATGGGCTTCTGTCAAGGAGCCAAGGAAATAACAAAATGATCACCTAACATTCCAAGGATGCATCCTTCTGGCTCCTGATTCAGGATGGAAGAGTGAGCCTCTCTCTTGTCATGACTAACTACCCCAGGGAAGGACCGGAGATGGCCAAGGTTGATCTTATACCTCTACTTGGCCAACCACAGTGGCCAAAGAATGGGCAGCATTGACAGGAACAGGTCATGTGCTCTCCCCACATCTGGAGGTATCACTGCAGTGAGGACACCAGAACCAACTTGAGTGGGAAAGAGAAAGTTCTCCTAAGGACACAGAAATACGGTCACCAGTAGAAGGAACGAATATCTAGAAAATCATCAAGATATAACAAGATTTTTTAAAAAACATTTAATCCTATTCTTTGATACACTGTTTTTCAAGGATTGGTACATGCAGGAATAAAGGTGAATAGGAAGGAAGGAAGGAAAAGAGAGGAGGAAGAAGTATTTTATTAGTTGTTCATCTTAGGTGTTTCCCCAGGTCCCAGGTCTTAAATTGGAGCCCTTGGGTTGTTTGTGGTCTACACCAGTGAACTGAACTGCTAGGCCCCCAGGGCATGCCACCCTGCTCTCCTTTAAAAACTCCCAGTTATTCATGTAAGTGTCAAACTGTGTTGACCTCTGGCTTTACTTTTAATCCTCCATTGACTCCATTTTTCTAGTTCCAAGGGGTGAGGATATGTTTACCAATCCCTCTTTAAAGGATTAAAGGGAGTGCTAATAGATGTATGCTAAGTCGTTGTGATCTCCAGAAAAGACACAGTGAATCACAAGTCAATACAAGTTATCACACAAAAATACATGTACAAATTTAGAATCTTTTGAAATCATTTAAGTTTGATCCTGCGAGTGAACTTCACCATATTATTTGAATAACATGGTTTACTTTACTCCCACCCATTGAAATTCCACTTTTAATTCATGAGATGAGAGCAAATTGCACTATGCCATTATAACAGAAATGTGAATGAAACAAGAAGAATAAGTACAAAGAATACAGCCGAGGAAAAATATTTTTAAGGGGTGTTACCTACACCACCCAACTTTGATCTTCACTTTGTAGAGACATCCGAAGTTCAGACATCAGTTACAACTGGGCCTTAACACAATTTTTTAGCTAGAAAGTAATCAGAAATACATGATAATGAATTCAAGACACCCCAAATTACTTACAGTTGCACGTTATAAGGTCTTATACCTGCTTCTGTGAGAAATAATAAAGAAAAAACAAACACAAAACTTAGTCCCCAGTCCTACTTATTTATTATCTGCATCTGCATTCTTTTCATTTTTGTTAAATCCCTATGTCCATAAAATGAGCAATTGAACCACATTTTTGAAAACTGATTAACAAATGGAAAGGTCTTCAGTCTCAGAACTTTCAGTGTCCTCCCAATGCACAAGATTTCCATAGGCAGACACCACAAAACAAAACCAGTTTCCTAAATTCTGCTTCCACTGAGCTCAGTAGAGTGGATTTCCTGAGCCTGGTGCTAACATACAGCCTCCAATTACACAAAGCAACTGCCCAGGGATGGGTCAGCCTTCAGCCCTCTGCTTTCCAGATGGAAGGTATTCCCTAAAGAGACTGTTACTCCCTGCCCTCTACACTGTCCCTCTGTGACACCAGCCTAGATCCCCAAATGCACCTGTCCCCTTATTCAAATAAATGCCCATAACTACCCACAGACCCATGTAGATTAGTCTCCAAAATAAAAAATAAAGTTCAGATAGACTTTTCCCAAGACGTCCAGAGCAGACTTTATTATAACCATGTGCCACCCTGGTGTGTCAACAGTCAACTGATACCTGGCATTGATACTCAAGAGAAACTATTACTACCACCTTAAAAAATAAAGGTTACTAGATAGAGGGTCATCTTCAGAAATAATCCTTTACACAGAGACACCAATCTTAAGTCAGGGCAAATATCTAGAGGCAGAATTTTATCCTGTGAAGTCCCCCCCTCATTTGAAGACCCCCAACTCTCTCTTTGTCACCCCAGGCCCTTCTCTCATTCTTTAGCTTAGAATATAAATCCTCTGTCTCAAATGTTTTAATGTGGACAGCTATGTAAATTTTCCATACATATTTCATTAAATTTTGTTTCTTTTCCTAATCTGTCTGAAGTTTGCTCCAAGAGCCTGAGAAGAACCTCAGAGGGAGGGGGATTTTCCAGCCCCTGACCCACATAGTCCTTTCTGTAGCCCCTCCTTCAGCCTCCCTCTACAGATTTGTTGGCCCCTTAGGTCTAGTTAACTTCCACACCCATTTTGTTTCAAGACATGGAATATTCGGGAGGTTTCTTAGATTTTCAGGTCCCCAAAGGGCATTTCCTTTCAAAGGGGGAAAAAAAAAAGTTGAGCAACTCTTGATGAGTGAAAATTGGCAAATGGAAACCACTCACAGTTTTTCAGATGTTTAACATAGTTTAGCTTCAGAGGCTAGTAAGTGAATCCCTGACTCAGAAGCAGGACAGTCTTTTTTTAAAGTCAGCTGAGTCTCTCACAATTTCTGCAGTGGATACCCACCAGCATTCTCATTAGACAGTGAATAACCAAAAAGGACCAAAGGGGATGTTTGCTTTTTCAAAAAATATAGTATCCTTCCAGTTGGGAAAATAAAGTCAAACTCACATTGGCAAAGCAAGTCATGTGGACGTTACAGCAAAATGACATACAAAAAACATTCTGCCACCAACCTGAAGTTGAAATCTTAGCTGCAAAGCCAGTAATGAAAAGAAGGAAGAAAAAAAACCCAAGATGCAGAAAAGCAACTTTGCAGCAGATTCTATTAAAAATGAGAGCTGTGTGAGTGATGTGTTTAGAAGACCACTAAACAGCGGATGGTGTTTATATATGTAAAATATGCACATCGGAGGAAGTCAGCTGGTAGCTTCACTCTCTGGTGGGAAAAACCAAAGTTCATTACCAACCGTTGGTCTACCGCAGAGAAGTCTGCAAACCCCAGGGGTCTGGAATTCTAAAAAGGCCATTCAAGCCAAGGTGAACGCCACGTTTCTCCATTTTCCTGTCCTTCCGCTTTCTTTCCTTAAAACACTTAGTATAGGATTTACATTTGATGAGGTTCAGGAGGTCACTTCCCCTCTCTCGGGCGGAGCGGCCTCCGGACCCTCCTGAACGTTACAGCCCACGCGCCCCAGCGTTCGCGCCTCTCCGCCTGCGGCCCCAGTGGATGCAGCGGTACCTCGGAAGAGGCCAGTCCGCCCTTCGCACTAGGTCTGCACCGCTGCCGAGACCAGGAGAGGCCCGCACTGATCTCCCGCAAAGGCCGGAGAATGGCCCCTTCTTGCCTCCCTTTTCCAAGCTGTATTTGAAGACAGGACCGAGCCAAAGACGAACTTGGTCAAAGGACATACAGGGGACACTTCCAAGGCACCAAAATGAAAATGCTCTCTCCTAACTTCTGAAGTCGTTCCCTTCTGTGCCTGGCGTTTTCGCTCCACTGCTACTGGGGAGGGCAGCCCCTGGGGTCCCCGAAACGAACCACAGCCCAAAGCACCGAGAAGTGTGGGCGGGTGACAGCACAGACGTTTAGAGAAAGAGGACTACGCCAAGTCCAACGGGCCCAGCAGCCCCCGCCCGAATTGCTGCCCGCGCGCGTGTAGCAAGCAGCTAGGGAACACCCAGCCCCGCGCTCCACGCACCTGCTTCCCGCACGGCGGCTGGGGGTTAGAGCCTCCGCCCCGCCCCACCCCGTGGGGGCTGGGGGAGTCCTTTGTCCACCGGGTTTCTAGTTCTTAACGGAATCCTAAAACGGAAACAAAGTCCCGGCGTTTGGTTGGTGCTGGGAGAGACGCAGGGGCCCAACACTCCCCAGGCGGTGCGGAGCTGGGGAAGCGGTAGCGCCTGCAGTGACCTCCAGGATCGAAGGTCAGAGTCTGCACCATCACTGCCGCCCGCAGGGCTGGTGTTAATCTGGTTAATCCTCCCAACAACTAAACGGCAGCTTTGGTTATGTTTTCTGTTATAGAAACGACACCTCGGAGTTCCAGAAAAATGAAGTCACTTGCTCAAGGCCACAGAGCTAGTAAATCAAGATGGGAGGGCTGGGGAGAGGAGCAAAAAGCTTTTGCCACCTTAGTGTTCCGATTGCAGGTTATATTTTCAAGCTCAGAGCTACGACAGCTGGAAGAGGTTTCGAGGGTGCCAGGCAGTGGTCCCTGTGTCCCCGCGCACCGAGAGCCAGTGACTCACTACCGCGACCCGACCGGGTGAGTGGCGCCGGTGAACCCTACGACTTCTCCCCTTGCCTTGCTGCCTCCCACAAGGCGGTGCAGAGTCCGCTCTTGGAAACATTAACCGGGAGGGAAGAAGGAAACGTCTACCTAAAACCACCTCGCTCCCAGGTCCGCGGGGAACGCGCGGCGCGACTTAGCCGTTCCTGCGGCCGCGCGGACAGGTTTTCTTCTGCTCCGTCTCGCTTTCTCCATGGAATCTCAGAGTCGAGCGACCTTCCAAGTGCAGATCAACCCCTGAGAGCCAGCATGGTCCCACCAACCCTGGCCACTCTGCGACCAGCATCATTACCTACCACCCGCAAAGCAAAGGATGTTTCCTTGGAACTCCGGACAAGCGGCGAAGGAGCTCAACTACACACGTACACACACCCCACTCACACACCCTGCACGCGGGTCACCTGGCCCTGCCGACACCCCTGACCCTGCCACAGACCGCTGCCAGGACGCACGTGCCAGCCCCGGTGCTGCGAAAGCTCAGAACATCCACCCAGGATAATTTGTCTTCTCGGCGGAGTTATTCACAACCCTGCCGTTGCCGCATGGGCGAGCTTAAAATTGTAGACTGTAGACCCACTTTTCCTTATTAAGGACATACACTAAGTGCGCATCAGATCACTTAGGAAAAGGAAGATCCCCAGTATGCCTGAAACTTAGAGAATGTCTTAATATTTAACAGGACTTTTGTTGGATTGGGCCAAAAAGAATATACGTGTGTATATGTCAAAATGTTCCTACTTTTTATTACAGTTTTTATTGCCTCTTTTGACTCACTGTGGGAGAGGCTACTATTTTAAATTATCTTTGTTATCCTCAAAAAAAATAAAGAGAAAAATATAAGTTCAGAGACATTAAGTGACACTGATCCCCATGTCACCCCAAGCAGGTGCAATTATTGGATACAAGTTAGGGCTACATCTAAGCACCATTTTGTCCATCTGCTCAAGGCTGCCCTAATGGTTAGGGAAATGCGCAGAACATCAGTAACATGTATTGCTTGGAGTGGGAAGAAGAAGTCAGACAAATTAACCAACGAACAAGCATTTAGGAAATATTTGTAGTGTCCAGAGACGGAGGGGGATGAATGTGCCCACACCTGCAGGTCACCCTTCTAGAGCTCATCCATAGTCACTTTCAAACAATACAAAAATTTATTTTCTGGCTAGACACTATCTGGCTAAACGATTTGGAAACTACTAAATGGTCCACACAGATGAACATTCACACACATACTGCAGATCTTTTAAAGAATACACGTGATCATGCAAGAAAATACATTCTGTATGTACGATTGGGTACACGTGGGTGGATGTCCACTTGGACTAACTCTGGTCACTGAACAAACGGAGCCACGCTTTTCACAGTTTGTTGCTAAAGCCCGCATCCCACCACCCTTTGGACCAAAAGCAGCCCAGCCAGAGAAGCTGAAAACTCAGCCAAAGACACCACTTGGGGGGGAAGGGACAGCCAGATGGACCATTCGTTTGTAAAACACACATCCAGAACAATGTCCCAGCCCTATTCTGAACTCCCCCAAGGAAGTGTGCCTGTCTACACCAAAATGTAATTTTAGGTATAAGAAGGCTAGAGCGGTGATGTGTGGAGGAGTAATAAGATGCTTTTAAAATATGCTGTCTGGGTT
The DNA here is from genome assembly GCA_004363575.1 of Solenodon paradoxus. NCBI lineage: Eukaryota > Metazoa > Chordata > Mammalia > Eulipotyphla > Solenodontidae > Solenodon > Solenodon paradoxus. The sequence goes on along the minus strand of RJWH01002462.1, from coordinate 168,152 downwards.
TGCCCTAAAATATTTCAGCAAGAAATGAAAGTAGGGACAAGATAAATGAAACAAGTGTGGCAGAAAGCTAGGTAATGGGTCTATGAGGGAGGGACCATTGTATGGATACCCTTTCTATCTCAGTGTACCAGGAAGTTTTTCATCATTAAAAAAAAGGAAAAGAAAAACCTCTTTAACTTAAAATGCATGTGTTATTATCGGTAGATTATACCTTAATAAAGCTATTTTTAGAGTTAAAAATTAAGTTAGAATACAGTAATGCCATCTTGTCTCCTAAAAAACAAAACCCATTCTGTCCACAGCGGGTTACAGAAGGTCAGAAGGTGATATATTAGTCTCAGGTTCCAAATCTAGTACCCCCCTCTTCTTCTCAAATCCCAAGCTTACCCCTATCCAGCATGTGCCCCACAAACCTCCAAAACTCCCCTTTATTTTGCAGGCTTCTACCAGGAGAAGCTGCCTAGCACTCTTAATGTAAAGAATGATAATATTAAAATCATAAAGTTGTACTCCTGTCTGTAGACCCAGAAGACAAAATTTCGATCTTTAGCCTCTGCAGGGATGAGAACACTGAGGTTCAAGCCGAGCAGCCTTCCCCAGGATACCCTATTCAGAACTGGCTTCCCCAGCTGCTCAAGACTGGTTTGTTTGTCTGCTGTTTGTTTTGTCCTAGACCCCCAGAGAGTCCCAGAAGCTGAAGGGTAACTTACAGATGAAGACACAGCCCTGCCCCTTGGCTTCAAGAAACCAAAATAACCAAACCGAATGCCGAATTTCTTCAGCAAGGCCTAAGAACGTTTACTCGGATAGAGTGCGTTTCAATAGCCGAGTACCAGGTGTGTGACTAGTTTTCCTCTTTATGTAATAAGGTGGAGGCGCAGGAAAAGCAGAATGTGTCTTAAGGTAGCCATGCAGGTCTGAGGAAAGCGACAACATCTGAAGCCATCTGTCCACCGGTGAAGGAAACGCCGACCGACCCAGGCCAGACCTGGGACCTGGAGCTGCGGATCCCCTGGGCGCGGGCGTCCAGAGTCCAGACGGTGAAGGCTTGGGCATGGATAGGCGCCCGGCCCCGCGCGGAACGTGATTCCCGAGAGCCTGGCGCCACCCAGCGGAAGCGAGAGGAACGCCTGAGCCCTCTGCACAGGCGCCCCAGGGGCGAACTCGCAGCCTGCAGCAAGGCAAAATGCGATGATGGTCTGAGGGAGGAGAGGTGACAGTCTTTTGACAATTCAAAAAAATCGCGCGGACCCGCTCCACCAACAAGGACGCGTGACCGGCCCCGAAAGCACGTGGGCAAGCCGAGATTCTGCTATCCGCAGAACCCAGAATGAAAAGCGCTTCTTCCTAAAATGAGAACTCCCCCCCCCTCCACGCAGCAGCCTTGCGGTTGCCATTCAGCACAGAACTAGGGGGGGCTTGGCATGCAGGCCAAGCTGTTGTAGGCACCCTTGAAAGTCGAAGTGGAGCTGGGGGAGAAGGCGAGGAGGGCCGCGTAAATCATTTGGAGGGATTTTTGGCCTGAGTCCCTGTTTCCGAAAGGTTGCGGGATGGCTTTGACGTTGATTATATAGCTGTTCTCTTTTCAAGTGCGCGCCCCTCCCCGCCGCAGTCCTTCTGGTGTTCGAGGATTGTGTTTGAAAGGGAGGAAACATTCTTGAAGTGGTGGGTGATGGATTGTCTAAACCCTTTTGGGACTTTGCGAGTCGTGGAGGGGAGGGGGGGCGTTGGTGGGGACGTTGGGGGGGTGGGTGAGGCAGCTCATCAATAAAGACCCCCGGGGTAGAGAGGAGAGGTAGGAGAACAGCCCCCACGGTGCAACTGGAGGCTCGAGTTCAGAAAAGGAGCCCTTAAGGCTAAGGAGGGGGACTTAGGGAGCGAGAGAAGGGAAGTGGACCTGGGCAGGTGAAGACTCCTTGCCTGGACCTGTGGCCACCAAGGATTTCAGGCTGAGACAAGTGACTGATTTATGGGGGTGCGGGTAGCAGAGAAGCTAGTGGGTTCCCACCACCCTGCATCTGGGAGCAGAAGGGCAGCGGGGGTGCCAGTGGCCACATCAGGCCATCTTGCTGCACTTGGAGCATTCATTCCACTTCCACTTCTTTGGGCTCCTGTCCCAGCTCTTCAACATTTCAGCAGCCTGGGGATTCTTTGGTATAGATTTCTTTCCCAAGTCCCAAGCCAACACCTGATCACCTCACCCAGATCAGAAGTTGGGAAAATGGGAGGGAGGGGAGATAAGGATGGTCCAGCTCAAGTCATTCCAAGGGTCTAATGGTCTCAGAATCCCTAGGACTCAGCTGAGTGCAGTCTGCAGCCTCCTAGGCGCTGCAAGGCCATCTTCCTCCTGCCAGTCAGCAGCTTTGGGAAATGCGCACTGTGTCCTTTGGGCCTCAAACTCCTCCGTCTCTTCTGTGCCTTTTCCAAGAGGAAGCTCCCTAGGGAATCAGCTTTGGCAAGTGGCAGAAACTTGGAAGGCAAGGCCAGCCTGGAGAAGCAGATTTTGGACTTCGACTAGGATGCTCTGGTGGCATTCTGGTATCAAAATCTGTCCGGCACTAGCAGACACTCTGCCCCAAATGCCAGGCTCCAGGCCTCTGGGTCTCTAAGACCCGGAGTTCCAAAGGAAGGCGTTGTCTACCCGCTTCCAGAGCCCTAGGCTCAGGCAGAGTCCCTGAACACAGACCCCCTACAGGCTACAGAGGTCGATGGGGGACGGGAGGTGGAGGCTCCCAAAAGGAATCTCTGCAGACGCAGAGTCAGGGCGCCCCAAGGTCCGGAGTCAGGCTCTGGGCGCCGAGTACGTTTTTATTTATCCCCACAGAGGATGCTGGAGGACAAAAGAAATATTTGGACGTCAGAGCTGATTTATATTTTTGGAAGAGCTACGTTTCCTTTTCTGAAGAGAGGCAAGCGCGCCCCATATCCTGAGCTCAGCGGGGAGGCCGGGAGGGGAGTTTTGATGCTCCAGGAAGTTCATCCTTCGAGAGGGGCGCTGGGTCCGGCACCCCGCAGGGTTCGCTGCCCAAGGAGATATTTATTTATTGGAGGGGGGCGGGGAGCGGGACTGATGGGGTGGAGACCAACCGGACACTAGGAGAAAACCCGAGCCTGGCTGAGTTGGGACCCCGGAGCGCCTCCCCACCCGCCAGCCTCGCCTCTGGGTCCGGGGCATCCCACCGCAGCCTGGCGGCCTTCGGGCACTTTTCTTTGGCGCATTCCGCAGCGCACGTTCCCCGGTTAGGTGCCTGGCTAATCCTCGGAGGCCTGCAGATGCCGCGGGTGGGTCCGCCCTGTCCTGTCCTGCCTAGAGGGCACGCAAGGCCTAGCCTCCGCGTCTGAGAAGGCCGGAGCACTGAGCGCAGAGCTTCCCAACTTACGCAGCCACAGGGCAAAAGCGCGCAGACCCCTGGGCTATCCCGTGCCAGTCACAGAGCAGGCAGGGTGCAGGGAAAAGAGCGGGCGTTCCACGATTCCTGGGGTTCTGTTCCCCAGACAAAGCCTGACTCCCACCGCTTTCCGGTTCAACAAGGGGGCCTTCCCTCCCGGCAGCAGCAGGGCCGCGGAGAGGCACCCGCTCCCACGTTTGCTCTGCCCCTTTTCTCCTAGGACTGGGCTTGGTACAGGCTGCGCCACTGGGAGCCACACTGGGTCACACAGACGTCTCCGTTCCAGTTCGGCCCCTTTTCTCTCTTTGCTGAGGACATTAAAGCCGTTTTTTTGGAGCCTACCCGCAATCATAGCCTTTGGGCGATGCAGAAGGCCAGTGCTGCGCGGAGCCGGCCGGGTTTCTGCCAGCCAGGGACTGGCTGAGCTCCGGGAGCAAGCCCAAATCGCTCTTCTCAGTTGAAAGAACTTGGAAATCTAGGGATCCAGACATAGGAAGAGGCACAGTCTCCACCAGGGGCTCTGGTAAACTGGATCCATTTTACTCTCTACCCAAGCAACTTAGACCTTGCCAAGTGGAAGATGCCATCGTACTTGGGCGACTTGAGGTATCAGTGGCCCCTCTGGGAAGGTGGCTATGAAAAGAGCCCTGCCCCCAAGGGAGGTAGGCATTTGGAGAGTGGAGAATCAACCCAAATAAACATTTGAATTTAGTGGCTTCTGTTCTAACTCAGAGGTCCTGGGGTTTCTGGACCAGGGAAGAGAACTGACCACAGAAGGAGGTGAAATTCCACTGTCCAAGAACTCCCCACCCCCAGCCTGGTGTCTCCTCCCGGCCTCCAGGTCAGACTTTCTACTGTAAACGAATAAGAGAAATAGAGGCTTCAGGGGCAGTACAGGCAAGTGGTCCTCCGTAGTTTCCTCAAACCAGCTGACACACCCTAGGCCTCAGCACTGCGGTCCCACAGTCCCCACTGAAGCTCTGTACCAAATCACAGGGTGAACACCGGTCTGTTTCAGACTGAATTGGGAGCAGGCTTCCCTGCCGGGAAGGAAGGGAGGGGCAGGCCAAGGGAGACCCACCGACCTGGAAATTGCTTAGATGGCCATAAACAGTGTCTGCACAGACACTCTCCCTAGTGGCTTACTGGTTTAGTCTAAGCCATTTCATGTAAAACCCACGAAGCAGAGGAAGCATGCTAAGAACATAAAATTTAAACCGCAATAATGAAGAGATTTCCTAGAATAAAACGCCGGTTACAGAACAAAATTGGAGAAGCCCAAACTTCCCTAAGTTTACAACCCCCTGCACTGGGGCAGGGGTGGGACCCTGGGGTTTGAAGCAGGAAAGAGCCCCCAACCCAGAGGGACAGTCAAAGGGGGAAGAGGACCCTGGGATGAAGAGAGGCCCAGCACCCAAGCTGTGTATTGCTGGTTAATCAAGGAGTGCCTGAGCTGATGTACCTATACTCATTCTAAAGAAGCAAACCTTCCCTTCCCAGAAGGGAAGAGAAATCAAGATTTTTTTGTGTGTGTAAGGCAATGAAAGTCAATGGGGGAACTCACCACCAAAGGAAGGGACCTCCGAGAGAGGGAAATACCCTGAGGCAAGGTTGCTTCAGAGGCAAACAATTTTCCTCTTAAATCCTGTCTGCTAACCAGAAATTCTTGCCAGGTTAAAAGAATTTGACATAATTTGTTATCATCGCCTGTATTCTTACCCAGGAGATTTGTATAATTAGTCGATTAAAACAGTTTGGAGAGGTTTTGCTGAGATGTCTTGGAAAAGGCATAGATGGGGGTCTCAGGTTGGGGAGACAGCTGTCACTTGCCCTGGCGTGACTTCTAGAGTCACCTGGCCTTTCTGAGCCTCAACAGTTACCTCTGAAAAGTACATTGGTCACCAAGACGCTACTTGCTGGGACTGGAAAGATCTGCACCTGTAGGGTTGAAATGGGACCAGTGCTGGGGCGTTTCCAGACCCGGGCATCTCTGCCAGGGCAACAGTCTGCTCAAACAAAAGAGGAATGTCCAAAAACAGAAGAGCCCCTTACTACTCAGGTAGCTAATAAAACCAATCCACATCTTCCAGAGTGCAGGGAAATAAAAGTCCTAGGTCTGCAGACCCTTCCTCCAGCCTGGGGCTGGTCCAGTGTCTCAGTACCTATTTTCCAGGACCTGCCCAGGCCTCTGTAACACTCACTAAACCATAAGTGGTATTTCTTGCAAGTTTAGAGAGTTTAGGTAATACTTTTGTGACTTAGATTGAGAAGGGAATCATCAAACTTTCTGATAATTTAACTAGCTGAACTGGTAAAAAGTAAACATGTTAGAGTAGGTTTTTTTTATGAGTATGGGTGGATCTCCCAAAATCACACGCTGAATGGGATTTTTTTTTTTTTTTTTTTCCTAGAGGTAGGACTATAAATTCCATCATGGGTCTTCCATCTCAGAAAGACTCATGGCCCCAAGACTGGAACTGCTGGATAAAGGGTTATCATTTACTCCCGCCTGGATTTTAGGGCTGTTACTTTTAATTCTTTAAACTCTGGGTCCTAAAACTTTTCAGGGCCTGCCTTGAAAGTAGGAATCTCCTGAGAGGCAGGGTAAGTTCCCACATAAGAAAATCAGAGTCACTGCTTAGTGAGAGTGATATTGCCTTACTGAATTCACCAAAATCCATTGTCCACCATCCCCATGTGCAAATGAGATAATCTTTTCTCTCCACACCTCAACCGTGCATGCAGGCAACATACATAACGAAGGCTCTGTCTGGAGCACCTTTAGATACTATCTGTCCTCTTCATGCCAGTTTTTTATTTTATTTAGTTATTCTCTGGACACTTAAAACCTTGATTTTGTGAACACATATTTACTTCATAATTTTGCCAGATATTTTAAAAAACGATTCCATAAATTTGATGATGGGATTTTCCATAATTTAAATCATTTGATGAAATAAATGGGGACCCATCCTCAAAAAAAAAAAAAAAATGCTCACCAGTCACTCAGAAAGAAATTCTTCTAAGTAGAAACAACTGCAAACCTCCTATCCCAACTCAATCAAAACATGAGACCCGGAAAAGAGTGACTTGTTTCTTTTTTCTTTTGGAAATGAATGGTAAACTCCGTTCATTGGGGCCGTGTTTTCTTAGCTGACTTTCGGCTACAATCAAGCCATTTTAGGACACATTCCCGTGTAGGTACAGAGGTGCTCTGGAGGAAGCTGTCGACGCCTGCTCAGCTAATTTAGGTTTTCTTTGTCTAATTACTGTGGAGCTTAGGGAAAAGGAGCCCGGCTCAGGGCAGGAAACTGACACTCGGTCTCTGTGTGTGGTATCCAGGCAGGGTTTGATGGAAAAAGCCTGCTTCCACTCAACTTCAGGTCACTGTCTGGGGCCAGCCCCCGCCCAGGCCCCAGCCTTCCCTCCCCCTCCCTTTCCTCTGCTCCCACAGCCCCTCCAGCACTCCCAGCGGGCAGCTGTCCCCAGGTGCTAGGCACAGCTAGTGCCAGTCCCTGGAGGCTTGCTTTCCACTCCACCCATGCCCTTTACTGGCCAATCTCCCCGTCTTCTGCCCCTCCAGCTCCCAGGCTCCCCAACACACAGCTGGCACCTGGGTCCTTGCAGAGGTGTACCCAGACCTGGGTCTCATTTGGGCTGCTGACCCACAGCAGCAGGAACCTCCTCTCTGGGTCCCCCATGGCCCTGTGTAGCTGGCCGCAGCTCCCAGGCCTCCTGCTCACCTCCCTCTTCAGCCTGTCCCTGGTCAGAGGACATTTCCTTGCGCGTGTAATCCAATAACTAGCTGTCGGCTCTCATTGGAAGTGATTCCTCCCCAGGGCACATCCTCTCTCCCAGCCAGACTCTTACTCAGAGAGGAATCAGCCTAATAGGGTGGAGTGCTCTCCCACAGAAGGTAGCTTTGAAATGGCACAATGCTTTTGGTCAACGTGGGACTGAGGACGCGAATCTAGTGACAGTTACAGGCCCCTGCAGGACTGAATGCTAATACAGCTATTTCCATCTCCCTCAGCATCCACCGCTTTTTTTTTTTTTTTGCAAGTTTTACAAAACATCCAGTGGGAAACAGAAAGGAAGTGGAGATCTATGCAAACAAGAGTCCTATAGCCACCAGGTTTCCAGAGACTCTGAAATGTGTTTTAGTTTTCTCTCTCTAAACCCCTCTGCTCCAAGTTCCGAAAATGCCCGCGCTGGCCGCCCGCAGCCCCGGGCTGGCGCGCGCCTTCTCGCGGAGACTGCAGCCGGTCAAAAAGAGAGAGGGTTGGCACGTTACCTTTGGGCGTCTGGCACCCTGGCGTGTGGCTGAGGGTCGCAATATCTAAATGAAGTTGACAGATGGTGTCAGAGCGGGTACGGGGAGGGGAAGGCCACTGAGGCGGCTCCAGGCGGCGGCACCACTCAGCCCAGGATGGGCGAGGAGTGGGTTGAGGAGAGGAGGAGGGGGAAAGGGCGAGGGGGAGAGGAGAGGGAAAGGGGAAGAGAGAAGAAGGTGATGGGGAGAGGGAGTAGGAGGAGAAGGCAGCATCCACTCTACGAAGGGTGGAGGAGGGCAGAGGCTGGTTTCTGGGATGGGAGGCTGGGTGCTGCAAAGAGCGAAGGAAAGATTTCTTCTAATCAACCGTGGCTGAGTAGTGCGGCGGTGGTGGTCGTCCTCGGAAAATGTGACCTAGCCTGTCATCCCTGGCTTAGAAAGAGGGTGGGGGAGAGGAAAAGAGGCCCAAGGAGGAATTAGAAGACCTAGGGGGATCCTGGAGCGCCAGGAGGGAGATAAGAGAAGGAGCCGGCCGCCAGGTTTGGAGGGAGGAGTGAGCAAAGGCCGAGAGCCCTCCCCACCACGGCCCGGCGCGCGGAGGGGGCAGGGCGGGGTGAGGGTAGAGGGAGGGAGCGAGCAAGGGAGGGAGGGAGGCCCGGGGGAGGGCGCGGGAGGGAGGAAGTCTGAGAGACAGAGCGAGGATCGCTCCTGAAGGGAGACGTCGGACTCGTCCCCCGGGTCCCAGCCGCGGTCCCAGCTCCCGGGCTCAGCTGCGCGGCGCCCGGCCCCCCGGCTGCGCGGCGCGAGAAGCCGTTGCCCCAGGCGGGTGCCGCAGGCTCGTGGGAGGGATGCCCGGGGCGTCGTCTCCGGCCCGCCGCCGCCAGAAGCCCCAGCGGAGCTGAGGGAAGCGACGCCGGAGCGCTGGCTCGGAGTGGACACGGCTGCAGCCCGGGTGGCGGGCTAGGGCGCTCGCCCGGCTTCTGGGCCGACCCGGTTCCGGCGCCTCCGCTTGCGGGCCCGGGCCCGCCCCCGCCCCCGCGGCCGGGCCTCGCTCCCGGGTCCCAGATGACCACCGAGGGCGGGCCACCGCCGCCCCCGCCGCGCCCGCCGCCGGCCCCGCTCCGCCGCGCGTGCAGTCCGGCCCCCGGCGCGCTCCAGGCCGCCTTGATGAGCCCGCCGCCCGCCGCCGCCGCCCTGGAGACCACCTCGTCGTCGTCGTCGTCGTCGTCCGCCTCCGGCGCCTCGTCCTCGTCCACCTCCACCGCGGCCGGCGCTTCCTCCGCTGCCTGCAAGAGCGCCGGCGGCGGCGGCGCGGGCGCAGGCAGCGCGGGCGCCAAGAAGGCGAGCTCCGGACTGCGGCGGCCCGAGAAGCCGCCCTACTCGTACATCGCGCTCATCGTCATGGCCATCCAGAGCTCGCCCAGCAAGCGCCTGACGCTCAGCGAGATCTACCAGTTCCTGCAGGCGCGCTTCCCTTTCTTCCGCGGCGCCTACCAGGGCTGGAAGAACTCGGTGCGCCACAACCTCTCGCTCAACGAGTGCTTCATCAAGCTGCCCAAGGGCCTCGGGCGGCCCGGCAAGGGCCACTACTGGACGATCGACCCCGCCAGCGAGTTCATGTTCGAGGAGGGCTCGTTCCGCCGCCGGCCGCGCGGCTTCCGACGGAAGTGCCAGGCGCTCAAGCCCATGTACCACCGCGTGGTTAGCGGCTTGGGCTTCGGGGCCTCGCTGCTACCCCAGGGTTTCGACTTCCAGGCGCCCCCGTCGGCGCCGCTCGGCTGCCACGCGCAGGGCGGCTACGGCGGCCTCGACATGATGCCCGCGGGATACGACGCGGGCGCGGGTGCCCCAGGCCACGCGCACCCGCACCATCACCACCACCACCATGTCCCGCACATGTCACCCAACCCCGGCTCCACCTACATGGCCAGCTGCCCTGTGCCCGCAGGGCCTGGGGGTGTCGGCACGGCCGGGGGCGGCGGCGGCGGGGACTATGGCCCGGACAGCAGCAGCAGCCCCGTGCCTTCGTCCCCAGCAATGGCGAGCGCCATCGAGTGCCACTCGCCCTACACGAGCCCTGCTGCGCACTGGAGCTCTCCCGGCGCCTCCCCTTACCTCAAGCAGCCGCCCACCCTGACGCCCAGCAGCAACCCCGCGGCCTCGGCGGGCCTGCACTCCAGCATGCCTTCCTACTCGCTGGAGCAGACTTACCTGCACCAGAATGCCCGCGAGGATCTCCCAGGTGAGTTGCGCGGGGGCATCGCTGCTAGGCCTCTAGGCTCTGCGACAGCCGCCACTCACAGTGTGTCACCGCGCCTGGGGAGCTCAGGGCAAGGGATAGGGGGGAGCTGTTGCCATAGTCGTTGGGGGGAGAGAACCGGGCACACCGTCTGTTACCTCTCTATTACCTTGGCCCAGAAGTGGGCCTCCGGGAGTTTGCACGGCTAGGAGTCTGCGGGTCTCAAGTCTCAGGTCTGACTTAGCTTAGAGAGAAGGCCTATGGCCTGTGAGGACTCAATGAGGGACTGAGGTTCCTTTTGTTTTTTTTTTTTTAAGTTTGTTGTGCTGTCCTTTTCTCCAAAAGTGAATGTCAGAAAAAGATGGCGTGTTTATGGAAAGTGGGGGAAGGGGTTACGATTAGCCTGGAGTTAACTGGAAGGTCTGTGAGGAAGGGACAGAGAAGTCCCAGTCTTTCGGGAGGCATATATTGCATTGGAGAGGGCGCCAGGTTTCAAGATGAGCCCCTGAAGCCACCATAGGGGCCTGCAAATGACACACTGGTCAGTGGTCCTAGGCCAGCATGCCCCAAGGCCCACGCTGTGTCGAACTTGAGAAATGCCTGCCCGAGGATCCTACTGGTAGTATAGCTGGTGGGAACTGTTTTGGTTGAAGATTTTCAAAATTTATTGACTTGCCAGTGTGCTGATCCTACTGGTAGTATAGCTGGTGGGAACTGTTTTGGATGAAGATTTTCAAAATTTATTGACTTGCCAGTGTGCTGAAAGGGGAGGGGACAGATGTTGGTGAAAGAGGGAATATGCACATCTTGCCAGGTTTATGGGGACAGTGGAGATAAATGCTCCTATGTTAACTCTTCTGAGGAACCCCGGGGCTGCAGATTAAATTGATGAAGTCTGCAGTCAAATAGGGCTCTGGTCACACTTGCCTTCTGCCCCAATTAGAAGGTGCCAAGGACATGAAATGTTGGTGTATAGGGTTGTGACAAAAGGATCAGGGCAGAAAAGAAGCCCAGAAATGGGCAAAAGATATTGGTTCCCTGGTCGGTGAAATTTCCCAAATAGGCCTTTTAAATGCGGGTCTCAGAGGTTAACTAAACAAAGACAGTCTCGGCAGGACCACACCGGAGAGGATTTTAGACTGACTTAACCCACTGGGAGTGGAGTCTTGTTCCGTTTTATGGGAATTTCAACAAGTAACCAATACAGACCACCCTCCCCTCTTATTTTTTTCTCCCCTTGGACTGGCTGTCAATCACCGCCCACCCCTGGCGGCGCCCCCTCGCCCTCCCACCGGCTCCTCGGGCTGCACTGCCCGCGGCGCTCCGGCGCTGTCCTGCCGGCTCTCTGGCCCGGCCCTACTCAACTTGAAACTGGACTCTGAGGCTTCGCAGCCGCCGCGGAGCAGTCAGACACGCTGGGAAGAGTCTTCCAATCCATCTGTACGGCCGCCTTCGCCCTACCCCGGCGCACAAGTCTCAGAAACAGCGGGTCCGAAACGCGACCCTTTGTCTAGGAGCCAGGGAAGAAGGGAAAATGGCGAGGAGCAGGCCAGCCTCCCGCAGCGGCCTTCCCCGGGAGCCCCGCACCAACGTGCCTGGGAAAGCTCTGGAGGCCATGGCTCCGTGACAGCGTCCCGGACGCTGGGACACTGACATTTTCACCCTTGTCCTCTGCTTCTGACCATCTGGAATATTCTCCCTGTCCCCTGCCCTAGCTGGCATCTCCCAGGCGGGTCTGAGAGGACCGCCAGGCTCAGGATGAGCAGGCGGGTTCCCAGTGCATGGGAGACGCCCAGCAGAGCCCCCAGCACAGACACAGGGCCTACCTTTCCACTCCAGACAGGGCAGCCCAGGCCGGGTGTTCAGGTAGGTCCTGCCCCTTAAATCAAATCTGTGAATCTTTAAGTCTTTTGAGGAGCTGGGCTTTAATTGTCCTTCCAGTCACCGAAGCACTCACTGAAGCCGTGGGCCTGAAGATGAGGCGTTGGCTCCTGGTGGCTCTTAGGCCTGCAGTTTTGAGATTGGGAGACTAGCCCCACGACCTGCTTTCAGGGAATGGGAACCACCTTTGCTAAGGGCTAAAGTACACATCGGAGTGCATGGGCCGGTGACTACTTTGTGAGGGCATGTTTGGTGACAGTAGATGTTACCAGGCAATAACCTAGTCATCCACCACTTTGGCATCGTGGTGACTCCCTGAGCGCTGAGCCGGGAAAACGGAATCCATCCTGATACCAACATGCGTGCGGCTTCTGTTCACCACCTCGCACCGGTGACCAGAAAAGGCTCCAGCTAACGGGTGCCTGCCGCGGTCCTTGAGAAGCCTGGCTGATTGCTCCCCGGCGTGGTGACGAGCCTAGAAAGCAAAAGCAAAAGTCGGAGGCAGGTCAGCACCCCACAGCCTGGCTCAAATCCTCCGTGGAGGGAAGGCCTGTCTCCATGGTCTGCTGGAACAAGGCCGCTGGATGTGTCCCCTGGCAGGAAGCTTTGCAGCTGAGCCATCCTCAAAAAAAGTGGGGGGTTGGGGGAGTTTGCCTCTGCTTCCCTGGAGGAAGGCTAGGACTTTGGTGAGGCTCGGTGAGGCTTGGAGACACACGCTTTCTTTCTGGACTCAATCTGCAACCGTGGGATTGTTTTGTTTCCACAAGGAAGATGCCTCCTGTGGTCAGATACTCGGGCAGCCCAGTTAATTGGGAAATAAGGCAGGAGGCTCAAAATAAGAGTTGAAGCCATGGAGATGATTTTGGGGTAGGGAGCCCACCTCCAGCCTGGCCTCCACAGCCCTGGCTGGGACTCAGCCTGGGTGGGGCGGTCTGGTGCCCGGATGAAAGTGCTAGGCCTGGCTTCAGGGAGCAATAGGAGCATTCGGGTACCCAGGCACCTGGCTCAGAAAGACAGGCTCTGTTGGTGCAGATCAACACACAGTCCCAGAGGTCACTTACAAGACACAGTTTTGAAAGTTAAGTCTGAGAAAATTGGGGCGCAGGGCCTCCTCCACCCGTTTTATAACAATATACTAAAAGGACATGGTAGCTCCTTCCCGACTGAGTCTAACTAAGACCGGACTAAAAATAAATAATGCAGCACCTTCCTGGGCGAGAATAATTCGTTTCTGAAGGATTTTTCTTCTCTCTTCTTTCAGTGGGACTGCCTCGTTACCAACATCACTCTACCCCCGTGTGTGACAGAAAAGACTTCGTCCTCAACTTTAACGGCATTTCTTCTTTCCACCCCTCTGCTAGTGGGCCCTATTACCACCACCACCACCACCAGAGTGTCTGTCAGGACATTAAGCCCTGTGTCATGTGAACAGGAGGGAGGGAGACCACCCAAGGCTGCTCACTGCCTCCGTGGGGGGCAGAGATGGACCAGCGGACCCATACACTGCAGGGACATCAGTAAGCAGCACTGTCACTTAGCCAGAAGGCTCAGGCCAGCGTGCTCACTGGTCTCCATCCAACCTTTGTCAGGAGAAGCCGGGCAGGGTAAAGCCGGGATCCCTGCTGGTTTCCAGGAGGGCCCCCGGCAGAGAACTCTTACTTCTGAGCAGAGCTGGTCAAAAGTCACAGGAGAGACATCCAACGGGCTACTCTGGGATCTGGGATCATCATCGCCTTCTGTCATCAGGGTCTGAGCAATGCAGACAAGTTGTGTGTCTGTGTATTCCCCTTTGTCTATGAGAATCTGTGCTTTTCAAAAAGGCAGTGCTAAGCACAAGATTTCAAGAAAGCCTCATATTGTCGTGGGCTAAGGAGGAAGGTTGTATTCCGCCAAACTGTTGCGTTTGCATACAGGTGCCAAAGAACATTATTAAGAAAGTATTTAGAAACATCTTGCCTAGTTTAAGAATGTGGTTTTCAGTATTGTGACAATACAACGTTTTTTATAAGGTTGTTTTCTACCACCATATTTTAAAGATATTTTTATGATTCTTCGTGTATACTCACACTTTGCTTGTATTTTAAAAGAAGGATATATTTGCACTTACGTATACTTTTACAGTTTGCCAAACTATTTTGATGTAAAAAATTTTTTCAATAAAATGTATATAACAAATAGTTGTCTTTAGGCTCTGTTTCCTCTGCGGGCACCCTAGCACGGCATCAGCCAGCCTGCAACTCTACACTCTACTTGTTTTTCTCCAAGTTGTATAATTGACGTGGTGTGGGGTCTGGGCCTTGAGTAACACAGGCCAGGTTCTGATTGTGGGTCTTCTCAGAAATTTTCTGATCTTTCTTTCCTTCACCCTCGCTGTTTCTGGCTAAACAAAAACCAGAAGGTGAAAGGAACTTAAAAGGAAACCAGGCAAGATAATGAAAGACGAGAGTTGGATTGAAGGAAACCAAGTTTCGGGGTCCTGGGTTCTCTTTCCAATGCCTTTTGCTCTTTCCTCCTCCTCCTCCCCGGTCTAGGCTAGGCTAGCAAGGAGTAGGTGTCCAAAGAACAGGACCTACACTCCCTTTACTTGTCAGTTTTGTTCTTGGCGGTGGTCAGCAGCCCAGAGGAGAAAGGCTGCAAAGGAGGAGTGGGCAGACTTCAAGTATCTGGGTTTCTTTTCATGCCCGTGGAGATTAACAGAAGCAGGGACTGGACCCATGAAGTGTTCTGGGACTGCTCTCTGTCCTCACCCTCCATGTCAAAGCCCAGTTCCCATCAACCCCAAATCCCTTCCTTGTTCCCTCCACACCCTCCTTCCTTTTAACCAGGGATTTGATCATTTCCCTCTGGGATTCCCTCAAATCTCTTTTTCCTTCTTGCTCCTTTCCCAGGGTTTCCCAGGCATGAATGCTACAGGCAGAGCTGGAGAGGCTCTGGATTAAAAAGAAAGAAAACAGGCCTGCTAGGGAGGAGGACCCATCCCTCAAATTTCCAGCAGCTAGGTCTCAGCAGGAGCAAACTCTCAACCCTTAATCGCCTCTGTCTTCTTGTCCTACTTGTGGGCTGGTTGTTTTGTTTTTGCTTTTGAAAAGCTCACCTTTGTTTCGGGTTCCCTATAAGGCCTTTCTCCCCCTCAGTCACCAGACTCTTTAATACAGCTCAGCAGATGTCTCCCACACAGGGGTTTCCTATCCAAGTGAATTTCAACCCAAAGATGGTCTCATTAGTAAAATATCTTGTTTTAGAAGCCTTAACCATCTTCCTAATCCTTAGGCTTCCTTTCTATATTTTCCAAAATTAAGCAGTGATTTAAACATTTTTGTGTCTCCATTATCATATTTGTAGTTAAATACGACTTTTTTTTCCTTTCTTTTATACTGAGCCACTCCGGGGGCCTGCTATAAATTATGAAGTCAGTTTCAGAGTTTGCTTCGACCACAGTGCTGTGTTTACATTCCTTCTGAGGCAGCCGGCATGGTCGTAATTTATATCCTAAACACTTGAACGTAACTTGTTTATACAGAGAATGACAGGACCTCAAAGACAAAAAACGCAGGACTGAGTCACCGCGTTGGAAGGGCTAGCGCGCCCCCTAGTGGCACGAGGAGAGGCACACCCCCCCACCCCCATGGTGATTCATGGTTCATTTCTGCAAAATGACCCATTTTCGTAGTGCTTTCTGATATTTCTTTGCGGTGGGGGTGTGGCTCCTCTTTACAGTTGTGATTTCTGGTTCATTTCAGATGTCTCCAAGATAACACATAAAAACCTTGTCTTTGGCTTTGTTGACACAAGAGCAGAGGTATCTTCACTTTGAAGCAGGGGTCCTCCACAAGGGGTCCTTGAACGTGCATCAGAATGTCTTGGAAGGCTTCTTAAACACCGCCACCCCTTTCGAACTCAGTCTGTTCGTGGCAGGGCTTCAAAGCTTCTACTCCTAATGAGTTCCCAGTTGATGCTGCTGATGTTGGTCCAGAGACCACATTTTGAAAACCACAGCTCTACAAAGAGTTTGAGTTACAAATATTTTATAGATTCCGATGGGTAGGTGTGAAGGCTAGTAATCATTCATTAGTTAAGCAAAGATCTATAAAGATTACTGGACCCTGGGGAAATGTAAGGCTAACACTGAATCCTGCCCCCCAAAAAACAGAACCTACTCATTTTTGTTTAAGCAACGAGGCCTCTTGTTTTAGTCTATAAACTGTGCAGAGAAGTCAATGGAATCACTAAAATTTACTTACCTCATTAGAGAGTAAGTCTAGGGACTTATACAATATAGTAAGGTTGGAATTCTTCAGACAGAAGGAGGTGGTGGCCCAAGAAGGTGGGAAAAGAAATTTCTTTACCGGTTATAAAATATTTTGAGGGTGGAGCAGAGAGGACACCAATATGGAGAATGCAGTCTCAGTGTATAAAAAGTGGTCCCTAGACAAGACAGGCTAGGCAGAACCATGGTTGGGAGGAGAGAGGAAGGGGAGAGATAGAGAGCTAGATGGAGGGAGAGACAGAGAGATAGGGAGAATGGAGTGAGAGACATAGATGATAGATAGGTAGCTAGCAGATAGATGGTAGATAACAGATGATAAATAGTAGATAGATAACATGGTAGATAGATATCTGGCTAGGAGGGGCCACTAAATAACATCTCCTGAGTTCCTGTCCTGAAGCAAGCAAAGCATCCTTTGAAGCTGTGTTGTCTCTCCCCCATTATGTCTCACCTCATCTCCACCACCCAGGCAGTGGCTCAAACACCCAGGTACTGGTTTCCTTGGCTTCTGCCTGAATTCTAGGGAAGTAAGTGAATTCTCTAGAGCATGCTCCAATTTCATGAGCGGTAGCAGAAACTTCTAGAGAATTTAGGGAGAATAATCTTGACTCACAATTTAGAAAGTGGAAGTCTGATTTCTGGGAACTCTTTAGGCGCACTACACGATGTTAAGTGGAATCAGCACTTCCCTGCCCAGAGAAAACCCTCTTGTAGATTTCTGTGTACCTAATTTCTGTGCATCGTGGTGATTCATCCAAACGGGGATCAGCTAATTTAGAATAGAAATATATATTAATATATTTTATCAGAACCAAAATACATTTCTGCTTAGGGGAAAACTGCAGGCAGGAATGAAGGTGAGCTGACACGGGCAGACAGGAAGAGGAAGAGGAAGCACTCCATTTTATTTAGTTGTTCATCTTGGTTGCTCTCGCTGGCCCTGGGATGCAAACTCGGGACCTTGAGATGTATGCGAACGGCACCCAACCACTGCTCCACCAGGGCACACTGGAACGGATATACAATTGACCAAACCTGCCTCTATGAAACAGATCTGAACCAAGATGTGGGCCCTGGGCCACAGCATGTGAACCTCAAGATCGTCGGGGAAAAATAAAGTGCTAGGACTTCTTTTGGACTCAGCATGCCCAGAGTCCACAGCTGTTCAACAGGTCAATATGCCTCTGAGAACTAGTGAGCACAGAACACAGCCTGCCCTGAATGGACCGTGTCTGTGGATCTGGTCTCCCCACGCCGGAGACGGACCTTTCCCTGCACTGGAAATAAAGTGATGACCTCGTGGGGGGTGGAGTGTAGGTGAGCTGAGAACCTGCTTTTCTTAACACCCAATGGAGTAGCAACACGAGCCTGGCCCAGTTCAGAGTTCTCCCTCTTCCCCGGTCTTCTGTCTCTGGGCAGCATGGCCAAGGACGCAGGGCCTGCTATGACTCAGGGCCACACAGGCTCCCCAGGGAATTGTGGAGGGGTGCTGTAGAGGTCACTCCTGTGTCTTCTGGAGGCAGGAACCTCCAGTCTTCCCGTGCTCTGGGAAGAGCTGTGAAGTCTCTGGACATGTGTGCAGCACACTCACTTTCTCTGGGAGCTATTGGGAGGCAGGATGAGGATGGGGCTCCAGCAGGGAGTGGACAGCCTGTGTGGCTTCCCCTTGTCTGTAGCCACCCGGCCACTCCTGAGACCCCCAAGCATGCCTCTGGGTCAGATGACTGTCAGTTGCTGCTCATCTGGGTTGGGGGCTCCCTATTAACCACCTGTCTGGTTCCTCTTGGTACTTGGAAACTGTCAGGCAAGAAGAAGTCCCTCTTGACCATGCGACCTGTCTTTGTGGTAGGGAACACTTAGGGACAGAGGCCGAACCCCTGGGGGCCTCGCCCCTTCGGGCAGCACCGAGGCACGTGCTGGGCTATGCTCGGGGAGGCTGTGAGTGCCACAGGCGACTCTGTCCTCTGTCCTGGTTCCAGCCGGGCCCTCGTCCACAGGGGCTTGTTTGGCCTCTGCAAACAAACTGTGTTCTATCCTGCTAGAATGGGGGACAGGGAGAGCCATGCAGCTAGAGAACAGGAAACCTCAGAAAGTGATGTTAAATCCTTGCAGTCTATCCAGAGATTTAGAAAAGTGGCCGGGGTGACAACTTGTCAACCTTCTGGCACTCGGAGCTAGAACACAACTGAATACATTGTGTGTGTGTGTGTGTGTGTGTGTGTGTGTGTGTTGGTGTGTGTCTATATGTTTGAGCATGTGTGTGAGTCTGTTTGGCTCTCCGGCGCTTGGTTCTAGACACCCTGCTTTTTCTACTTGGCTCTCTGTCACTGGGTGTCCCTGCAGGCACTTACTACTGGACTGTCTTGTCTCAGTGCTCAGAGGCTAACAGACCCAGTTTTGTTGTCGCCCCACCACTCAATGAGAACACTGACAGTACTCACAGGAGGCCCCAAGGCTCAAGCAACTTACTTGTCCCTCATCTTGTTACTTTTCTGCTTGAAGTACATCCTTTCCTGTGTAACTGGGGCCTGGGGGTCCACCAGGCCACACTGCACCCCTTCCTCTAGGTCTTCCCTGAACAGAGGGTTCAGCCAGCTCAGTGGTGGCGGGATGGAGGAAGGGCTTTTCTTAGGAGACAGCCCTGCTCACCCCCGCCAGAGTCTCGGTGTTGCCCTGTAAGGCAGGGTGGGCATGCTGTCCTATGGATGACAGGTACTCAGGCAGGCTGGGGCATGGTGGACTCCAACTAACACAACTGCTGGCTGCCTGTCTCACACCACAGCTTGTGAGGGCAGGACATTCCTCCAAGGATTTCTGTGCAGTGTAAGCCAGATGTCATTAGTGGCTGTCAATCTGGCCTGAGCACTAGAAGCACCAGGTCCCCAGAGGGGCCGCTCTGGCTTCCAGGTGGGTGACAGCCCCATGTGGGGGGGTTCCCAAGTTCCCTGGGTCC
The DNA here is from genome assembly GCA_004363575.1 of Solenodon paradoxus. NCBI lineage: Eukaryota > Metazoa > Chordata > Mammalia > Eulipotyphla > Solenodontidae > Solenodon > Solenodon paradoxus. The sequence continues at coordinate 149,150 of RJWH01002462.1, read as the reverse complement.
CTCTCCTGAGGACTCAGCTGTGATCCACTGCTGTGTGCACACATGTGTGTCAAGTAACTGCTGGGCCTCCACGGTGAGTGCAGGCACTCTGGTCTGAGAGTTTGGGGGTGGTGGGGGGAGTGTCTCTGCTCAGACAGCAAATGCTGATCTGGTTACTTTGCATTCTCCAAATCCAAGATCCCTTTCTTCTCAGGAACAGCCATGGGTATGGATGGCGCTGAGGTCAACCAGTATCCCTCCACAAGGACTGTTACTGTTCCCCCAGTGCTAGGTGAACAGTTAGGGTCCCAGGGATGCCAGGGCGGGCAGACACACTGAGTGTGAGCTCTGCACCCAGAAGCCACCCCCTCCTAGGGAGAATGACCGTGTGATAGGAGAGCGAGTGGGCAGGGCCTGGTGAGGCCAGATGACAATAGGCAGAATCCCTGAGATGGGGTGAGGTCCCTGCTCGCCTGAGTGGGGATGAGAGGGAAGGTGCAGTGGTGACCAGGAGAGAGGCCTCGTCTCCACCTCTTCACACTTGGACACAGGACAGATGGAAATACTTAAAGCATTTGAGTTGTCATCTTAGTTGGAGGTAATATCAACCCTGTTTGATAGATGATAAAAGTGTCTATCATAATTTGCCGAGGGTGAGTCTTCAAAGTTATTCAGATTTATTACCAGACTCGTCTGCACTCAACTTTCACATATTATTGCAGACACACATTGTCTTTCTGTGCATGATGCTAATTTGATCTTACAAATCTGATTCTCCTTTAAGCAACTGTGTTTTAAAATTTCAAACCATCATAGAAGTGATAGGGTAAGACATTGTCTTTTCCAAGAACAACTGACCTCCTTTAAAGAGAATAAACTAATAAATGTCTATGTAAGAGCAAAAAAAATAAAAATAATGAAAATAAAAAGGGCGCTTACAAGGTTTCTATTACTAAGCCCATTTCCCAGAAGAGTGAACTTTCACGGCCACACAGCTAGTGGCTGGGTGGGCTGAGCCCCGACCCGTGCCCACAGACTTCACGTGTCCGAGGGCATCAGGAAGGGGAAAAGCGGCACAGCGCAGCGAGGCTTCCCTGCAGGATAGGTCTGCCCCGCTCACGAGTCGCCCAAGATACGGCCCATACCCTAGCAGACACTCCCCATCTCCACCAGACCAAGGAACCGACCTGAGGAGGCCAGGTAAAGGCAGCAGAAACGCCAGCCCAAGCGGAAGAGGAGGTGGTTCCCTGGGACCCTGCCCTCAGCAGGCTCTGATCTCCCTCAGGCCAACTGCCCGGCCAGGGTGAAGACTGGAATCTTCCAGAATAAGGAATCCCAGGCCTGGGCAGCAGAATCAAGACAGTCTGGCCCACTCCTTACATACACAGGACGCCATCTCCACCCCACGAGGTCATTGCCACCATTTTACCTTCAGCATGGGGAAACGCTTTCCCTCAGGGGAAAGACCAGCTCTGCCGGGCCCTTGGTTACTTGGGAGCCATTCTCTGAGCTAGCTTCCTGCCGTGCGCGCACACAGGCACGGAGGCACGCACACAGGCACACAGGCACGCAGGCCGGCAGGCAGGCAGGCAGGCACGATTTTTGCTTCTCAGCCATAACCCAAGCTGAGTCACTGAGGGACTTTAATTTGGAAAACAAGATGACAAAAGGAAGAAAACCACCATTCTATTAACAGTTGCATGCAGAATGTGGCCAAATGTACAACTTTCATTTTTCTTTCCCAAATTCAGGGCTGACATTAGTAGAGGAGGCTTTTCAGAATCTCCAAGCAGGCTCTGTTCTCACGGAGGGCAGGTTTGGCTCTCTGACTTTTGCTTCTTTTAACATCAAAGACCAGATGACAGTGTTACAGCTGATATAATTTGGGGGTGGGGGGCGGGAGTGGGTATAAGGACAGTCTGAGAAATGGGCAATAAAAAAATCTGAGGACAATTGTGCTCCCCTGAAATAAGCTGATAGGAAGCATGGAAATGCACAAGGCCACCCCAGTTTGTTATTCTGGACCCTAGAGAAAGGGTGAAGAGAAGGACCCTCGTTCAGCGGTGCCTTGAGGGCCACCCCGCCTTCTTGCCTTTGTAGCCACCGATTCCCAGCAGCAGCTCAGCACGGGTGTCATGCTTTGCTGTTCTGTCTTCCTGGCCCTCTTTGCTGTGTCTGTCACTGTCGCCTTGTTTGATATTTTCAAATCCGGCCTCCAACAGATGATGGGGCCACAGGAGAAGAATCCTTCAGGGTGTCTTGTTTGGTTTGGAAATGTTTAAATGTCTGCTGCATTTCCTCTAGGGGGGAAAAGTCAGGACCCGTGGGAGAGCCCTGCACTCTGGTCACAGCCCCTTAGGGACCCTGGAACCCAGTCTCCGGCGCCCCCCGCCTGTCCCACCCTCAGCATCCTGGGAAACTCAAGAGGAGGCCAGACAATCCCCACAACCTGTTTACAGCCCAGTGACTCAGCTCATCACTCTTTTCAAGCCAATGTAGCAATTGTCCATGATTACAGAAACCTTCTTGGCTCCTGGAAAAATCGTCATCACACTATTAACCTCTGCGGTGAGACACATGTTTTCCATAGATTTAAATGCTAGTGGCCACCACAGATGAACATAGCCTTTTAGAATGAAGAGCGTGTAATTAAGACATAATCTTTTCTGCTTTGTAATATATGAAGCAGTAAATGGCCACAAAGATTGATTCAATTCTTCAGCTCCCCTTTGGCACAGAAGCATCCCCAAAGCTGCTGAACCTGCGCGCTACAGGCAGCGGTGACAGGGTCTCAGTCACCACTTCCCAGCCATGCCCACCAGGTTCCCAGCAAACGCGCGCCCCACCCTGGCATCCCAGAAGCTCCATGTTGGTTCAACCCAGGTTCCTACTAACGCCCAGCTTGGGAGCGCAGCCAGACTGAGAGTGGAATGTGGGAAAGGGGTTTTGATACTGATGAGCTGACATGCAACGCGCTCTACTGGGTCAGAACGGTGACCGACAGAGGCAGGGCTGTGGTCGGAGCCTTGATTGTGTAAACACACAGAGCGCCATCCAGCTTCCTGCAAGCTTGCCTTTCAGCAGGGAGAGAATGTTCTTCTCATGTTGCCAAGAGTTTTCTGAGCCCTACCCTGGACAGGTTAAAAACCGAGTACTTTCTCTTTGTATCTTTCATGTGAGAAAATCCAATCATCGTACATGTCTCTGCAGCCGGCGTGGGTATGACTGATCATCCAAGTACATGGATTAATCCCTCATCCAAAATTTAGAGTCTCTGCACTCAGCTTCTGCCCAGAGACTATAATCTTCATCTCTGCTCTTCAAGTCTAATCAAAAACTGTTTTTTTAAGAAATAACATTCTCGAGGGATTACCCAAGGAGAGTCCATTCTACATTCCATCTGTCACACACCAGCGTGTAATAATTCCAACAGGGAATAATTTTCAACTCACCCTTATCCCTGTAACATACTTGCCATTGGCCTGAAGCGCACACTGAGGGGCTTTTCAGAGAACACTACTGGATTCTCACTAGTCTATTTATTGGAAGAGAGTGGTTCTGTTCCAGGACACCCTGCACACATGACTTTGCTGCTCACCTTCCAGTAGGTAGGTCACCTCCCACTGCTCAGCCACAGACACATTCTGAACACATCCCAGACCCCACTCCCACCCTACCCTGAACCCCACCTACCTATCCCCATTCATCCCCATCCCACCCTCAATCCACCCCATTTCCACCCACTCCAAATCCACCCCATCCACACCCCTTCCACACGCCCCATGCCCCCTCAGAGCCCCGAGCTCTGGTGTGCCTCCGAGGGTGGACCCTGCGTCTCCCCTCGCCCAGTTTCCTCTCTTCTGTTGAGCAGATCCTGTGAGCTGCCTCGGTCTTTCTTTCCTTTGTTCGCCCTCCCTATCTTGAGGCTTCCATTTTAATTTTGGGTTTTTTGATTGGTTATTTTATGTTGTAACTGTGCTCTAGTTTTTAAGGAACACGTGAGCGACATGAATAGACCCGCCAGTCTGGAGAGGAAAAACTAGTGACCACCCCCCTCCCCGACCCGCCTCTGGCCCCTGTCTGGAAACAGCTACTCTCTTCTGTGTCTCTGTGTCCCCCAAACAGTCCACACACACAGGCATATCCATGCACGTGCACTGAACTTATTAAAATTTTTACATTTACTGAAACAAAGCAAGCTGCCCCCCAGCTTTGCCCAGTTGGTCATTTCTTTCTATTCTTATGCACTTACTGACCAGGCCTGAGAGGTCTTCTGAAGGAGCTGTGAATTTCCTCGAAAACACACCTATGTGCACATAAATTGCTTCTTCCGTGTGCAGCAATGGATGATGGTTTTTCTGCCTGAACTGCTACCTACACAAGATTCCGACTCCAGAGGGAGAAAGCCCTGTAAGAAGTGTCTGATGGCCGGCCGGCCCACTGCCATGCAGATGGGTCACCAGCAGTGTCCCCTCGGAGCTCCTGGTGAGTGTCCAACCACGTACTGCAGACCAGCACCAGGATGTCTGCAGTCTAGTACCCACTGCCAGCCTCCCACCCCAGGGACCCCATGACAGCAGAGCCATGAGCCCGTCCACAGGGCCCGGGAGTGCACCCTGGGAGGGAAACCACAGTGATGGGGTGGAAGCTTCAAACACCATTTTGTGGCTTTGGGTTTTCTTACAAGAATCAGAAAAATAAATACACTGTATTTATATGTAGATGCAGAAACCATGGAGCTGCAGTAGAAAATGGCAATGGAGGTGGAGGGGATAATAAGCCAGTCTATGTGTGGCGGCTGGGTCTGCACATGGGGACACAGGGCGCCAGCTCAGGTGAGTGCAGGCCACAGCCTCACCCCACCCTTTCAGATAACAGCAAATGCATCCACCCAGGCTTGAGGAGAGAAGAGCATCTCCTGGTGTGGGCAGCAAAGAGCCCAGGTCCCGGGTCAGTGACCTGCCTGTCCCAGAGACAGGACACTATTGTTGTCACCTAGCAGCTGGTCTCTCCCCAAACAGATCTTGAAGGCACTGCCCAGTGCAGAGGGCAGTACCGAGCAAATGCAGGCCCTACTACACCGCAGCACCCATACGCGCTACCTCAGCCAGCTTAGCTGGCCCAGTGACCAATGACACAGGGCCCGAGGGATTCTGATAGAAAGACATGAGGCTGAGACTCTTGACACTTGCCCAGAGGTGATAGCAGACGGAAGCAGGTTCTGCACTTTGATTCTGAAAGTGTGTGCATTGCTTTCAGAGGAATAGTTTTCCTGATTTTTTTTAGTCCCTTCTGAGCTCTTTGAAGGTAAAATCTGAGCCAAAATCAAAAGTTCTCAGAAGGTCTGTAAGCGTGGTTCCCCACAGCCCACATTTTGCTACTCAGGGGACAGTTGGCAATGTCTGAAGACAGTTTGGGTTGTCCCTCTGCTGGGGTAGGGGTGACACTGTTGACAGCTAGTGGGTAAAGGCCAGGGGTGCCATGCAATATCTTACAGGACAGTCCCCAACAAGCTCAAGATGTCACACAGGCAGACACACCTGCAAAGTGCCAGTCTATTGCATTAAAAAGTTGAACCTTAAAATACTTCCAACATTTTTTAAGCGTTGTGGACCTTTAAGGAGAACATGCTTCCCCATAGCCACTTGGTATCCTCCAAATTATAATTTCTGTCTTTTTTGTGAGCAGTGTTCTCCTGTGCTTCTATCATTTGTGAACGTATTGCTCAAAGAAGTGTAGTTTCAATAAAATCTATTTAAAGAAACAGTCCGGGTTTTGCTACAGAATTCTAAAAAATGAAGGCAGACATCTCCTTGGAGAGGATGCTAACAGGCAGCAGAGGGTGCTTGCGTGTGGACTCCAAGTCACCGAAACCGCCAATGAGAGTGCTTGGTCAGGACTCCTAATAAAGGATTTTCCCAGCATTGCCTGGGTTTGCCGTGTCTTAGCATCACTCATCATGGCAGCTAGTTTATCATCATCCCCCGTCTCTCCCAGACACAGAGGAGCAACTCAGGCTGAACAAACCCACAGGGGACTTGGGAGGAGTCCCAGCACAATGAGGGCTCATCCTTCTCCAGATGAAAAAGGAAATGTTTGTAACGGTGGAGCTCCCCTCCCCAGCTCCAGGGCATTCTCACATCTGGCCAGACGGAAAACCACATGTCCAGCAGGGACTAACTCAGCCAGCTAACAAAGACATGATCAAGAAAGCCTCTAGCGATCTAAATTGCTATTGTTTCTCCTTTTACTTTTTCATTCTAAAATTTTCACCAAATCTGGAAATACCATTTGACTGAGAAGAGCATGCACAGATTTGCTTTCTCTCTCTCTCTCTCTTTTACTGGCTCTGGGTCCCGAACCTGGGTCTTTGGGCTTCACATAGCCTGTGCCTCAGCTGCCTGAGCCACAGGTGCTCTACTTATTTTTTAAAAATATGTATTAAACAAAATCAAAACAAGACAGGACAGGAAAAAGAATAAAATAATAAATAAATCCTCTATCTCATGATCTCACACCCACCCACACCCCTCTGGTGATCTAAAGAAGTTTTCTAATTTTAGCCTATCATCTCATTTTCATTGTTTTCTACATATTTCAGCCTTAGGTGAACTCATCTGTCTCCCTCCTGATTTATTTTGCTCGGTACAATTCCTCGAGTTCCCTTCATGTTGGTATTTTCTGCTTGTTGAGGGCTGAGTAATATTCCTCTGTGTACATGTACCACGTCTTCCTTGTCCAGTCGTGTCTCCAGGTTGTGGCTATTGTCAATATTGCAGCAATAATCATAGGGGTGCATACATCTTTTCACAGATTCTGAAACTCATCGTGTAACTTCCTCAAAAGTTATTATTTTTACTCACTGACTGATATTTAACATTTGAAAAGCAAAACGAAACAAAACAAAAGCATAGCACCTATTGCACCACACTTTCAGGAATTTAAACAATAGACAGAAGCAAGCAGGGTGAAAGCTTGACCCAGAGGAAATCCAAAGCAGCTTCGGCCAGTTTGGGACATACAAGTTATACGAATTTTCCACATTTCCAGGTTATTAGGTGAACTCTCCTGTTTTTTAAATATTGGCACATACTTTTTAAATTAATGTGCCAGCTAAATAAAACATCTGCAGGTTCAACTCACCTGGCAGAACACTGGTTTCAGAGACATTTTGCATCCTACCATGGTTGTTGGAAGAAATTGGTGTCTCTAACTTTTTGTAACTTTAAGAATCAGAATATATTGGAAGGAATAGTCTCAATAAAATTCATGGGCCTTTGAACTGATTAAGAGGATATTGAAATAATAATGTAGCTAAGGAAAAGATGTTGGTAAAATTCTTTATTAGACATTTCTACCACAGTTACAGGCACCGGATCGAGAACTTATCTTTACCAGGAGAATGTTCTAGTAAAAGAAGTGTATGTCAACTGGGTATGACAGATTTCCGAGCAAGCAATGACAGAGGATCTTAGTGGTAGTACAGCTGAAAGAACACCTTTGTAGGATGATTAAATTATTAAGTATAAAAATGTAGCTGCCTCAAGAGGGCTAAGGCACAGGCTATGAAAGCCATGGACCAGAATTTGAGACCCACAGTCAGAGAGGCATGCAAAAAAAAATTTCTGCCTCTCTTGTAGCTCAGTCAGCTAAGGCTGCAGGCTGTGAAAGCTGTGAACTCAGGTTTGAGTCCCAGGACCAGGGTAGGAGTAGGGCTGGGGGAAATGTCCCTTTTTAATGTTCAAGCCAAAGAAATGAAGGTATGTAGCCCATGTCATAACATCTCCTGACTCCTGCAGAGACTTCCATCTTTAATAGAGGGAACAACCAGCTGTGTCTGGTCCTGACAGCAGCACCATCACTTGGACTTTTTAGTTAATGTGTTCATATCTCAAGTTCAAAGCCCAGAGTTTATTCATTCATTGTCCTTTGAGCACCCGTGACCCTGGGAATATGGAGATGCAAAGAACTGGCATAGTCCCCACCCTCAGGAATGAACAGCCTGGTGGAGACACTGACATAAACGCGAGAATCCGAATGCCTGTCTAAGACGACTAAGGCGCCACACAGCTATGGGTCCTGCCTGGAGTAAGCAGCAGTCTGAACATAAAAGGAAAAAAAAAAAAAAAAAAATCAAGACAAACAGCTATGTGAGCTATGATTTGCATCCATTCCCAGTGCAAGATGTTTGCCAGAATCTGTTAGAGGCACAAAGTTTCTTCAGGGGCGACTCTTGAAAGTGTGAAGGTACAAGTATTCTCTGAATTATTTAGATGCTGCCATTCCAAGCAATGCAACTACTGGAAAGAAGTAACCCATCCCCACATTGAGATAGTTCAGTGACCCTTCCAGACAAAATATCAGCAACGATCAACTTTTATTGCAATGGCATTGCACTGAGGAGAAGGAGTAGCCAACTCTCCACCCTAGCTCTGGTAAGCCCAAGCACAGACTGGTGTTTCATGTAGACTGCTAGTCCCCAAGGGGGCCCAGGGGTAGCATCCCTCACACCAGACTCCCTACAGGAAGAAGAGACCTCCATCTAACCCCCAGGTGATTTACAAAGTACTTGATCACCAGAGGGAATTTGCTCTCCAGTGTATGATCTACCACCAGCAACAATGATTTGCTTTTGAGGACATACAGACAAGCAGTCCCGAATGGTACAACTGCAGCCTCCCCAAACAAAGAAAGACTTTTGTTTTCTGCAGTGCAGGTTTTGAGTAAGGGACTGTTGAAGAGGTGTTATGGAGTGTCAGCAGCAGAGAGCCTCAGGCTACCGTGCAGAGTTCCCTCTGTAAACGGTCCCACCCGCTTCTTTATGAATGGAGGTGAGAATCAGGCTGTGTGGTTTTCACAGGCAACACTGATCTTAACAAGAATCTAGCTATGTTTCCTCCCTTTGCTGTGTGACTGCCAATCACAATATGGCTCTCACAAGGCTGCCAGAAAACATGCAAATGGCTTTTCTTTGTGCTCCTTCCTGGGCCCCACAATCCAGCTGATGGAGCTACAAGATCGCTGAGATGTCCCTGAAAACCAATACAGCTGCCTTCGTTGTTTGCACATCCACAGTGTTTGTTCAATCCCTCCCAAACAGGTGGGGAGAGGTGACATCTGTGGTGGGAAAACGTGGGCATGAAGACGGAAGAAGTGACAGTCCTCATTTCCTTCTCAATGCAGTGGAGATGGAACTGGTTGCTGGGAGGACTCAGTGGGACCATTCAAGTCACGTGGTCCCAGCACATAGTAAATGCTCACTAAATTTAGTCATGATTATGATCGCCTGCTTACCAGGCACTGGCTAGTTACTGATCTTTCTGGGTTTTTCCTCACCAAAAACAAAGAGATTGGGGCAAGGTGATCTCTGAATTTCTTCCTGGTTCTGAAACTCTGTAACTAGAGGGTAAATATCTGTTTCAAAGGTTTTCAGAACAGATAGCTCTTTTGAAATTATAGGACACTGGGCGCACCCTGGTGGCCTAGCAGTGTAGTACATCGTAGGAGCAGCCCCACATAACACCCCAAGGACCCGATTTCAAGACCTGGAGCTGGTGGGAACAACCAATGTGAACAACTAAATAAAAACTAAAATGAAAAAAAATTATAGGGCCCTAAGTAGGGATCTCAAGTTTCAGAAGAAAATGGGGGAATGTGGTTCCAATAACTTCATTTGATGCCAAGACTTGGCAGAACCCCCAGACTCATGTAGGATCAAGTATCTTGGATGATGCAGGAGATGGAAGCATCTACTTGCCCTACTTTTACCAGGCAAGAGAAATGAGTAATTCCTATATTGTCATATTTATATAGATAATTTTTATTTTCAGAAAAGTTATCATTATCAAATACTTACATGTGTCAGATACCAAAGTAGGTGTTTTATATGCATTTTTTAACTCTCCCTCAAACCTCTGCCAGGTAGATTCTTATAGAGAAGGAAATAGAGTTCAGAATGGGCCAGTAACTTACACAAGAACAGCGAGTAATTATCTCCATGCTCGATGGTGCAGCAGTATATTTGCAGCCAAGTCTACGAGGCTTCCAAGTTCATTCTCTCTTCACCATGGTATGTGCTCCAATCGATTGCTCAATGTTTTCACAGGAAGAACTTGTATTATGTGCTCAAAGCAACAATACTCTGACCACTTTCGTCCGCCCACCCCAGGAGTGCATGGAGGGCGGGGGTCAAGCGCTCTGCAACTGCTTGAGCAGCACAGTGTGGTCAGACCAGGTCACAGAGGGACAACGGAGGTCTAGGGACACACACCCCACCTTGGGGGCAGTCACCGCCCACAGTGGTAAATCGCGAGGTCATTGATGCTGAGGGCACAGGGAAGAAAAGACACTCTCCAATTTTTACCCCTGTGGCTTCTCAGGGCTGGAGAAAGCAAGCCTGCCAGTGTCATCCACCAACAAAGAGAAAAGAGCCCCAGGCCTGAGAAGGTGGACCACCCATGAGTAGGTCTAATGAGGATCAGGCTGAGGATGGGGTGCACCAGGATGAGAGAGTCACCGCTGTGAAATGCCTTCCAAAACTTCCCTCTAAGCAGAAACCCACGACAAGCACTCAAGCAGGGGGAGGGCTGTCTGGGGGCCATGCCACCCGGGTCCTTCCCCCTTGGGGTTCAAGGGACCTCCACAGAAGGCACAAAGCATGTTGTCTTCTCCTCGCTCAAAGGCCTGCTTTCCTTCCACACAGCAGCCTCCTTCCACACCACCATCACGTGTCTCCCTGCTCAAGTCAGCACTGGACTCTTCTACAAACACCTAAACCATCACAGAGCCACTCTGCAGCTGACGCTGTTCTCCTGAGACAGACGTCATCTCTAGTGTTGGCAGACGAATGCAGGGAGGCCCAACAAGGTCACTCATGTGCTCCTGGCCACAGAGAAGTTAGTGTCGAATTGGCCTTGACTGTGGACCACGGCCAGTCTCGCTTTTATACCAAAGAGAGCACATATACTGAAAAATGAAATAGTAAAAATAAAATAGTCCAAAAAGGTATGTCCAAGGCTTGGCCCAGAGCATCTCTGAAAGTCCAGATGGGATTTGGGGACTAGTGGTGCTAGGGCCATTTTAAGTACTTTTTAGAAAATGAATCCTTCTTACTCTTTTGTTTATCTACCCCTCCCGCCCTGATCTTGGTACTGTGGACAGTTTCCTGGGCTTCCTTCTCCAGCACCTGCCCTGTCCACCTCCAGCAATGTCCTCACACACTCCAGGATCTGCCCTCTGTCTCCTTGGTGTGCTCTTACCTCACTCTCCTCTTTCCACCTCACCATCGTCATTTCTCACTCTCCCTTCCAGCCGCCTCTCTCGCCTCCTGCTGTCCTTACACCCACCCTCAGGTAGACACCTTCCCTTGACTATTTTGTCTATGAATCCTCAACCTCAGCTCAAATGAATTGTTTAGGCACACTCTGGTTGCTCAGGTGCTAAGCTGGTGACTGGGACATAGACCATATAAAGCCCAAGGACTAGGGTTTGTGACCTGGGGACGAGGGGAGCAATTAAAATGAACAAATAAATAAATAAAAATGCTCCTTCCTGCTTGCCCTTCCTTCCTTCCTGCCTTAAAAAAAAAAAAAAAAAAAAAAAAAATTCTTGTCTGTATGTCGTGAGCCTCACAGGCTGGCACTCTCATGTTCTTTCTGTCAGTCTGTCTTATTAGCCTGTTAGGTATCTTGAATGCAGAACATATTCTATATTTTAAAAATGTGCTCCATAGCACTCCGTGCCTCGTAGCTACTTAGGCCATTAACCCACCAACAACTGTACCCAATAGACATTTATTAGCAAGACTCTTTGAGTCTGGTATAAGCCTGCGGAGGTTCTGGCTGGCTGGCCTTTGGGATACCTCAGGAATACATTGCCCAGAGGGCATGCTCTGGAGTAAGGTCAGAGGGTCCTGGCCACAAGTGAACTCGCTTTCTGGTCTGATCAGGATGCAGATTTCTCCAGGACATGGGGGTGTGGGCTGCAGGGCCAACCCGAGACTCGAGCCAGGTGCTCTCTGAAGCTTCAGGCTAATGGGCTGGCCCAGTGCTCCTACCTCTCTCCTGCTTGTACAGCCTTTCCAGCTGCGCCATGCCTAGGCCACTGCTTGTCTAACCAGGAACGTGATTTTATTCTTTTTTTCTAAATAACAAGCTCTCTGGTGCACATTTAGATAGTGATGCTTAAAGAACTTCCCTTGAGAACAGGAGTGAGCAAACTCTCTCTGTAAAAGGCCAGAGAGTATTTCAGTTGTGCAAGCCGTGGTCTCTGAATCTGAGACTGTATGTAAGTGGTGGCACAGCTTCATTCCAAACCTTGATTTACAGAAGTGATCCCGGGTTGTCCCCATCTGCTTGCTATGTAGATCCTTGAGTGGGATCCTTGAAATACTAACCCGCATAGACAGCCAATGGGAATACTTGACAAGCCTACTAGCAACCCCTACGTACGCAGACCCACATATCACAATGCAAATGCTGAAACAGACTGAGTAAATAGCAGATCCTTCCACAATGATGCTGACAATATGTGGGCTACTGATCGCTAGTATCTACTGAGTGCTTACCGAGAAAGCAGTATAAGGAATTTGCTCTTGTAAAGCTCACAGTCAGAAATAGTGCTGCTGTTATTACTGATGCTCTACAGAGGAGGAAACTGAGGCTCAGCTCACAAGCAGACCACACTGACTTGGCCAGCATGACGGGAGGGCAGATGGGCTGGAGTCCACACCCAGGCTGCCTTCATGTGGCAGATTAAAACTCAGGTCTGACTTCACATTCCAGCTGCATGACTCTGGTACATCACACTGAGTCTCAGTTTACCCATCTACAAGATGGGGATATTGCCTCCTTTGGGGGCTTGGAGTTTATTACTTATGTGCAAATGTCCATCACAGAGCCAGGCCACCTGGTATGAAGAACAAGCTCATTGAAGGATATTTGTTTAGGGGCTTTGTAGAGTCTAATTTACCTACAAAATGCACAGCTCAATGGTTCTTAATATAGTCAGAGTTGTGTGACTGTCACCACTTCATCACTCCCCAAAGAAAGCCTACACACATTAGGCATCACTTCCCACCCCAGCGCAACCCTAGACAAGCACAATCTGTTTTCTGTCTCTATTGATTTGTCTCTTCCCAACCAATTCCTTTCTATGGAATCACGCAACATCGAGGCTTTTGTCTGCCTTCTCTCCCTGAGCATAATGTATGCAAGACTCACTCACATTGCCTCATGTATCGGACCTCATTTGCTTTTTTACTGAATGGCATTTCAGTATTTGGATATACTATATTTTATTTATTAGTTGTTGGACATTTAAGTTACTTCCACTTATTGACTCTAAAGAAAATGTCATGATTATTTGTGTACAAGATTTTATGTGGAGATTTATTTTCCTTTCTCCTTAGTGCACGTTAGGAGTAGAATCGCAGTGTCCTAAGACTGCTCTGCTTAGCCTTTTGAGGAACTTTCCTTTTACATTTATCTTCTCTCCTTGTGTTTTTGGTGTCATAGCTAAGAAAGTTTTGTCTAATCCCAAATCCTCAGATGTACATCTGTTTTCCTCTAAGGGTTTCACGGGTTTTAAGGTTTTAGTCTTACATTTAGGTCTTTGATTTATTTTGAGTTCATTTTTGTATAGAGCGTGAAGCGGGGGTTCCATATTCATTTTTAGTATAATTTTTACATTATTTGATGAAACTGTCTTGGCATTCTTATTAGGATCAGTTAGGCACAAATTTAAGAGTTGATCTTTGGAATCTCAACTCTGTTGCACAGACGTGTTTGTCCTGATGCCAGCAGTAGCCACAATGTCTTGATTATCACAGCTTTGTAGTACGTTTTGAAATCAGAAAGTGTGACTCCTCCAACTTTGTTCTTCTTTTTAAAAATCTTGCAGTATCCTAAGTTAGTCCTTGCATTTTCAGTATGAATTTTGGTATCAACTTGTCCATTTCTGTAACAAAGTCAACTGGGGTTTGATAGGGGTTGTAGATAATCTGGAGAATATTGCTTTTTAACAATGTCAAGTCCTATCCATAAACAAGGGGTGCCTTTCCATTGCAAAAAAAAAAAAAAAAAAGTCAAAGGAAAGTTGACTGTAACACCAGGAGGCTGAGAATCCATTTTGCTTTTACAAATGAAGGAAGGAGGACTATTGCTAGGAATCACTTGACAGCAAGTCCTCCCACCTGGAGGCAGCCATTCTGTAGCAGAATGGGGTGAGGGGGGCTATTTAATTGTTTATTCATTAAAGGGTATTTACTGAGGACCTACTATGAGCACTACACCTGGGCAGTTACTGAAATTACTTATAACTCAGTTCCCTCATCTGTAAAATGGGGAAATAGCATCTACCTTATGAGTTTTTGTGTGGTGTAAACAAAGTCCCTGCAGGCTGAGGATAAATACATGGCAGGTCTTTTTGTTTGTTTGTTTGGGTTTTTTGAGGTACAGGCAGGAATGAAAGCAAGTGTGCAGGCAGGAAGAGAGAGGAGGAAGAAGCATCTTTATTCTGTTTAGCTATTGATATTGATTCTTTCCTCTCGACTGGGACACGAATCAGGACCCTTGGGATGGACTCCTGAGATGGAGTGCACTCCTTCAGAGGTGGCCAACCTAACTGCTGCTCCACCAGGGCATGCCTTAGCTATTATTTTTATTATGACTAGACCACAGGACAAAAAAGTGATGGAGACAAAAATTCCTGTCCTCATGGAGCTCACATTTTAATATCAGGGAGGGATGGGCAGGAGGGGAAACAAAGAAACAAGCAACAAAGACCATAGATGCTGTGAAAAGCCTGGGGCAAGACAGAGGTGATGGGGAACTGACATTTCAGGTGGGGACAAAGATTTCAGGTGGGGACATGCATTTCGGGTGGGGCCATGGTTTTCAGGTGGGGCCAGGTTGTCTTCTCAGGCTGTGATATGGGGCAGCGAACTGAGGGAGAAAAGGGAGCCAGACCAGGAGTGAACATTCCAGAGAGAACAGTGAGCAAGCACCAGGTCCTTGAATAGGGGGCATCCTGCTGGAAGGAAAAGGGGACACACTTAGGAGGAAGAGAAAGAGGACCAACTATGGTGAGGAGGTGAGGCAGAGAGGGAACCCGAGTTACATCATGTCGGGTCTCACAGGGCAGGGACAGAACTCAAACTTTCATACACACCACGCGAGCTTCCTGCGAGAAGAATGGGCGATTGCCTCACTGGGAAGCCGAGTGGCTAACGCGGGCCCTGTTGGCCTGGGCGCTGCAGTCTAGCATGGCTGTCAGGGCAGCCTGGATTCAGGGGGCAGGGGAAGGGAGGACTAAACTCTGCTGGGAGACCCGGGAGACTTCCCACGGTGGTTGCCTGGCGCTTGTCGAATTACCAAACCTGAGCTCCTGAAGAGCAGCCCACAGTCCCGTGGGGGGCTTGACTAGGCGGTACAGTGTCTCCCAGAAGGCCAGCGACCTCTCCCCTAACCATCAATATAGCTGCTTTGCCGTCCTATCGCAAATTCCGCCCAGGACTTCATTTTCAACCTTGCATGGATCAAACTGCTGCACTGGCTGAGATTCCTTAAAGGGTTTCTGTTTTCCTAAGCCCACTCTTTCCTTTTGAGGTTTCAACATCTCAAATTGTGTTACTGTCCCCGCGTGTGGTGGCTGAAACTGGGCCACGGGAGCGATTCTGAATGTTTGGGTTGGAAGTCTATTGACATCCTCGCTGCTAAGACAGACACCAGGCTGTGTGATTTCTGGAAGGTTTCACCCTGCTTCCTGGCTGAACACCGCTGGGGCACTGGGGTTGAGGCGTCTGAGTGCAGTCCTGACGGGGAGAACAGACGGCGCCTTGACTGCCATCTGGTGGTAGTGCCCGTCAATAGCAGGGTTTCATTCAGGCTGGTGTAATCCAATTTAAGAATATGAACATTGGTTTAGACTTTTAATTTAGCTTTTTTATAGAGGAAAAAATGGTAGTGCTTGAGAACTTGCGTTCCAGAGTCCCAGTTCTGACGCTTAACAACAGTGTGACCTCGGGGCTATTCTTTAACTCACTGGGCCTCAGTGCTCTCATCTGTCAAGTGGGTCGGATCGGTACCTGCTTTGTGGGTAAGTGTGCGAACGAATGGTTTACTGCACATTAAAGAACATAGTGCTGTACAAATTCTGACCATTATTTTTGAGGGACTTGAAAGTCTCAGTAGAGTTTTGGCTAAGACACAGAGCTTCACAGCCTCCTTCAGGGTCAGGTGGGGTACGCAGGGAAGGCATCTGGGTGGGCAACGGAATTGGGCTCATCGAAGTCAGGGAGACAAGGAGGAAGTCAAAGAGAAAGCGGAGGGGAGGAAGGGGGTGTAAATGGTGGCGGAGCCCACTGGACAATGGCGAAGAACACGGGTTTTTGGTGGAGGGCAGGGTGTGCTGACATGTATGTAAGGAATGGGGAACCTATACATATGAGTTTATTTTAATGTGCAAAAATAAAAAAAAAAATAAAAAAACACAGAGAAAGTGGAATCACACAGGATGATTATGAGCCATATTAGTATGTGTATAGTCTCCAAAAGCCCTTTTATGTTTCATCAGCACTGGCGAAGAGGAATTAAAAAAGAAAGAGGCCTTGGCCTGAGCTGAAGGGAGGTCTGTTTGCTGAGTCTTCCCTTCCTTATAGGATTGCTGTGTGTCAGCTAAGGCATTTGCCAACTGTATAAGACTGGAGTGATCTTGTGGGTGGGGACCCTGTGCTTCCAGGAAGCCCAAGTGGCGTACAATCCAGACTCCTCAAAGACAGTCGATTAACACTAAACCTGACCGATCCCCAGCCCTCATTGCCCACTTGAATACCTACATCGTTTAAAGGGGAAGGAAAAGAGAGAGGGAGGGGAGATGAGGAAGAAGAATTTTTATTTAGTTAGTTTATTTTGGTTGTTCCTGCAATCCTCACCACCTCCCAGGTAACAAAGAACTAAAATCTCTTGCTTTCATCTACTCTCTCAATGCATATGGCTGAGTATCTTTCTTTGCCTGGAATCTATGCAAAAATGGGTTTTCTACTCGTGGAGTCATCCGTCTTAGAAGGAGTGTCCCCTGGCATGCCTGCCTGGGCCCATCGAAGGGAGGGACTTGCTCTCAGTGAACTCCATCTCTTGGCATCTGGTTCTCTCTCTCTAAGCACCCACAAAGGGCACTGAGAAATGTAGTATTTAAAAGTGAGACACAGGCAGGCATAACTCTGCTGGTCTCATCCATAAGAACGGAGTGGTGAGTCCCCATGTTATAGCACACTTTTAAATGACCCAAGTTCAAATCTGTGCAATCTTTTCGTATCTGTGTCACATAGATTCAAGATATTTCAGTGGGCTGTGTTGGTTATGCACAGGTGAGGAGGAATTTTTACTCAGATCATCATCCTGGCCTTCACCTTCTCCTCTCACCCCCGAAATGCTCATGTCAGGAGGCGAAGCTGTGCTCAGGAGGACACCCCAGGAGAGACAAGGCTGGCTGACAAGCACCTTCCTACAGTTGGGGAAAGGACACATGAAGCAAGAAGATACTTGGACACACCAGGCTCTCCCTTTGCCTGGAAGGAATATCTGAGCTGCCCTTTTTCAAAGTTTTCCTTCTATACTTTCCAAATGCCCAAAGAACTTTCACCTCATCTACTTACAAACCATGCAATTTTCGATTTGCCTAAAATGTGGGCTTTCAGTCAAAAGAGGTCAGGTAAAGATTATGTGGAGTAGTGTGTGCAGTCTTTGAGGATACACCTGCTTAATATTTTACCTGGAGGGAACAGATGTCAGCAGTGGCGTACAATTGTCCATGGTCATTGGGTAGAGTTGGCTTATGGACATATTCCTTCATTTCTCACATGTGTTCTTCACGTGGGAAGTAATGGAGAGATTCTCTTGTCTCCTTACCCCTGGAAGTTTCAGGAAGGGACCGTCTTTTTGTGGATTCTGAAAAAGTGCCATGGAGGGGCCTCATGAGTTTAGAAGGAAGGAAGGAACCCTGGCACAAAGCATTATTTCAAAGATGCGTTCTCCGCCCCCCACTCCCCAGAATGCTTGTAATGGAGGAAAAAGCAAAACTAAAGTAAAAATTCAGAGCATGAATTTTTAAAAAATAATATAGACCAATCAACATTTATGTCAACCTTCCATTATTCAGATTTAATAGATACTAAATTTTAAGAAATGAAATTTGGGGGTATATGTCTGCATCTTAACTGTCAGTCCATCAATATTGGGCCTGGGCCTTGGAGGCAGCCAGCCTGCCCTCCAGCCCCTGCTGCCTCTTGCTGGGAGATCCTGTGACATAACCTCTCTGAACTTCCTTCTCCTTGTTGAAAAAACTGGACCAGTGATACCCCCTCCCGACCTGGCTAGAGAATCAGTAAGAGGGCAAGATGGCGCTTGTTTCCTACATCTCATCTGCTTTCAACGTCAAATCTAAACATCTCTACAGTGTTTTCCTGACAAGAAAAAGATTAACGTCATTTTGTTTAAAGCGACCACCTTGTAAAGAGAGAAATGGAGAGAGAATTTGATTAAAAGAAATGATCTGCCAAGGGTCTGGAAAATATAAGGCAGTATCCTATTAAGAAATACACATTAATTGTGCTAAGTCAGAACTGTTTAGGAAACCTAGTCTTCCCTGTCAGGCCAGCTGTGCATGCACAGCTGTGCTTAAGAGAATGAACTGCGCATGGACGGACGTGGCTGTGGAGAAATCAGAGCCCTGGTGTCTTGCTTGTGGGCATGCAGGGTGGTGCAGTCACTGTGGAAGCTCAAAAAGTTACAAATAGAGTTTGTCCGGAGAGTCCACTTCTGGGTCTACAGTTAAGTCCTTACTCAGCTTCATCAATAGATTCTTGGAGACTTCAAGTGAAATCATATAATAAGGAAACCAGCTCCTGGAATGTAAATTTGCCAAATACAGACCAGGATTGTTGTTGTTGTTGTTGTTGTTGTTGTTTTTCTCATAAATAATATACTGAAAAGCCTTTGAATGCAAACAATGTGATGCCAGGACTGAGAGTACATGCAAAGAACTGAAAGCAGAGGCTCAGATGGATGTTTGCACAGCCTATTCACAGCAGCATTAGCCACAAGAGGAGAAAGGTAGAAACTCGGGCGTCCATTCGCAGACTACAAATGTGGTCTCTATGCACCATGATTCAGTCTCAAGAAGAAAAGAAATGCTGGCACAAACACCATGGGGATGGACCTTGAGGGCCGATGCTACATTAAATAAGTCAGCCACAAAAGCCACGTGCTGTGTGACTCCACTCATCTGAGGTCCCTAGAGCAGTCAGATCCCCAGAGACAGACGAAGGGCAGGGCAGTGGCAGCAGGGGCTGGGAGAGGCGGTGGGGAGTGTTTAGTGGGACGGAGATTCAACGGGGAAAGATGAAAACGCCCTGGAGCTGGATGGGGTGACAGCTGTATGACAACGTAAATGTCCCTAATGCCATGAGCAGTGTGGTTTACCAGGGTGGAACAGAGCAAGTTTATGGGAAGTGTATTTACCATAATAATTATAATTTAAAACAAGAAGAACAAAGAATGGCGGTGCAGGAGAAGAAACGCGCTCCTCCTCAGAGCCCCACCATGGAAGGACCTGCTGTCACATCCTGGAGGCCGGACGTGCAGTGGAATCTGAAGCTCGAGATGGCGGCAAAGCCTCTGCCCTGCCTTTTGCACCAGGATGATTTCCACGAGCACAGACAGACATGATGAGCAGTCCCGGACAAGACAGGGAGAAAGTGGTCAGAACACACACTTTGCAGACAACTGGATTCAAGACAGCGTGCGTAGCACAAACACTGGAAGAAAGTCAGCTTCCCAAGGTCGATGGAAACCGTCTCCTGCTTCTATGGAAGAAGAGGGGTGGCATGGGAGGGGAAAGGGTGGTCTTGTTTCATTCCCCCAGCTTTACTGGAATGTAACTGGCATATAATATTGTGTCAGCTTAGCCTGTGCAGTGTGTTGATGTGATACGCTTACATATTGGCAAAAGGTTACCACAGTATGGTTCACACTTCTAGGACCTTAAATTATTTCCCATTTCTTTTGTGGTGAAAGCATTTCTATTTTCATCTTTCAAGTATAATACACTTGTTCAGTTTTTCTTTTACTACAATCCCTAGGTATTAGAGCTTATTCATCTGATAACTAGGATTTTTTTTTTTTTTTTTGAACACGAATGCTCATTTATCTTTATTTTTTATTGCAGTAACTTAGATTTTACACATTAAAACAAACTCATACGTATAGGCTCCCCACAGGTGCAGTTTCCCCATTCCTAAGACACATGTCAGTACAGGCTAGGATCTCTTTTTAAAGCTGTTCCTGGGGTTTTTTAGGAAATGGCTAAAAGGAAGTTTCTTTCTGTGGGACAACAGTGCCATCTTATGGACAAAATGTAAATGACACACATTTCTCTAAAGTGAAAATTTCCTAAAGCAACTTCAAGGAATTCTTTGCATTGACCCAAACAGTTCACCGCTCAACCTTCAAACATACACTGTTTCTAGAGGGGAGTCGTGAGGTGATTCCCTTCTTGCAAGCCAAAATATTTAAGACAAAAATGAGATTCTCGTGTCTCCACTTTGCTCTTAAGATTAAAAAGTCTCTGGCACTTTTATTTCAGATGAGGGTGTGGTCGCTAGCCTCAGCTTAACACTAAAATCTCAGTGAAGGGTACTCCACAGAAACTGTCAGTCCTCGTACAGGAGCGGACAGGAGTAGGCTTTCTCAGCTGGCAAGTTGAAACACCAGCAAAGAAAAACTCTCCATCGTTACCATCCTTACCCACCAAATGATATTTTCTTCTCTCATGCTCCAAGTTTACCATTTTTAAGAGCATTCACAGTAGTCTCTGGCGCATCTCCATGATGTTGTGACTTTTCCGTGTTTTATTTTTAAATCACTGTGTGCAGTTTTACTTTGGAAGTGTGTGATATCTTGATGTGTTTATCCAAATCAGGGATAAAATAGGGAAAGTATTTTTAAATAATAACTATATATTTAAGGTGTTGTAATATTGTGTTTTATAAGATATATATCTCTAGATATAGAGATATATATATTTGGTCATTCAGATGTTGATTTCTCATCTATGTTCGGTCTTCATCTACAATGTCGGGCTCACAGTTCCAAAACCTTGGAATTTCCTACGTGTTGAGAGAGAGGAAAGTCTCTCTTGTTATGGGCAAGAGGTGACTTTATGGAAGATGCAACCAGGGACTGGTTGCCAGGGGAACCAACCTCGGGATTAGAGAAACTTCTAGTCCCATGCTGACTTCTAGGGAGCCAGAGGGATGGAGGCTGCCCCCGCCTCCACTCGAAGATCAAAGAGTAAATCAGTCATGCCCCTGCAATGAAGCCTCCAGAAGAACCCCAACGGATGGATTTGTAGATTTTCCAAACTGGGGGGGGGGGGGCACCTGGAGAGGGTGTGGACACCTTTGCCCACACCTTACCCTGTGTGTCTCTGCTACTTGGTGGTTCCTGAATTAAAGTCTTTGTGATAAATTAGTGATCTAGAGAGGAAATGGGTTTTCTGAGTGATAGGACAAGGTCCCCCAAGAAAGGCATGGGTGATGCCATTTTATGTATGGCATTTAGGAGGAAATCTCCATTGGCTTTTTGTCTCAGCATTTCCTGGGTCTGCAGAGGCAGGTCCTAGGCACTTTTCTGAGTCTCTTCTGATGATGATTCTCATTGATTTGACTACTGTCTATATTTACATCTTAATGAATTTCTAAACATACTCTTTGCCTCTGGACTCTGAGTGAAGGGCAGCAATGCCAAGCTACAAATCCTGTCTCCTAGATGCAACTACCACCCCCCACCCTCCTATAAATGACAAAGAGTCCTTCCCCCAGTGCTAGCTTACTCCTTTACTGAGCCAGACAGCTTCAAAGTTCCAAAATAAAGTCTTTTGGATACTCTAAGCATTTCTCTGGGTCACTTCTTCCTTCCACGCTCCCTAACTGAATCCCCAAATCCCCCAGATCTCTGAGGGAGCCTAACACTGAGTCCTGGAATCTGCTCTAGCAAATTAACTGAAGCAGCGGAGGGATCTGGGAACCTCTGCGTATAGCCAGTTAGTCAGAAGCACAGATGACGACCAGACCTTTGACTGTCACCTGAAGTCTGAGGACAGGATCCTGGGAACTTCCCATCTATGGTAAGTTGGTCAGAAGCACAGGTGACAGCCCGGGTTTGCCACTGGAGTTTGAGGTCTACTGGGAGACTGGGACCTTCACCTGTGAAATCCTAAGCTGTCCCCAGGTAGGGTGCCAGCAGAGTTGAATCCTGGACTCCCCGCTGGTGTCTGAGAATTGCTTGTCGTGTGGGGAAGCCTCACCCGTGCTCACAGGGGCTTGGAGCCTGACATAGGTGTGCGACATGATGATTGGACTCAGAGAAGTGATACAGACTGGAAAGGGATTTGTTGGTTTGTTTGTTTTTGCTTTTTATCATTTCTGTACCTCTGGGGCTGAGATCATGGAAACGCATGGTGTGTCCAACACAGGGCTGCTCACTTGAGGACCACCACTCTTCCTTACAGGATCATTTCCAGTCACATAGAAACCCACTGTCATTTTTCCCACTAAGAAAAAGA
Source organism: Solenodon paradoxus (assembly GCA_004363575.1). Lineage (NCBI taxonomy): Eukaryota > Metazoa > Chordata > Mammalia > Eulipotyphla > Solenodontidae > Solenodon > Solenodon paradoxus. The sequence goes on along the minus strand of RJWH01002462.1, from coordinate 126,551 downwards.
GGCACATCTCACCTTCGTCGTACTCCCCTCCATCAGCCATTTTCTTTCCCCAATTCTCTGCTCATCTCTGCAGTAGAACTCCCAGTGGATCTGTTTATGATTCATCTCCACTTGCTTTTGAACTCACTCCAGTGGTGTTTCCTGCTCCAAACACTGAGGGGCTTGATCCAGGTGGGTTCTTAGTCCTCAGCAGCACCCATCAGTGATAATCAGTGTCCCTTCTCCAAACCTTTTTCAACAGGGCCTCTGGGACTCCACTCACCCTGGGTTCCCTCCCCTTTGCGTGTCCTGAGCTAATGTGTCTAACCAGTGAGCACTGGAGCTCAGTTCAGTTTTTTGCTTTTAAATTCAACCTATGTTAAGACGCCCAAACTTATTCCTTCCACTCAAACCCTTGTCCTAAACCCCAGCGGCATCCACACACCTTCATTCATATAATAGATGACCCCAAACATAACACACCCCAAGTGAACATCTGGACCCCCCATGAAGCCTGTCCCTCCACAGCCCCCCAACTTGACCCCCGACTCTGCACATGCCTGGCCAAAACCTTGAGTCAGTTTTGACTTCCCTCTTTCATGGACCACATCTAATCCACCAGGAAATTCTTTTGACTTTGTCTTCAAAGTAGAGATGAAGCTCCTTGCTTTTTTGCCAACACCACCTTGACCATGTCACCCCATCTCTCGCCTGGATTATCAGCAGGTCCCCGTTCCTAGTCTCTCAACCTCTTCCCAGTTTGTTCTCAGCAGGGTACCTCTAGTGCAAACCTGCAGGCAGGAAAATCCAGAGTCCTTGCTTGACCTACACGGTCCAACCTGAGGTGCCTCCAGGCAACAGCCCTGGGTGCTCCCACATCACCTCTCTGACTTTATCCCCTTTGTCTTCCTTCTGGCTGTGGACCCTGCCACACCTGTCTCCATGCTGTGTAGTCAGTCCTGGGACACCTGGACAGACCAGCTGGGGCATACTTGTCCCCAGTGAATGCCTGGCTCACTGCCCCCACTCCTGCCCCTAGCATTCCCCCCACCTCCTTCTCCTGCCCACTCTGCTTTGATGTCCCATAGAGGACATCTGGGTATGCAGTGCCATGCTTTTGGTTTAGAGCCTTCTCTCCCACTGGGATGCAGTCAGTTCCTTCATGCCTAGACCTCTGTCCTCCCCAGTCTCTGACAGAATCTCCATCAGCAACTGCTAAAAAACTAATAGGCACAGCACAGGTAAAGTATGTGACCTCTGGAGCCAACATTTAGGTTTGAGACCTTTGTTAGTCAAAGATACCTGGGACACAACCCAATCCATAGAGAGAATATTAATCAGTTTATTTTACCAAAATGTAGTACTTCTTCTCTTCATAAAAAGATTTAAGGGAATGACTGAGAAGACAAACCACAGAGTGGGTGAAAATGTTTGCAAAGCATATGTCTGATAAAGGACTTGTAGTCAATATACATAAAAAATTCTCAAAACGCAACAGTAATGAATAACCCAATTAATAAAATGGGCAAAATATTTGAATAGACATTTTACTGGAGAAGATAGAAGAATGGCAGATACACAGTGAAAAGATGTTCAAGTGAACTATTAGTTGTGAAAAGAGAAACGCACTTAAACCCACAGAAAGACAGTGACCGACACAAATGGCCAACAGACTGGCTGCAGCCCAGCCACCGATGGTGAGTGGGCTTGGCGGTCTCCAACACTGAAATGGCACTGTCACTTGGCAAAGGAATGTGGTGATTTCATAAAATTTAAGCCCGTGCCTATCAGAGCACCCAGATGTTCCAGCCTAAATTTTTATCCAAAAGAAACGAAAGCCTGCGTCTCCCCAAACACTGGTACATGAAGATGCTTTACTTGGAAGAACTCCAAACTGAAGGCCACCTGATGCTCCTCACAGCCAGACAGACAAATGGACATTGTATCCACCAATGGGCTACTTACTCGGCAATGAAAAGGAATGATAGATTGATACTTGTTGCAACACGTAGATCTCACATAATTACACTCAGTTCAAGAAGCCAGGAAAAGATCGTAGTGGAGTGTCTGGGTAAATTAATATGAAAATGTTGAGCAGGCAGACGAAGCCACAATGAGAGGAAGCAGACCAGGGTGCCTGGTGCTGGGAGGAATTTTATCACAGGGATGTGGGGAGGGTTTCCTAAGTCTGCGCGGGTCAGCAGTGCTCAAGTTATATTCTCTCATGTATGTTGGTTAGACTTCAATAAAGCAATAAAGATAAAACAGTGATAATGATACATTTCTAAAATGTGAGTGAAACAGAAAATAGGACAAAGTCATAGGTGAGAGAAACGACACAGATGTGTACCAGATGGGTCTGCTGTCTAGCAAAAGCAGCTCACACGTGAACTCAGAGCTTTCTAGCAGCAAAAGCGAAGAAGAAAATGTGATGTTCTAGACTGACAAGGTGAGAGCACGCTGACGGCGCTCAGGTAGCCCTTTTCTGGGGTTCTGAAAAAGCCAGAGTGGGCTGTATCAGGTTCCATGCTTCTCTTTCCTATGGCAGGTCCCAGAGAATCAGGGGGAGCCACCCAGCATCTGCGCACCTAGGCGGTCCAGTCAGTGTATCCCAGAGCAGGGAGACACGGGGCGCATTCTAGTGAGGAAAGGGACTTGCAATGCTGGCATGATGAGCTGGGAAGGTGAGAACCGAGGAGCCTTTGCTCCATAAATGTTTAAGGTAAAATGTGCCGGAAGGGCCTCTTAGACCAGGATTTGAAGATCTCAGAGGAAGCGCTGGCCTCAGAGAGTCACACAGAAGGAATCTCGGCTTTGCAGGAGCCAGTCCTGACACCCCACACAGCCTGCCTGCCTAGACCTGCCCGGACCCCAGGCCAGATGGGCTGACCTCTGTCCCCTCAGCAATCCTTCATTCACTGGAGCAGCCGAGCATGAGAAGCCGGTGGGCAGAGGATAAGGCTCTAACCTCTGATGAGAGTCTGAAGTGATCAGACTTCAGTAGGGCTCTGGGAGTGATTAATCTGGCTCTATCCCACCGCTGTGGTAGGGGCTTAGTCCACACTGTGTTACCTGCTGCTTGGCCAGTCCCTCAAATGGTTATACTACAGCAAACATACGCCTAATTGTGCTTTTATTCTTTTTCTTTTTTCTTTTTTTTTTTTTTTAAGAACTACTGAATCACTAGAAATGCATCATTGGCAGGTTCCTGAGGCTAATGGAATTTTACATCCACAAATTAGAAAATGATGGCAGCTGGACTGACCAGGCTCTGGAATGTGAGTGTGGAAAACGGTGGGAACCAGCCAGACAAAAAGAAAGCGAAGAGGAAACAAAGGTCAAGAAGGTCAAATTGAATCCCACCCTTCGGACAGGACAGTTTTGGTCCAAACTGAATTAGGACTGGAAGTAGGTGTGGCCCCTTAGTCCTGGAGCAGCTCTGCCCTTTCCCCTGAAGTCTGCAAAAACATCCAAGACCTAAACAGCACCCTTTCCCACTCATTCCTTTGCAAAGAGAGCCTATAACCCAGTAACCACATACCTTGAGCAGAGAAGGTCTTTTGAGTATAGAGCTCCCTCTGCTTCTCTGCTCAAAGAATATGTTTCTTTATCCTGTCCTAATTGTGACCCTCCATCTTTATTGGCTGGATGGGAAGAACTTAGACGCTATTGGTAAGATATTCATCGTTCTTTTTAATGTCAAACATTCAGGGCCCCTCACTTAAAAGAGCCTTGATACAATGCCTGTTGTCAAAATTCTGAACATGGGGTCCATGTGTTCACCTTCCACTGTACCCCACTAATTATGAACAAGAATGCTACAGTGACCCCCCCCCCACCCCCAGAACATGTGTTCATTTCTGTTTATCTGAAAAAGGAGTGACGGAGTCAAAGATACACAATTTCCTTTTCTGCAGGTCAATTTGTAGCAACAATTTAGAGCAGAAACTCAGAGTCTTCTTATTGGAGTTAAAAATAAAAAGAGATAACAGACCCCAAATGGCATCATTCATGCCAAACCCCAACAGGATTCAACATGTAGCCTAAATACAGTTTCAGCCTCTCCCCAAGGTGGACATTGAAGTGAATGAATCTGAGCTTCTTGATCACACTAGTGAAATAATCTGCATAAGGGCCCCTCTCCTTCCCCTAAGGGAAGGTGGCTTTGCTTGATATCTTCTGTTTGTGTCCCACCCTCTTTTCTGACTACAAAAACCTCCCATTTTCTACAAATCCTTGGAGTGCCCTTTACTTGCTAGACAGGAGGCTGCCCGAATCCTGAATCATTTAATAAAGCCAATTCCAAGTATATTCAGGTAAATTTTGTTTTTTCACATCACCAATAAAAAAGCTCTAGCAACTATCGCACAGTTTAATATATAATGTAGATTCGCCTCGGTCCCATAAAGTTTCTCAATATTCAATACTATAGGGAGGGAACATTTTCCCTTCCCTACTCAGTTCTTTTCAATTGTCAAAGAATCAAACTGACATCAGACAGATAAATAGAAGGGAAAAAAATCAAATATAATTATGCACCTAAGAGGAACCTACGTAGAGGTTAAGATTCCAGAGACAGCTTGGCAAAATAGAGATATAAAATGCATGTTGTTCTGAACTAAGGAGAAGAGCTTAGGGGCTTGGGACCTTAAAGGGAAGGAAGACAATGACAAAAAGATGAAAAGATCACCAGTTTAATAAACAATGTTTGCTGAGCCAAGAAGAAGACAAAGGACAGAGAGGAACAGATTTTGCCCTGTTCAGATTCATTGACATCAACTGCAGAGATCACTGGCTTTCTCCATCAACACTTTCATCTCTGTTGTTTTTAGGCTGTTCAGGGGGAAGCCATGAGCTCTTCCCAAGTTTTTTGGGTCCAAATTTCCTTTACTTTAAGACAATCCATATGGCAATGTGCATCCTCAGCGGTCATGTATTCTGTTCCCCCTGTGCCCCCAATCACTGGGGATCTTGTTTAGGGCCAAGTTCTGGTTGGTGAGGTCAGGCATTTCCCAGGTGGTTCTGATGCTGCTGGTCCACAGACCACGCTTGGAGCTGCAAAGCCTAGACACACCCATGGGCAGGCACCTCTGTCCTCAGAGGAGGGTTAGTCCTCTCTCGCATGTACATGCTGCCCTATCATTTTGTGACAGGATGGTCTGGAGTGAAGTTATTTAATTTCTCTGAGCCTCAAAATCTTCAAGGTACCTATAGTAACTTTTCCTACAATTATTTCAAGGATCCAAGCAGAGCAGCTTTGTGCTGCTAAGCACTTTGTGAGGGAGGCAAGGAGGTAAGATTCTCATCTCCCGGGAGAGGAGACCAAGGGGCGGGGAGGTTAGCTACTGTGTCTGCTTGACAAGCAGTAAGTGAGGACGTGAACCTCCTCTTTGGACTCTGAATGTCTTGATCTTTGGTTTGCTCAACGACGTCCAGTGTCTCTTAGAAACCAGGCTTTTAACTTCATAGCAAACTGACATGTAAAGAGGTCTGATTTACAATTAAGTTTTAAGTTACATTTCTTTTATAATTGGTGAGTTCCTTTTCTACCTTTTGGAAAAACAGTTTAATCAAAATGGTACATGCTCCTTGTTTAAAGAATTCAAGCAATAAAGAAAAGTACAAAAAGTGAGTGAAATCTCACCATCTCAGAGGCGAGGTCTGTTAGCATTTTACTCCCCACCCTCCCGACCGGCCGCCTTGCTATGACACGAAGGTGACCACTTGAGGGTCAGAAAAAGGGAGGGGGTGTCCTCTGGTCAAGTCATTTTGAGAACTCTCTGTATATTATTTTCCCCACCTTAAGGTCACAGAGAACATTAGCATTTTCAAGGCTCACAAGACTATTGTAGCAAAAAATTTGATCTTACACACAGCACGGAAACACACACCTGAAGTATGTGGGTTGTTTTCAATTGTGTGAGTATTTCCTCGGGGAAAACAGGGTGTGCGTGTTGCCTTGTAACCCAGAAACTGTGTGAGTGTCACTCCCACAACTAAGCCTCATGACTAGCAGGTTTTATCAGCCCCGTTGCCCCTTACTAAACTGACATGCAAGCAAAACTAATTGCTGTTTTCATTGCTTTCTTTGATCATCAAGGGCAAACACTTTTTCTTATGTGCACTGGTTAATTTACAAATTGCCTGTTCACAGTATTTCCAAGATTTGAGAGTTTGCTTTTTCTTTCCTTTTTTTTAAAATTCATTTAATGCAAAAGTTAATCTTTACCTATAGGAGCTGCAAGTATTTTCACCAAATTAGTTCTCCGCAAACTTTTTTTTTTCAGTTTTGCTTTATCTGTTCGGCTACCCAGTAGTTTCAAATTTATCAAATATATCATCAGCCAAGGCTACATCAGTATTCCTCTGAGGTGTTCCCTGGTGACTTAGCGGTGAAGTCCACAGGATGCCGTCGACATCTATGCCAGGGACCTACCGGGGGGACAGCTACAATGAACAACTATATAGATAAATAAAATGTTTTTCCTCCTCTCTCTTCCTGCCTATGTTTTTTTTATAAGACTGTTATAATTTTAAAACTTACAGTAAGATCCTCAATTCATTTTGATTGTTTTCATGTGAGCACTAATTATTTTTGTAAATCAGTAATCCGCTATCCAATTCCATATAATAGATAATAAATATTTTACTCAAAGATGACCTTCTTATTGAAATTTAATTGTTAGATAACATTGCATAAATTTAAGATGATTAACATGTTGATTGGATACATTTATACGATGTTCAACTTTATAAAAGATAGCCTGACTGTATATTCCAGTCCTTCCAAATTCTAGCCACCACTTGGAATTTTCCACTTTTTTTAAATGCATTCTAACGGATGTGTACTGGTAATATCATTGTGGTTTAAATTACATTCCTCTAATGGCTAATGATGTTAAGCATATTTGCATGTGTGTATTTCTCATTTATATATCTTCCATGGTGAAATGTCTCTTTAAATCTTGTGGCAATTTTTATTAGGTTGTTTTTATTTTTGAATTGACATGGTAACTTTCTTATGTGCTGCATTTTCTTATCTCTGAGTCTATTTCTAGCTCCTCTTCTCCACTCCATTTATCTACCTTTCTACTCCTGAGCCAGGATTTCACTATCTTAATTACTGTAACACCATATTTTGTTCACATAAAACAAGTCTTCATTATTCTGTATTGAAGTATTCTCAAATATTTATTGCAAGATTAACTTTAGAATACTTTTGCCCAAGTCTTCCTCAAATTCTGTTATTTACCTGAAATAATATTTAATTAAATAAAATAATTTAGAAAAAGTGACCATTTATAATACTAACTTCCAATCCCCCCAAAGTGAGTCCTTTATAAAAATCGTTATTTGTGTCTAATGGGCTGGTGTTTAGAGGGTGTTTGTACTTAGTCTGTTTCCATACTGAGCATGCAGAGTCAGGGATAAAATCAGAAGTGAAAACAGGACACAGGACACTTTTTGTCAAAGCTCTAGTTCAGTCCCACACTGGACAGACCTGAGACTGTGTCGATGATGTTTTCTACATCTGTCCTATTTCAGCTATTTGTATAACTTATAGCCTTAAGTTTGAGGATTAGAAAAACAAATAGCCTGGTTAGAGCTGAGACCCCATCTCTTCATGCAGCCCATAACTCTTCACTGTGAATGAAAACGCTTGCACTTCATTTTTCATAGACATTCCAGAAGGAATCCACATTTGCCACTAGGTATCACAGCCTCATAGGTAGCCACACATTTTCTACGCATTAAAAAGGCACTTTCTTCACTTTTAGTATAAAATAATCCCATGCAAACATGTTTTCCTTTTGAAAAAGCCATTTAGCTTGATATACAGAAGAAGTCTTGGGAATAAGGATGCAAATCATCAGCTGTTTGCCCGACTGCCTGACTCTCCTGATTAGTGGATCAAGTGATTCAAGTGACTAATTCTATCCTCAGGTTCCTCTTCCTGACCTTCCCAATGAGCCTTGGCCTCATTTTCAAGAGATCAGTTTCTATCATTTGCACTTTTAAGGGAAGAAAACAACTTTTGTACATCTGACTCCAAGTGTCTTACCTAGGACACAGAAGGCCCTTATAACATGACTCAGTTATCAGCCACACACTAGCTATGAGGGAGACCAAGAAATGTTACCTTTATTTGTGTATCTGTATGTCCAGCTACAAATTCTCTTAAATCTGAGTAAGAAGAGAACAGGTATTGAGGAATGAGTAGCAACCTCTACCCCAATGAGCATTAAGAGATGTTTGCTAGGGCTAAAAGATAAAATCCTGAAATCCTGACATATGTGACTTCATGGATGGAACTAGTGAAGTAAATCAGAAGGAGAAAGAGAAATACCAAGCAATCTCACTCATGTGGAATATAAAGAAACAAATCAAGCAAAGAGACAAAGCAAAGACTAACCCTTGGACACTGACAACAGAACTGAAGTTACCAGAGGTGAAGAAGGTTGGGGGTGGGAGCTGATGGCTTCAGATCTGGGACCCCCATCCCACCTGCCATACTATGCCAGTGGGTTTCTAGGTTTGGATGACAAACTGTTAGCTCATTTACAATGAAAAACAATTTTTGGTTTTAGCTCTGAATGAACTTTGTGAACTTGGAATTCATTCTAACAGCAGGAACTAAAAGGCCCACAGATAAATTATTTTATTCACTCATCAACATAGACCACCCAGCTCTTAGTTATTCAAGTACTTTGATGATTTATTATATAACCTACAAAATGTTACACATAATACACTCCACATGAAAAGTCCTAAGAGTGGAGACCAACAAGAACATGAAATTTCTACATTTTCTACCACAGTTGCTATTTGTCAGTACAGAACCTGTGGTTCTAAATGGGAATCATTCACCCAAGGTTTCTGGTCATAAATCAAGGTGTCTTTCTTGTGACCTCATGTGACCTTACTATGAACTTCATCCCACCCCCAGACCCATATGGTAATTAATGAGGTATGTTGGTTACCTCAGCCCAACTCTACCAGGCTATCCCAGAGCACTCTGTGATTAAGGAGAACAACATCTGCATGTGGGTTATTGCTACTGCTCTTTTTCTAGGTATGACCATCTGTCTCCCTTCTCTACTTGATGGCTCCTCCATTTGCTGAGAGTAATTGTAGCTGCTGTAAAGGGAAATCTCTATACCTGCATGGCTTCACCTGATACAAATTTATTTTCTCATTTACTTAAAATTTCAGATTGATGTTTCTGATCAGTTTCAATAGTAGTCTCCAATCCACAGAGGTATCGGAGGCCAAGTTCATAGAAGACCATCTTCTACATGCTTCAACAATGCATCTACATTTTTTCCTAGTCAATCATATTCTACCTAGTAAGGATAGGAAGTGGGTAGAGAACACATACCTGCTATGTATTAATTTGCTAGAGCCGCCAAACTAGCACAGAATGAGTACTTTGGACAAAAAGAGTGTATATTCTCACAGCTCTGGAAATCAGAAGTCTAAGTTCAAGATGTCAGTTTGATTTTCTGATGTTTCTCCCCTGTGTTTATTGATGGCCATGTTCTCCATTGTCCACACATGGTCTTCTCTGTGTTTGTGTCTACATGCTAATTTACCCTTCTTCTAAGAATATGAGTCATATTGGATTAAATCCCCTCCTTATGATCTCATTTAAATTTAATTCCTGGCTAAAGAATCTGTCTCCAACAGTCACATGTTGAGGTCCTGGGTGTTAGAATTTCAGTATTTGAGTTGCATGAGGGGTACAGTTCAGCCCATAACATGTTCTTAAAATCACATTAGCCCAAGAGTGGTCTTGGTCAAAATCGCTAGCCAAAGGCAATCACACGGTCAACTTCTCCACAACCTCTCTCCACTCCAGTGTGGGGGGACAGTTAGCCAGTTTTGTCACAACGGGAGTCCTTTCCATTCCCTTTCTTCTAATTGCCCCGAGTAATACATTTAGATTGTCCAGTGCAGGGAATTCAAAGCCCCCTCGGCTTCTCATTGAGAAGTCAGTTCACTGCACACATTTCTTTACTTATGTTGTGTGATGAAGACTAGGCACATGTTTCCAGTTTTCCACATGCATGCTTAGTGCAGAATCAAATTTTTAACATGTTAGTTACATGTGGAGATAATAAATACTATCCTCACTGTCATCATCAAAAAAGAGCAAATGTTACGACTAAAAGAGAAATAGCTGTGAGAGTTGGAGATGCTGAAAAAGACCATCCATTAACCCCACACAGCAGCCAGGACAAGAGTGTTACAAATGTCTGCCATCCTTACACTCCATCTTCACAAAACTGTCAGCTCTCCCAGAACTCGGATTCCCAGGTTTCTGTGAAACACTAACTGATGCAAAGTCAGCCCTAGTTCTATCACTTAAAATACAGCTGATGGGCATGCCTGGTGGAGTAGTGGTTGGGTCCACAGCCTCCAGCCAGCACAGTCCACATACATCCCAAAGACCTGGGTTTGCATCCCAGGGTTGGTGGGAACAGCAAAGATGAACAACTGAAAAAAATAGCAATGCTTCTTCCTCCTCTCTCTTCCTAACTGCCTACTGGCCTTCATTTCTGCCTGCACCTTTCCTTTAAAAAAAATGTTACCTGAGAGGGGCCAGATATACACGAGCCCCTATTACAGCTAACAGCTAAAAAGTGGAGGACACATCTCAGTAAATTCTCGAGGACAAGTTCAAGTGTCTAAAACCAACATTCTATTTGATTTTCCTGAAACAGGTGATTAGATAGCACTGCCTCTAATGTAAACTTGACAATCACTTGTGAATGTAACTTGGAACAGTCTTGGTAAGAAAGGAATTTTGATTTAAAAAAGAGTGATTTCCTATCATCACAAGATCCTCCTTACTTAATTTCTTGTAGCTGTTTTATCTTCAAATGTTATGACCTTGTGTCCTGGCTTCTTTCAGGGCAAGAGGGTCAGAGAGTGGGCAGAATGTTTCCAGGTGCCTCTGAGACTTCTGTTCTGTTTCAAAGGACAAAGGTATATGAAGGGAAAACTAAGGCAGTCTTCTTAAAAACCTGCTAAATGTGGGCCCTACTTATAAACATTCTCCCTACTTATAAACAGAGATAAAATAAAATGCATATTTGTATAAATAAAGTAATTGCTTTCTTGAACTAGATTTATTATACACATTAATTTGCAACGTGCTTTTTTGATTTCATATAACTTCTACCCACTTGGAGAGATTGAGTTCCTTGATCAAATTTCTTTTTTGCAGTTAGGTAGAGAGATGATGGATGGATGAATGGGTAGAATTTTACATAAATGGGATCATATCCCATATCTCAGGTTCACTGTTGATACAGCCTTTTTCTTCACCTGTCTTTTTACTGTGGTCCCCACTGCAGGTGACAACCTGGCACTACGCTTGTGTAATCATCTCTATCTACAGCTGACCTACATACACCTATGAGGGTTTTCAATGTTTGGTTTATAAATAAGAATCACACTACTCACCCTTCTTTAATTCTTATTTTTCTCATTCAAACACTCGCTATGAGAATCCCTCCAGGTTCATTGGCATAACCCTCATTCATTCTTTTTAGTAGCTGCATAATACTCTACAGAGTGTGGATATATCAATATTCATTTATTTATTATTAAAGGAAAGATACCATTAAGAATGAAGGTGAGTAGTCTGCATTCTGGAAAAGAAGAAGCATTTTATTCATTTTCATTTAGTTGTACATCTTGGTTGTTCTCCCCAGCCCGGGACAAGAACCCATGTCTGTGGGATGTATGTGGACTGCACTTCAGTTGGAGGCAGTTGGCCAAACTCTACTGCACCAAGGTAGAACTCAAAATTCATTGCAGTGCAACCTAGTGGAGCAGTGATTAGGACAATCACCTCCAAAGGAAAGAGGCCGCATAACCCTGGGTTTAAGTCCCAGGTCTGGGAGGGTTGGTGGGGGAGAAACAATCAATGTGAACAACTAAATGGAAATAAAACAAAGTGCTTCTTCCTTCTCTCTCTCTTCATGCCTGCCTGCCTACTCACCTTCATTCCTGACTGTACCTTTTGAAAAAAATTTATTGAACTATTTCCCTGCTAATGGACATTCTCCTTGTTTACACTTTTCTGACAAGGAATAAGAGAAAGACCGGGCATGAAGATAGAGATAGGGATGTGTGGCTGCGTAAATTGTGTGCATGTGCATTATATATGTGAACATATTTTTGCAGGGGTTGTGGGGGAGGAAGTTGTTGACATGGTGTAGCCAGGAACCTATTTTCCTCAGAGCTGACTTCAAGTGGACAGAGACAAAATTCCAAGTTCAATTCCTTGTGGTTAACTTAACTTTGTTCCAAAATTATGAAATGTTCCTTCACTCCACTGGTCCCTGAGGGGCTTGGAAATGGGATAAGAGTGAACCCAGAGCAGCCTAGTGGAGTAGTGATTCATTAACTGCCTCCGGCTAGCATTCCACATACATATCAAGGCCCCAAGTTCATGTCCCAGGGCCAGGGCAAACACAACCAAGATGAACAACTAAATAAATAAAGTGCTTCTTCCTCCTCTCTCATCCTATCTGCCTGCCTCTGCTTGCCTTCATTCCTGCCTGCACCTTTCCTCAAAAAAAAAAAAAAAAAAAGGAGTGAACCCATAAGAGCCCTCTGACAATTCACAGTATAGGTAACCTATTACACAGGGGACACTCTCAGTGCGATGGAAAGGTGCGATTCAGAGCCACAGAGACAGGGACTTAAATTCATGCCCTTATATTCATTTAAGGACCTGTGATCTACCTTCTCTAGGCCATAACATTATAATAGTTATGATCACAATTCATATTTCTCAGTATTTTCTGTGTCATATAATCTGTATACTGACCTAACTCAAATTTTCTTAAACAACTAATGAGTTTATGTATCTTAAATTGCTGGTGAGAATATCCACATCAAGAAAGTGATTGCTAAAGCTGCACTTAAATAAATATTATTCCTAATATCATAGTAACTAAGAGGAAAAAGAAGGGCACTTCTCAAGTGACACAAGAGTCTCCGAAAATAACACCAAATACTTATATTCAAATGATGAAGCAAGTTATACTAGCTGGTATGTGATTGCTAGTCAGTGAGTGTGCTCTGCACAAGCCATTACTTAATGATTCCTGAAAATCTCACCACAAAGAATCCACGTGTTTGCTGGCACGTCTTGAAGTTGGATTTCTCCTTAAGATACTCAAAAGATTAAGTACTCCCCTTAGTGTTAGCAACCTAGAAAACAGCTATTTCCTTTCGTCTAACTATGCAATACTGCACTAGCCAAAGTAAATACAAAGAATATAGTTCGGTTAAAAATGCAAGGAACATCAGTGAGATGGAGATTAGAAATAAATTAAATTCCTTGAGTAAGGGTTTGGCTGAACTGTGGCGTAAAATGCCAGATACAATCTGACTTTGATGCATAATCCAAGACATAGGAGAATGGGCTGACTTGTAAGAATTTTGTAACAGGTGCCAGTTAAAGTGGGATTTTAGTCATCTTAAGCAGACTCAGTAAATATAAACGCAGGGTAAGCTGATCTTTACATGTTACTCTCTGTCCTTTATTTGGGCCTGGGGTCTTCTTTCAAACACTGAAGGTGGTGGTGTGGTGGTGACGGTGGTGATGGGTTGATTCTGAGGGCGAAGAGGATGACGGTGATGGTGACGGTGGTGAGAGTGGTCTGAGTGATAGCAGAGGCGGTGGCGGTAATGATAACGATGGTGGCGGTGATAACGGTGACAGTGGTGGTTTTGTGTATCAATTATAACCAACACCTAGAGAAGAAAAATGACAAAGTCTTTGCAACAAAGACTCCAAGAGACATCTACAAAGGCAGAACACCAAACTCACAAGACAAAATTCAGAGGCGTTCCAGCAGATCTCCCGCCCAAAGTTCCATCCTTCCCCTAGTTCTTCCACCTTCTTCCCTGGAGTGCAATGATAAACTTCGTTAAGTTCAAGTTTAATTTTTTGTTTCAGGTTTTACGAAACCTGGCATGTGTTTTAAAAAGTCATTTGCAGCCGCCTTGATTTAGGTCTGACGGTTCCTCCCTCGGGAGGGAGTAAGAGGGATATGTGGCTGCGTAGGGCCCCTGTTTTCCACTTCTCCCTGTATCTCTTTACCGAAAGGAGGCACAGGTGTGGTATTTGGGGAGAACATTTAAAATCAAACACATCTGTTTGAATTTATTTTGACCATAGAGGTTCCAAGCCCTAAGTAAAATAGACAAACTATTTTGTGTGGTTTTCATCAAAGCATGTAAAATGGCACAAATCACTTAGGTTTCTGAGTCCCTAGTACAACTGCCAGGTTTGTCAATCTTCCTTATTCATCCTGTTCTAATCAGTGACTTCCATAGTTTGGTCTCTTTCGTCATCTTCCTCGGCTTTTCTCAATGTGGGTGTAGAGTCTCAAATCTCCAGGTACAGTTCAAGTCTCTGCTCCCAGCTAGATCCACGCATGTGAACATGCCTCTTAAATTGTTTCTGACTTTTTCTTATACGCCAAAGAGAAAACTCAGCTGAGTCTCAGAAACTCACTGAGCAGCTTCACAAATAATTCAAATGAGCTTCATTCCTGAGCTTAGATTTTTATTAACCAATGTTAATGCTTAAAAAAATACATCCCAGTAGGCCAGAGTATAAGCACACTTAGCTTTATGTATCAGAAACCTTAAGCTTTGAACTACAACAGTTTTCTCTCTCCACTTTTGAAGGAAATGCCAAAAAAAATTAGGAGAAAATGCATTAATATTAGGGATTTTCTGAGGGGAATTAGCAAGAAAAATAAGTAAATAACCTTCTAGGGAATCTTCTATAATCCATGGCTGACAAAGTTGCCTAATTATTCAGTAATGAAAGGATAATTTTTCAACAAATGGTACTGAGAAAATTAGATATGCATAGGATAAGATTGAAAGAAACACTTTCCTCACATCTTACATAAAAGTCAACTCGAAATGGATCATTGACCTAAATGTAAAAGTTAAAACTATAAAACTTCTAGAAGAGAACATCAGAGAAAATACTTATGACCTTCAGTTAGGCAAAGATTACTTAGCTCTAACACCAAAAGTTAAAAAAAATTGATATTTTGGGCTTTGTAAGAATTAGTAAATTTGCTTTTGAAATACACCATTAAGAAAATAAAGAGCTAAGTCACAGACTGGGAGAAAAAAATGCAAATCATATATCTAATAAAGGACTTCTATACGAATTGTTTTTAAAAATGCCAACAACTTGCTTTCGATAGCCAAAAAACAAGCTGATTTTAAAATAGGAAAATACTATTAGCAGATAGTTTACTAAAGAAGAAATATTAGTAGCTCATAAAAGCAAGGAAAAGCAACTATAAACCCATCAGAATGGCTGTAGTTTTAAAGAGAGAGCCAACATCACAGATCCATATTAGAGTGCAGGTGAATCTCAATAAGTTACGCTTGGCGAAAAAGAAAAGTCTGTACATTGTATGATACTCTGATAAGAAACGTGTAGAAAAGTTACATGTATAGAGTCACTAAGATTAGCAGCTGCCTAAGTTTGGGGAGGGAGTAAGGACCCCCTGCCAGTGGGCACAGGGCAACTTTTTGGAGTGATGGAAACATTCTAAAATGGTGTTGAAGTGATTCTTGCATCATTCTGCAAATTTACTAAAAAATGCCATTGAATTGAATGCTTACAGTGGTACATAAATTAAGGTATATAAATTATGCCTCAATAGTGCTGGGTTTTTTTTTCAATAATAAAAAAAAAGTCACTCTGGGAACAACAGGTACATGAAAGGTCATGAGATAGATACCCCTGTAAAAAGCACATGGTGGTGCTCGCTGGTGGAGCAGCGGTTAGGTCAGTCGCCTCTGAAGGATGCGAGTCACGTGTCTCTGGGATTGAGTCCCGGGTCTTTGGGGGAAACAACCAGTGTAAACAACTAAATGGAAATAAGATTTAAAAACGCTTCTTCCTCCTCTCTCTTCCTGTCTGCCTGCCTACTTGCTTTCCTTCCTGCCTGCACCTTTCCTTTAAAAAAAAAAAAAAAAGCACACAGTGACGTTTTAAACCAGTATGAATTGCAGCAATGATACGATGCTAACACAGGGTGCTGATCACAGAAAACAAAACAGGGAATGTATCCATTTAAGATGAATTTCATAATCAGAAGAATTTTGCTTAAACATAAAGGACAGTAAAAGATTTTAGAAATGCTAATGGTTATTATATCCTACCGAGATTTTCAAAATATTCCATTTCCAGAGTGTTCATTCTTCAAATGACTTTAACTTCATCTTGACTTCTCAGCTTCCAGAGAGGATGCAAGTGTAAGAGTCAGCCAGGTCTGCTTTCTTGTTTTATGGTCTGAGGACTTCCCAGCCCTCATTAGAAACATTTACCAAGAGATATCTTGGGAGAGTTACTGATTTTGCTGTCCAGCATCTATTTTTTCCTCCCTTTTGTATCTATTCCCACTCCCTAATGTATGTTATTTGTGTTTCTGGCATATTTTGTATGCTTTTCAGTTATTTGCATTTCCTTATCAGCTAGTCCAGGGCCCAAGGTCATCTCAGAGGTTCCTGATGTAGTGTTTTTAGGCTGGTGGGCACCAGGAAAAGCAGGAGGGTGCAGCCCTGGGAAGCGAAGGGCAGAACCCTGCAGAGGTGTCCAAGTCCAATTCCCAGCCCTCCGTATGGGGCCTGACCACTGCTCCTTCTCTCTGGGGTTGTTCCCCTTGCTCTTTTCTGGATTGTTTTCCAGGACCAAATACTCTCTTTTAAATCCTAGCCCTCCTTCCATAGGCTATAAATTGATTTATTTTACCAAGACTTTCCTCCTCCATCATACTACCTGAAGAGACTCAAGGATAAAAGGCTGGAACTTCATGGTGAACCCTTCACCCTCACTCAGATGAAATCAGTAGTTAAGGACGAAGAGAAGAAACTGACAGAGCCCAGAGAGCACTTTTAAATAAAATAGCGTGACATTATGGACATTACATTATGGACAAGGAAAAACTATGGAGAGATTAAAAAGATCAGTGACTGTGAAGGGATTGGGGGACGGGAGGGATGACTAGGTGGAGCACAGAGAATTATTAGAGCAGTGATATAATAGATGTATGATACATGTTATCATACGTTTGTCCAAACCCACAGAATACAAAGCACCAAGAGTGAAGTCTAATGTAAGCTCCGGTCTTTGGGTAACAATATGTCAGGACAGGTTTATCAGTGGTAACAAATGTGGTAGGAATGTTGATGGTGAGGCCGGCTATTTAGACACAGGATAGGGGGTGCATGGGAACGCCTGTGCTTTCTGTACAATGCTGCTATGAACTGATAAATGCTCTAAAAGATAATGTCTATTTTTAAATGTTTAAATAAAATAAAGGAGCAGATTGATAGGTGGAATCAATACCAAAATCCTGCAGTTGCGATTCTGCTTCTGACTGGTGGTCACCAGATAAAGTGAAGTTGTCATGATCTCACTCTAGGGGCTTGGGGATGTTTGTCATTGTTGCCATTACTTGGGCTTGGTGTTCACTCTGATTTCTTCATTTACTGTGCACGACATCAGCCTCCTCTATAGAAATACAAGGCAACCAAATGCCTGCAAATCATCTCTAGGTTCAAGAAATTCCTAGCCCTGCAAGTGGCCACCATTGATATATTTTCCCCCACACCCATGCCCAGAATTTCTCTGGCCCCAGATAGGACCCTTCACCCTCCTCATCAGTGAGACTGATTGAAAGCCAGAACGAATACAGCCATTTTGGAACAGCGGTATTAAGGAAGCTATTGACAAGGAGATGTCAAACTTTTCTATCTCATTTGCTTGTTCGTTTATGAAATACTGAGTGACAATCTAATTTTTGAACAATAGGATTTATGTTTTGCTCTCCTGTGTTTTTGACAAGACCCTACTACAGGCAGGTCACTGAATCTGTGTGCTCCCTTACCTGGGGAGGGTCACAGGGTTGAATAAAGTTGACTGGAGTCAACCCTCTTCCTGCTCTTGTGACAATTTACTGGTGGTCACTCAAACACCGATGGGTTGGTCTGTAGCAAAGGGAGGAAGCTGCTTGAAGGCCCTGACCAGGGTCCATAGCTAACCAGCACCGGGTAGTCTCCTGAGCCCATTAAGAAGGAAATCAATGCTCAGCTGTCCCTGTGTTTAGCTGTCAGCTCACAGTTTCCTTCTACATGGGAACAGGAGTTCATTCAAGGTGAGCTAAGTTCAGCATGTGCCGCATCTAGTCCCAGAGCCCTGTCTGACTTCTGCCTAGACTCACGGAAGAGATTCTGCTCTATGTCCTGGAAGGGCAGCGGGCAGAGTACAGGGTGCCTAACACAGGCCTTCTCTGTGGCCTGCTTCAGGACAGAGGTAGGCCCGGCCCCGGGCTCCGTGCTCCCAGGCCCTGGAGAGATCCCAAGCTCTGGAGGCACTGGGGCTGCTGGACACAGAGCAAGGCCTCCAGTGTTGACCAGGTCCAGCTCTCTGATGCTTTTGGTTGTGAGATCCTGTCACCTTTGCAGAATCCTTGGTGGCAGCCCCATGAATGACCGAGATGGATTTCCCACCAGCTCAGTAGAAGGGCCCAGAGTCATCATATTCCATGTGCTTAGAAAGGAATAAAGAAAAGTGACATCTTTTTCCATCTGAGTTTATGCGGTTACCTTCCTATTTTACAGAAGTAAACCTCCCAGTTGATAGTCCTCATCTGGTTCCCCTTATACCCAAGACCCTCACTGGTGTCTGAAACTACTTCCTCCTCCCTCCTCCCCAGGAGCAGGTCATACTGGAGTGAGAAGAAGGGAGGGAGAGTATTTTTTCCACTCTTTTATAATTTACATTGTAAACTTTTAGCTGAGACCTTAATGATTTGTTTTCTAGATCTCACCAAGTCATCCCAGATCATCTCTGGAACTGACTAATAATTCACCACAGAGCTTAGAAGCTTCCTAAGGCAGCTATAACTTAGTACCACAGGCGGGACGGCTGAATCAACAGAATTTCTTGTCTCACAGTCCAGGATCAAGGTGTCAGCAGGGCTAGTTCCTTCTGAGGCCTCTCTTCTTAGCTCATCAAAAACACCACCTTCTGCCTTGTCCTCCCAAGGTTGTCCTTCTGTGTGTGACTGTGTCCTGTTCTCTTCTGATAAGGATATCACATTGGATACTTATATTGGATTAGAACCCAACCAACCCTATGACCTCGTTTTAACTTCATCACCTCTGTGAAAACCAATCTCCAAACACAATCACATTCTGAGCTACAGAAGTTAGGGCATTAATGTATGGAATGGATGTGGTGGGGGCAGGGACAAAGATGGAAGTGGTGGAGGGGTGCACAAGTCAGCCCATTGCAAAAAGAGAAGGGTCGCTTCTTGCAGATTCCAGAAGTCCATCCCTCTATATAAACACAGACCAAATCACCTCAGAACCCATATCAACTACCTCTTTCAAAGTTTAGGCTCCTGTACTTGCCCCCCAGACTTCTCCACAATAGGGGAGCCTCCTCAAAAACTTCGGGCATATTCAAAACAGAACTCTTTCTAGTTTTCCCAGTGAAATTTTCATAGTCAATTCTAAGGTTGAACTTATCAAAAGACTCTGTCAGCAGAAAGCCTTCTGGATTTACATATGGGACGTGAGAAAGCCACATGGTGTCAAGAAGAAGTTGGACTGTAACCTCCTCTTTTGGTAACCAGATTGATACATAATACCCTTTATAGTCTTGTTTTTCAACTTAAATTGTAAATTCCCGAAGTCCCTGACTGAATAGAGAAATTGAATTAGGGGTGGGGGTATGAACTTTGAATAACACTGACTCTCATCTATGAAATTCTATATGGCTTTGTCTGGGACCTAGATCCATCATTCTTGCTTGGCAATAATGGTTTCATTCTCACATTAAACTTACCAGTTTGATAAAGGGCCAAAAAGCATACTCAAGAATCCAAAATGACCCATTTTCCTTAGCAAGGCGCTGGCAAAGCCAACTGTCTGTGGGAGATGGCTTGCTTCTATTTTTATAGACTCCCCCAGGAGCAAACCTTTCTTTGCTGTGTACTTCGATGTAGAAATAGGGTACTACTATAACACTGATGCTGCAGCATGGACACTTTACAGGGAACACGGCTCAAGTAATCCAGTTCAGGAGAAACAAGTGACACAAACGGACATGGGAGCCGGGGGTCACCATCCAGCCTTAACTCCCTCCCACTGCCCACACGTATCGGGAGCCACCATAGACAGGAGTCACCCTTCCAGAAAGGCATTCATGAGAGTGAAGCCCACGGCAGAATTTCCAGGAATACAGGAAAGACGCCTTTCTATGAATGGCAGATCTGAGTCCCTCCACGTCCCCACAAACGCGAGCTGAGGTGACAGTGGAGAAAAGACAGAAGAGCTGCTTGGGCCAGGGGCTGAGCCGCTAGGTGTGTGGAACTGAACCACGTAGCAAGCTAAGAGGACTCTGCCCACTCACCTGGTCCTGGCTGGTCCCTGTCGGCTAGCCTTAGCTTGGAGCAAGGGACACAGGGGACAAAGATGGGGTAGGAAAGCCCCTAGTCACATCTCCCCCACCTGCCGCAAGCCTCCAGCCAAGGATCATTTTCCCTTCCTGTCCTCCCTTCCCAGTCGCAGGCAGGGCTGACCACAGACCAGTCCTCCAGATCTGGGATTAAGTCGAAACTCTGCATTCACTAGCTGTGGGATCCTGGGCAGCATACACTGAGTTCACTTTCTCCATCTTTAATGGGCCTCAGAGCGCCCTCCTTGTGGGGTGCTGTGTGGGCTCTAAAAGCACTGAGTGTCTGGGGCTGGTATTCTTCTCCCCTCCGAAGCTGCAGGCCCAGCTCTTTGTGTGATTTGAGTTCATTAGAGCAGGAAAGCAAAAGCCTTGAAGCAAACTCAGCTTGTTGGTCACTCAGTGGCCTAAAAGCCAGGCCCGCCTCTGGGCCAGTCCTCTGGCCTCCACTCTCCAGAGCACCTCTTTCTTGTGCAGCTCAGGAGGCCACATGGGCCGCTGTCTGAGCACAGGAGACACACAGGAGGAGGGCTTTGGAAAACGGGGAGGGACGCCCCTCTTCCTTCTCTGTGCTGTCTCCTAGAGGGGAGGGTTGGATCTCTGGGTGTGGTGACCCCAGGACTGCAGTTTCTTTTTTGTGTGAAAATCCAGCCAGTGCCAACAGGACACAGACCTGTCAACCACCATCCTCCCTGTTCTACAAATGAACACTGTTTCCAAAGCAATGCTCAGGGAGCCCTGGGAAAAAAAATTTGATTTTGAGTTGATTCTCCTATCCCAGACTGTGAACTCTTTAAGGAGAGAAGTTAATGTCTGTATCCACAGAGCCTAGCAGTGTCTGGCATGAGGGGATCATAGTAAGCATGCAGACAAGGTTTCCTGAATGAAGGCATATGTGCATACATACATATGCACACAAGGACACACGCACACAGACATATACCTGCATGTATGCACGCATGTCTATATACACACATGCACACCCACCCACGTACATGCATACATACTGCCATGCAAGTGCATGTGCACAAATATGCAGTCAATTCACTCATACCTATATACACATGTGCATACATACGCACATGCTTTTCAGCTTCTTGTATCTCATTTCTCTAAGCAAGTTAACAACTCTGATATCTTTTATTTTGTTTGTCTTCAAAGCAAAGGCGTAGATAGAATGAAGGCAAATAGGAAAGCAGGCAGGAAGACTGAGGAGGAAGAAGCATTTATATATATATTTTTGTTTGTTTGTTTGTTTGTTTTGTTTTGTTTTGGGTTGTTCTTTTTGACTTTACCCTCTGGCCCTGGTGGACGAACCCAGGTCCCTGGGTTGTACATGGTCTGTGCCAGCTAGAAGCAGCAGATCTATTTGCTACTTCACCAGGGTGTACCAACAACCCTGAGAGCTTCTGGCAAACTGATTGATATCCAGCTTGATCTTCTCATCTGTAAAATGGGTCTAAACATGTCTACATTCAGGATTGACTTTAGAATTCAGTCTGCAAGACTATTTCTCAAACTACAGTTCTCACCCCTCTTGAGAGCCCCCACGTGTGGGCTGGGACCAGCACTGCTGTGTAACAATGTAGAGGTGAAAAATAGACATACCAGAAAATATAATTGAGATTTCAGAGTGGATCACAAAGAATAAAATGCTATTTTAAGAAAAGTTTGTTTTGGTTATGTCTGTGGGTGAGTTCTGACTTGGAACAGAAAGTGTTTTCTTAATGTGCCTGAAAGTCACTGTGCCAGGGCAGGCTCGCTGGCCCTGGAGAGAGAGGATGGACAGACTATATTACTGGGGCTTGCCCTTGTGGCATGAGGTTTCTCCCAGTTCCATGGAGTGGCTACTGATTAGCAGGGTGTGTTGCACAGATTCCATCTGAAGTACAAGTTTTCAGACTCACACACATCTGACATTTGCTGTTTGAAGGCGCAGAAGCCACAATTAGGATGAAGTGAGTCTCTTCTCAGGAGATGCATAAACACATCCCCCAGAACCTTTAGAAGGATTTGCAGGCAGGGCCTAGAGCTTCCATGCAATAAAGTCTTGCACCTGAAGACTTTTACGAGGAGAAGCACTGAGGTTCTGAACTACAGAATCAGGAACTCCTGGAGCAAGAAAGGACCTTCGAAGTAACGGATCAGCCCACATGAGCCCTCTTTGCTAGGTCACTTTCAGAGAAGGGTGTTCCTGCCTCCGGTGAGGAGGAAGGCCCATTCTTCTCTGAGCAGCTCAAAGAAAAGCACATTCTGCCACTGACTCCCTAAAAGATGTTGCTAGATGTATAGAATATTAGCATTGGAAAGGAGGGCCACTGATCAAAGGATCTTTTACAGGGTGGGAATGAATGATTTGTCCCCAAACCATTTAGCTTGTTACTTGGAGCACTGACTGAGAGACCACAATCTTCCCCAATGTGCCACTCGGGATGGCCATAAAAGGTGATTACGGATTCTTCATGTGTGCTCCTATCAAGACTTGGGGCCAATCCCCTCACTGTGGGTTGGGCTCATGACGACCATGACCCTTGAATTATGGTAGAAGCCATATCAGATTGCATAAGGTGTCCTGCCCTTAGGCCTCCCTTTTGCTTGCTGGAACACCTGCCCTAGACCTCGGAGCCACCATGGAGTAGGCCCAGCACACTGAAAGCCCAGCCTTCTCATCGTCTCCATGCCACCAGACATGAGTCTCAGACCATCCAGGCCATCCCAGTCACCAGTTGAACAGTTCCAAGTGACAGCACTCGACACAGACAGCTTGCCTGGCTAAGTCCCACTTGAATTCCAGGCCCACAAAATTGCAAGCTATACATAAGAAAGGTTGCAACTTTAAATCTCTAGGATTTGGAGCAGTTTCGTGAACAGCAGTAAATAACTAGATGACTAGTTTGCTGGGCTGTGGTCACAAGGTACCACTCGGGACTCAAGTCATAGGAACTAACTTCTCAGTTCTGAAAGGCCAAGATCGAGGTGTTACTGTGCTGGTTCCTTCTAAGGTCTTTCTCCTTGCACCAGTGTCCCTCTGCCTGTCTGTGTCCTGATCCCCTCTCCTTATAAGGATACCAGTCAGATGGGTTTAGGGTCCACCCTCATGACTTCCTTTAATCCTAACTGACATTATCTCTAAAGAAAGTCACACTCCAGGATACTGGGAGGTTGACATCAATATAGGAATCGGGGGCGAATTCAACCCATAACACACCCTTTAAAAGGAAGAACATCCCATATGTAATTAATGCTCTGAAGTCTTACCTCCCTGCTCTTATAGAAACACCACCTCACTTCTTCATGCCTACACCATTTAATAATAATAATGTCTTAAAGTTGAAATTATGTGATTGGACAAGAGTGAAAACCACTATGACAATGAGAATTCTCTCCTGTGCACAGTGAGGAACCAGGGCCCACCTCCCATGGTGGTGGGAAGAATAAACATCTCAGGGTCATGATAACAAGCCGTCAAGGTGTGACCACCCCCGCCTCCCCACACACACACAGATGTAAAGCCAGGCCATTCCAGCCAGGTACTGTGGCGGAGAGCCGAATCTACTGGGGCATTCACAGGCGCCCTCACGACAGTTCCCTGTGAGCTGGCTCCAAGAGGAGCCTATTAGGGTTGCCTGAATCCCACCTGCTGCCAACAGGACACCCAGTGTGCTGACTGGGAACTTGGATTTTTCCCTCGCTCGACCTTCCCTTGTCATGAATTATGTGCGTGAAGCACGCTGGGGTGGGTGGGCAGAGATTGGTATGCTAAGCTTCACCTCTTCATGCCTGGATTCAAGCCCAGGCCCCAGTTCCACATGCAAACATGGACTTGGCAGGCAGAAGTCAAGTCTGCTTTATGTACAGCAAGGAAACCACTGGCAAATGGCTCTCTTGGCCCAGGTTTCAGGACGTGGCCCAGTCTGCAAGGGTGTCCAGGATTAGCCAGGAGCATCTGTGGGGAGAGAGCCTTTCCTTGGAGTTGGAACCCAGGCCTGTGCTCAGGGTAGTGTAAGTGAATCCCCTGCCCAGGCCCGTCTCTGTAAAAGCCTGCGTCCTCTGCGGGCCTCCACACATATCAGCTCCTCCAGGGCTGTTTTCAATGCCAATCTTCTCACTAGGCCTCAGCTTTTGCCATTTTTGCCCTCATTATTCTGGCAATCTCTTCAAATAGAGGTGAACTCACTGCCTCTCACCTCAGCTCCATTTTCCTCCAGTCCCTCCTGTCAAATTGATATAGACCCTCTGTGGTACCTGGAGAGCCCTGATCACAGCTGTGTTTTGGACTGAACCTCCCTTCCTGTCCAGACCCCTAAGGCCGCCTCATTCCAGGTAGGCAATCCCCTGAGCTTCCGTCTCTCCTCTTCTGGGGCTTGTGTTACAGAATGTTCTGGGCACGGTGCAGACATACAGCGGCCACACGGTGTGCTCTATGAAGGGGGCCAAGGCCCTGAGATGGATGCGTATGTAATGCATGAGGGTTTTCTCCACCAGAGGCTCCTCCTCAGAAGCAGGAAGCTGCCCATCAACACCACACACCCTCTAGAGTCAGGCAACAGTATGATGAGTGTAAACTGTCACATGTCACTGTCTCTGTATCTCTCTGGAGCCTCACAGCTAACTGGGCTAACAGCCCCATGGCGAGCAGAACTCCTCCAGCTCTGCCACAGGTGATCTCAGAGCACAGGATGCCTGCTGAGATGCCTCTTTGTGAGCAGACGCTAGCAGATGGATGCTAGCGGGCAGACTCCTAAAGGCCAAACTTCCAGAAAGCTCCACAGGAGCAGCCCAGCATGTGACTGTGTCACTCAGGCTGCCTTTCCCAGGCAGTCTGTTCCAGCCCGTGGCGGGGTGACCACTCCTTACACGAAGGCTGTGCTTTCCTTCTTCAGAGCTCTCTTCCGTCTAGTCAATCCTTCACGACTCCAGTGCCCTGTTACAATGAAGAATTATTTATATTAAAATGTCCGTGTTCAAATCTGTGTCTCCTGACTGGATGCTGGCAAGAGCCCCAGTGCTGATCATTTACTCCGGGTGAAAAAATGAGTTGGTATTCTTGATCCAGAGGACAGGGACCACAACCGCACTGGAGAGAGAGGCGGAGTGCGGTCCCCATCAGGGGACCTGTGTGGAGTCACAGCAGTGGATGGAGATGCTGGGCCACATGATCTGTGCCTCCTGGTCCCTGTGGAGCAGCTGAGGGAGTGAATTGATACCTGCTGGGTGGGACTCAGAAGTCAGAGAGAAAGAGGCCCAGCAGACCAAAGTCATGGAGATGCAGAGGGGGCGGGTTCCAGCTCAGCATAAGTAAGTCCCTTCTGATGGTTCTGGCCGTTGAACATGAAACGGTCTGCTCCCATGAGGCCTGAGTCCTCCCGAGCTCACACTCTGAATGAGGGAGACACAGGCTTGAGGGCGCTATGGAGGGAAGTGGGGGAAGATGGAGAGGATTTCTAAAAAGTCATTAATCTGAGAAATCTTAACAAATAAGGTACAGTAAAGATAAAGTGAGAGAAGTCTAAATAATTACATTAGATCTATCTTTTTTTATTGAAGGGATATTGCAAATAACATGAACTTGTTTTGAAGTGTATATATATATGTATATAATAGTATTTTTAAAGTTACATATAGCACAGTAGGGTTACCAATATATCCCCCTTTTTTTCTCCCTTAATTTACAGTTAATTCCCATTTCCCCTCCCCTCCCCCATCACTTCCATGCCCCCTGATGTGCTTTTATGTGTCCCACCACTAACAACCTACAGTTGTTTGGAGGAGTGTTCTCTCTCTCTTTCTCTCTCTCCCCTCCCCCACTTTTAATGTTATCTAATTTATGATGTTTGTTTGTTTTCTATCTCTAAGCACATCATATAAGTGCTATCATATGATGTCTGTCCTTCTTCTGGTTTATCTTGCTAAGCATAATTCTCTCCAAGTCCATCCATGCTGTTGCAAATGGCAGGATCTCCCTTTTGATGGCGGCATAGTATTCCATGGTGTATATTCCATGCTCAGGTATAGGAAGAATCAACATAATCAAAATGCCATACTGCCCAAGGCAATATGCAGAGTCAATGCTATCCCCATCAAAATTCCAAAGACATTCTTCACAGACATAGACCTATCTTTGTCCTAAAGCTAGGGTCTCTATGTCATTCTAACTCCACAGTTGTAACCAATAACGTTATAAAAGTTATGAAAATCTTTTAATTTTAACTTTTAATTTTGGTTTGATAAAAACTGGATAAAAGCTAAAACTATAATTATGTCAGTACTCTACAGATATTTAACCATGTGAGAAAAATAAGGTTAAAAAAACAGCATTGCCAGAATCCATACATGGTACAGTTCAATAATTTAATTTTGAATTCGATCATAAAATCTCATTTGCTGTTTTCTATCTTACGAACCCGAAGGCTGTTTAACTTAGACATTTATGATGTACTAAAGTTACTGTGAGACTATTTAAATAGTTAGCATTAAGTGCACATGAATTTATGATTCTATAAATGTCCTCTTGAACTGTATAAGATATAGTTCTCTTGGAAATCTGAGCTGAGAAATCCAACTCTAGATTCATCATTATTTCCCAATCAAGAAGTCACGCTTTTATCTTTGCCGCTTTTTGTTAACAAGCCTGACCATGACACAGAAAAGACCTGATTAATCAATCTGGTAATTTAGTCAGTACTTATTGCTGGTATTGGCCAGACACTCCATATACAGCAGGAAGAAAGGCAAATATGGTCCCTGCCTTCACGGAGTGAGAAATCACATTTCATTAAATAAGTGGGACACAGAGCAGGGAAGTTAATGGGGTGTGGGCTGACCTGGGGAAGGCCTGGGGTGGGGAGGTCTCATAGGACATCAGGCTGAGCCCTGAAGGTGGGGTTGGATGAAGAGAGGAGGCGGGTGGAAGGAAGGAGCATTGCATGCTTATCATGTGAAAACATAGCTGTTCAAGAGCCTGAAAAATATTCTGACCTTTAGTAACTGGAGCCCAGAGTGGGTGAGGGAATAAGAGCTGAGGCCAGGTGAGTGTACTCAGCCCTAACTTACCAGCATCTATAAGTTCTTGGAAACTGTGACTTTAAGAAAGTTCAGAACCAGATCCTTTAGGACCTCACCATGTTACAGAATGGGAGCTTAATTATCTCCCTTATTTGCTTGTCTTTCACCAATTCACCTTTATTCTTGATCTTGTGTCATACCCAGTAAAGTGTGTGTGTCTGTGCACAGCACATGAGAGAATATGTTTATCAGGTCTGGATGGAAGAAATGTTGCTCACTATTCATACTAGTCAAAGCATGTGTCAAGTGGGGCATGTTGTGAGAGCACAGGGAAGCCATTGAGGTTTTTCAGTCCCAATGATATGCCCAGATTCCAGCTTTAGAAGTTCCATCCTGGTTGCAGAAGAGGATGTGGGCAGATGAGCAGTAAGACGGCCAAGGTTGGCACTGTAGGTGAGTCTGAGTGCCTTAGATCTGAGCTGTGCCATGGTGGAGAGAAGAGGAGGAACACTGCAACCTGACAATGGTTAAATGTGCAAGGGGAAGAGGCAGTGCACCTCCAGGGTTCTGCTTTGGGGCCATGCTCTTCATCAGGGAATCCTGTAGAGGAGCACACGGACTGGGCAATGGGAGGCTCCATTTGGGAAATGTCAAGCTTGAAGTTTCTGCAAGACATTAATTTGGGGATGTTGAGTGAGTAGTTGGAGACATGTGTCTGGATTCAGAGAGGTCAGGACTGATGGAGTCAGATATTTATTCAGTGGGTATTTCTTGTGCTCTTTCCACATACCAGGTGCTATATATCATGTTCTATATGTACATCAGGGAACAGATTATCGCCGTCCCTTTGGAGTTTATGGCAACTGCCGTTTAAATAAAAACTCAAGTCATAGGAGAGGATACACTTGCCAAGGGTGAGAGCTTTAAGTAAAATGGGTTTAGGAGTCAACATGTAAGACTGAAATAGAAGGAGTACCATGTGCAGAACAGACCAAGACAGAAAATTCTCATCAGGCTCGCCCTTAAAAGTCCAGAGAAAACTTGAGTGGAGGATGTGTCAGAGCAGAGCCATATCAAACTGAAATGACAGAGATGGTTCTGCTGGCCAGCGGAGCACCACTATCTGTCTTTTACCCCCTAGGATGTCCCTAGAATGAACAAGAAACAACACAGAGCCCAGTGAGTTCCTGGGACAAGACTGCTTTAAAACATCGGTCTTCATCCTCCTCTTCATCATGAACATCATGTCAAAGACTGATGTCAGAAACCACACTTGCAAAAAGTTACAGCATCATCATCCAGAATTTTCTTCATTTCAGGGATTAGAAAGTAGGGCTGCCTAAAGCATCAAAAAGTGAAATATGAGAGGAAAAAAAGGGACTGAAAACTAAAGTGGATGCAAGTTTCCTGGCATTCCTAGCCAACGGGGGAGACCTGTTTGCTGGTGTGTGGGTTTATTTGTGGATCTGTCCGACGAGGCACAGATTAACACAGTGCTTTTCAGATGCCGAGTAACCTCACAAACTGAGGAAACCCCTCTGCTCCTGATTGCTGGCAAGTACCGCGAATAGGGGGAAGTTATCAAAGGGCTACACACCAGAGAGGAGCTTCCCAGAGCGCTGACTTTGGAAGTGATTGTACTGCGAGTGGAATCCAACATCCTCGGGACTGCGAAGTGTTGCAGAAAGGTCATTAGTGTCGTGACTCTGATGATGGTTTCCATGAGAACGGGAGGAGACGTAAGGAAAAATGACAATAAGTGAACCTTGGAGCTCAGGATCACATCCCAGCACAAAAAGGGGGGAAAAAATATTGAGCCAAGGTTAATTCCCTTCCCTGATTTCAATCGTTCTGATACAGATGTGTCAAATGCTAACACTAGAGGAGGCTGGCGCAAGAGTATAGAAGAATGTTCTCTACATTTTTTTCAAGTTTCCTCTATATCTAAAATTGTTTCAGCATGACAAGTTTCTGTCAAATTAAAGAAAATGCTTAAAACCTCGAAAGAAAACTCTAGCTCATTTCACTTTCCAAGTCTGCAGGCTCACAGTCTGGATTCTTCAGAACTGCTTTCTGAGGAATGTTCCTTGTTTTGGTTCTTGTGGTGTGCTTAGATGAGGGCACCTTCCCATCTACAGCACCAGTGTGAGTCTTTGAAATAGTTTTACACTTTAATCACTTTTAACTATTTCTTCCAGTGTTTCTGCACCGGGGCATGACAAGTCATTTGGATCAGCCATTCGGGAAGGCTGCCCTCTACACACAAGCTTATAACTGCAAGCAGAATAGTTTCCAAAAAGCATGCATCTTTTAAAATTGTTTTAAATGTACTGCCTATTACTCCAACACAATATTTTTTGAATATCTGTCCTTTAATATCTTCATCAAACTATCTTCTGCATTTAGCCACTTTCGACTAATTTCCAAATGGCCCAGTTTCATGTATAAGCCATCTCAGTTCTTGAAGCATTTATAAATGCCTGGACCCACACCCATGTAACACCCATCCCTATGGGCTCCTAATTCACTCGGCAAAAACATATTATTGAAACAATGTGTGGTGTACAATACATTGAAGTATCTCTTGTGGTGATATCTTCACAATGCAATCTGACTATATCGGCAGGAAACACCTGCTCTCCTGTCCTAATTCACTCTATTATTCGTAAATGCACTAAGTGTGGTGAGTGGAAGATTTGCCAAAATCAGCAAACTCAGTATTAAAAAAAAAAAGAAAAAAACCCAAAAGCTTGACGAGTGAGCTCTGAAAATCTGTGGCTGGATCCTCATGTCTCATCCCAGCCCAGCACTGGCGGGGTACCCACTGAGGGACTATGTGGCTACCTGCTGGCTGGGGACCCTCACCATCAGGAAGGACTTTAATCCGATGTCTCTTAATAGTTCTACATTTTTTCAATACACAATATACTTCATTTTCTCGTTGAGATACAGAAAAAGAATTCCACAGGAAAAAGCATTATTCAGAGTGGCCGTCATGGAACCAGAATGGTTTCATTGAACAAATGCTGACCCATCATCTCCAGGATAATTTGTTCAGAGAGCCTACCCATGAAGCCATGTTCCGATCCAAACTCTCATGAAATCAGAACGTGGGAGGACGCTGGGGAGGACGAACGTGCATTGCTGCCCAGACACCACGTCTTCCGTTTGAATCCCCTAATGTGGCACTGAGGTCTCAGCCTGTCCAAGCCAGGAAAAGGAGGGTCTCAACTGACCTCTAAACTGTAGTGTGTGGTTTTCTTTATAAGGCTTTCCACTGCTGAATTCTCAGTTTTCTACTTAGGAAAAAGTGTCCACGATGCATATTTCACAGGGCGCACTGGGTGGGCCAATCCTGTCCATTCACCAACAACATGCCATTTAGTTTTCATGGAGACGTGGAAGTCTCAGCAAGACTTTAACAGCACAGCAGCCTCCCCGTACAGTAAAATGCTTCAGAGTTAGTGGGGCGGGGTGGTGGTGGGGGGGCACCAGGGAACAAAGTAACAAAATGAGAGATGGAATTATATTGAAGCCTGTCACAGACAAGCTACAAAAGCCGGTAAGTCACACTGCAGTCCCTGGAAGGATTCCTTTGGTCTGCTGCTGGGTAAAGACAAGCCCTGCAGGGTACAAGTGCATAGTATTTGTCGAAAATAATATCAACTAAATGAGACAGTCAGCGATGGAAACATAGGGCAATAACTTCATCGTGTTTCCTCCCAGATTCTAGCCTTGCCAGACAGGGTAGAACTCAGGTGACCTGGCTTCTTTGGATGAACATGGGCAGAGAGACCAATGTTCCCCGCTGTTTCCGGACAGCAGGGGGCGGTGTTAGCGTGCCGGCGCCCCAGCTGCTGGAGCTCAAGGGTGCTACCAGCCCTGGGACAGGGCACTGGGCACACAGGACGACCGGAGCACAGGGCAGGCATGGATAATGTCCTAGGAGCGCAGGGCAAGTTTTCCTTCTGCTCAGAGATGAGACAGGGAACACGGAGAAGGTATGCAATTTCCCCCCATCAGTTTGCTCTGGTTCAGATTAAATAGAGAAGAAAGAAATCACTGTCATCGAGGATCTAACAGGTTACAGAGTAGCTCAAGATGGCAGGTAGAGGGCATCAGGGTCTGAGATTAGGGACAGAGAAGGTGTTGCTCCAACTCCCTCTCCAACCAAAATCATCACTTTTCTTTTTTCTTTCTTTTAGTGGATCTGCAACCCTGGTCTTCGGCTATCCTCTATATTAATGTAAAGTGCCCTCCCTCAGCCCTTAGCAGTCAAAATTAGAACAATGGGATGGATCCAAGATGTGAGTCTCAGTGTCTGAGCAAAGTTCCACGCAGGACTCCTGTTTCTCACCCTCCGAAATAAATCTTCAATTCTTACCCACCATTAGCCAATCGGTGAGTTCTGCCTTCAAGACAGACACAGATGTGGCCTGGCTCACCAGTCCCACTTCGGCCCTTCTGGCCAGCTCTACCTCTTCTCACCTTCCTTCCTAAGGCCTTCCTAAGGGTTTCCCTGGACCCTTCTTTGCTCCTTCAGTCTAAACCCCACTCAACAGCCAGAGTGATCCTGTCAGAAGGTGCATCCAATCATGTCACCCCACTGCTCCGAACTCTCCAGTAACTTCTCACCTTATACAGAGCAAAAGCCATACAAGACTTACAGATTCTGACCCTGTTCTCCCTCTTGTCACCCCTCTTGTTTATTCCACCCCAGCCATTCAGTCCTTCTTGCTCTTCCTTCAACTTTCTAGGCACTCCTCGGGCCCCCGGGCCTTTGCACTTGTCGTCTCTCTGCCTGTAATTTCTTCCCCAACATATTTTCATGGCTCATCCCTCACTTCTTTGACATCTTTACTCAAATGCACCCATAAGCCTTCCTTATACTCATTCCTGGCTTTCTTTCTCTTCATAGCATTTATCACCATCTAGCATTCTATTTCATTTATTGATCTCACTTCATATCTGTTTCCCTCAACCAGAACATGAGGAACAGGAGGGAAGGGTTTATTTTGTTTAATGACATATACTTAGAGCCTACAACATGTCTGGTGCACAGTTGATTCTCAGCACATTGCTGATCTGTTCAGTCACTGGTGGCGTGTATGAATATTGAATGAATTTTGAATGGACCATGCATTCTAGGCAGGAAACAGGAGCACTCCTTAAATAAGGGGTCTTTGGGGAGACAAAAGAGAAGGTGAGAGAACTGGAGTCACTGACTACTTGGACTTGCCATTTCTTAATTACTGGTTAAGGGTGGCCAGAAGATCCTCCAGCACAGTGGTTTTCATCCTGCCATCCACTCACTTCAGGGTCAGGAGATCACTTCAGTGGGCTGTGGCCAGCAATAGAATTTTTTTTCTTTTAAGCAATAGACTTTTGTTTATATTAGAGGATCAGGCGAAGCATTATTTCATTAAATTTCTGTCTCTGATGCATGCACACATGCTCCATAGTGCAATTTAAATGTATTATTTGTCATAGCTCTCAATCAAAAGAATCTGACAATCCTGTTATAGATACCACCGTCCAGAGTGGCTGAAATATTCCTGTCCCAAATGGTTCCACAGGGAGGGACCTTCCACAGGTCTTGAAATTCCCAGTACAAGCACATCAGTGTCCTTACTTAGGTGGCCAACGTTTCTCTGAAGCCCTGTTCACATTTCTTTACTCTGCTTTCTTTCTGTTCTCCAGGTTATGCAATTTTGATCTGTCTCTCTTCAAAGTTTATGAATTCGCTCTTCTGTGAACTTCAGCCAACGGCTGAGTCTCTAGCCAATTCTCCTTTTTTTTTGTTTTCGTGTTTTCAACTTCGTTCAACCAATCTCTGTTTGGTTCCTATTTTTTATAATGTCTCTCTCTTTAGTGATATTCCCCATCTAGGAGTCATTGTGATCATAATCTCTTAATTCTTTAAATATGGTTTCTTGAATTCTTCAAACATCCCTATGCTACCTGCTTTCAAGTATTAATCTGCCTTGATATCTGGGTCCTCCAATAAAGCAGTTTCTTCTGGGGTGTTTTTATCTCTTCTGTATTGGCCACTTTCCAGTTTCTTTGTGTCTTATATTTTTTTTTGTTGAAAATTGGGCATTTAGATGTTGTAGTCTATTGTAGTCGCTCTGGACACTGATCCCCCCATTCCAGGACTTGATTTTCCTGTGATTTGGGTTGTGTTTGCTTGGTCAGTGGTGTGGCCGGGCTGACCCTGTCAGATGTAGTTCCCTGTAGCCGCCAATGCACCTCGTCATGTATTGTTCCTTCTCATGCCTTCTAACCTGCTTCCTAAGGGTCCCCCGGGGTCCGCATAAACCTCTTAGTGATCAAAAGTTGCACTTCAGCCCCTTATCACTTATATTTCCACCCCTGCCATTGGCTCTCAGTGTCACTGGGACAGGCACCCCTTGCTCATGAGTCTGTGATGTCGCCCTGTCCCAAGAATGATGGCTCAGAGCTTCCCTTTTCCGAGGAGGAGCATCTCTGGCAACACGCAGGCTTCCGGACAACCGGGAATAAATAGGATTTTATTTTCACACCTGGCTTCACTTTCATACCTCA
Organism: Solenodon paradoxus; assembly: GCA_004363575.1. Classification (NCBI taxonomy): domain Eukaryota; kingdom Metazoa; phylum Chordata; class Mammalia; order Eulipotyphla; family Solenodontidae; genus Solenodon; species Solenodon paradoxus. The sequence continues at coordinate 92,479 of RJWH01002462.1, read as the reverse complement.
CTTCTGGGAGTCACTCCGGGCCCGAGTGGCTTTATTTAGCCAGGGGTTGCTCAGAGTTGTGTCTGAGTCCTTGTGTGTGTGTGTGCGCGTGTGTGTACATGTGCGTGTGTGCATGTGTGTGTGTGCGGCTTGGAGGGGGGTGGTACCTTTAAGTCTGTACTACTCCCTGAAGGGACACCCCCACCCTACAAGCAGGCAGAGAGGTTTGTTGCTCCCGGTCTTCTCACACACCCTTCCTATGAGGACGCTCCACCCCACAAACAACCTGGGGTCAGGCAGTGAGGCTCTTGTGCCCTCAAAGCAAGGGCTGTGTGTGGCCTGAAACAGCACCTATACAGCACAGGCTGGGACATGCGAGGCAGGGTGTCCCCCTCCCGGGCGAACTGTGGCCTAAACTGGGAGCCGAGAGACTGAGCCCCCATCCTCTCTGCCCAACCTGCCCAGAAGGGAAGTGTCATCACACAGAACAGAGGCAGGGGGCGGGGCGCTGTGGCTCAGATGCTGCAAACTCTTGCTATTCTTGAGCTTCAGCAGTTTCTCAAATGGTTCTCTCTTTTCTGAGAACAATAAGTAGAGGCTTCTACTTAGAGATCGTTTGGGGTGTGTTTTGTTTTTTAAAATAATGTTTACCAGCTAAACACTCATTTTCACTGAGGAGAGTTTTCCTAGCTCCTCAGAGTAATCATTTGGGAAGTCCTGGCCCTGGGCCTTTTGTGTAGTCCACCCCAAGGAGTTTCGTGCGTGGAAGTCGAAGGCTCCTGTGCGTGAGGGCAGCCTGCTACCTTTCAGCAGGCACCCAGGGTTTGGGGTCCCCCCAAACTAAAGATTTCCAGACCCCATTCAAGGTGCTGCTGGAGAAGAGTAGAGAGCAATGTGGAAGTAGGTCTCTAGCTCAAAAGCAGTCAGTTCTCTAGTCACCAGGGGACCTTTAAGTTCAAGACAACAAGTATTTACCGAGGGAGTTTCTATACTTCAGTTCCCAAGGGCGGTTACTTTGCACCAGACTGTAAGAACCACGAGGCCAGAGGCTTTGGCTTATTTTATCCAGGGCTATATCCCCAGGGCTTGGACAGTTCCGAGCACACAGCAGGCCACATTGGATGCCATTCATGGTCACCACCTCTAGGCGTGACTGGGGACAAGATGGCGATGGCCCAGGATTCTTCAAGCTTCCTCTGAGCGGCCCAAGATATAGTTGCTGACTCCCCTCTGATCTATCATCTATGGTGGTGTCCAGCTCCAGCCCCATTAGGTGCCCACCCAATCCTACAGCAAGCTGGACAGAGCACAGGGCTGTAGCCATTCACCTCACCAAAAACTGCAGAGCCGTTTCCTGAGACACATACTCTCGTGTTCCTCTGACCCTCTTACCTCAGTGCCCCCCCATTAAGAGGGGAGAGATAAGTGGAGGAGATAGGGGTACATGAACATGTCCACCGTACTCTTACAAACACTGGGAGAACATTCTGTTTCACATGCATTGGGTGAGTGAGGAAAGCTCTTCGTGTGTTAGTTCATTTACGCCTCCTCACCACCCCATAAGGTAAGGAATATCAGACTGCATTCAAGAGGAGGAAAGAGGCTTTCAGAAAGAGTAATCTTAATGACCTTCAAGTGGCAGCTCCAGGACTAAAATCCAGGTGTATCTGACACAAAATTCATTCTCTTCCTACTATAATGTGCATAACTTCAGTGAGAAAAACGTTATGTTGGCATACCCTGCTGGAGTAGTGGTTGGGTCAGTGGCCTCTGGCCAAGCATAGTCCACGTAAATCCCAAGGACCTGGATTCGTGTCCTGAGGTGAGGGAAACAGCCAAAATGGAAAACGAAATCAATGAAGTACTTCTTCCTTCTCTCTCTTCCTGCCTGCCTGCCTGCCTTCTCACCTTCCTTCCTGCTGCAACTTTCCTTTAAAAAAAAAAAAATGTCCTGAAAAGTCTTCATAACTGACAAGGACCTGATGGGCAATCCGGGGAAAGTGACACTCTTTTTGCATGATATGATATGAAGTCTGACTTTAAGCGGATTGAAGGCTTTACCATGTTGACTGAAAAATATGACCCTTGGTACAATCCTGGATGATCAGTGCACTCTTACTAGTCTGACTCAGCAGCAGCTCATTGCTGGCCTCTCTCAAGGCCCAAACCCACCTCTTATCATCATGTGGCCCAGTTAATCTCATGCATTTCTCTTTTATAATTTTTATAATTTTATGATTGATGCTCAAATAGATTCAGTGGAAGCAGTTGATACTCAATCTTATTTAGTACAATGGGAAGCTGATACTTTCATTCAGATGATTAAAATCGAACTGCCAGATGTTCAAAGCTCTGCTGAAGCAATGGACATATTAAATAGTATCTAAATAACTACTGACCTGGCAATTCCCCCCAAAGAAGATTTTTTATTACCTCAGCATCTATGAGACTCAATTTTCCACAGGTAAGCCCGTCAGATATTTTGGGTCCTGAACCCTGACTTAGCAGGAGGGGCTTTAATGAGGGGTATTGTCTAGTGTCGTCAGTTCAACTTTCGAGGGCAGTGTGGGAGGCTTCCCCAGAGCAGCATGCAATTCTCAGACACCAGAAGGGAGTTCAGTATCCAATTCAGCTCTGACACGCTCTAACTGGAGACAGTGTCAGACTCCACAGGTTAAGGGCTGGGTCCCCCAAGACCACCCGACTTCAGACTCCAGAAGCAAGCCCAGTCTGTTAAGTGTTTCTGGTCAACCAGGTAGTATAGATGGGAGGGTCCCATAACCCCTTCCTCAGGTTACAGGTGCTGGTCACAAGGTCAGGTAGTTAACTATGATTCTGACTTGTCTATAAATCAGAGATGCCTGGGACCCTCCTCAGGTTTAATTAACTTGCTCGAGAGACTTATAGAACTAGGAAACTAGTTCCAGATAACTAGATCACTATTAATTCAGGAACAAATGGAGAAGATGTGTTGGACAAGGCGGGAAAAGGCACAGAGCTTCTGTGTCCTCTGCAGGTGCCATTTTTCCTAAACCTCCTTGTGCTCACGATGCAGAACCTCTCAGAAGTCCTTCCACTAGGGTTTCATGGAGCCTTCATTACGGAGGCATGACTGATTAAGTCATTGAGCGCTGGCAATGGGACTCAGCCTCCACCCTTCCGGAGGTGAGGGCTGGGACTAGATGATGTTCAAGCCTCTGATCACACCATCATCACATTCATATAACAAAAGACACCTTTATCACTCTCAACACTTAGGAAAATCCTAGACGTTGGGAGCTGTGAGCCAAGAAAGATAGATAGATTGATAGACGGATAGATAGACAGACAGATAGACAGACTGATACAGATAGATAAAGATATAGAAATACACACACATACACATATAGTGGTCACTCCAGAATTCTTTTTATAAATCTGATTTTTCTAAATCATAATATCACAGGTAGGTCTTTTGTCTATTCTGGGTATGGTATGAAACCATTTTAATAATTATGCACATAGCTTATTTCTGAAAAGTTGATTCCAAACCTATCAACCTACACAACTATAACAGCACATGTGCATCCCATTCATGTTCCCTTCATCTCACCTTAGTCTGAGATTATTTTTAATATGAATTAGTTTCTAGAAAATGAATATATTCTGATTTTATTCTGTCTGTGTCATTATTTCCTAGGAGGTTGCAAGTGATTACAAGTACAAATTCATCTCTCAGAGAAGCATGGTATTCTCCATCTATCTGTCTCTTACTTACTGAATGTCCGTAAATAAATCATCCCCAAAATATCAATTTTCTTACCTACAATATAGAGGTGGTATTAATAATTTCCTCATTGGACTGTTATATGAATTAAATAACACAGTATAAGAATCAACATACTCATCATTCCCTAAATATGAGCTGGTATTCACATTAGAAAATTATGACTTACATAAAAGAGATCAAGACTTAAGAATTAAGACTCGAATTTACAGCAAGAGTAAGGGCTCATACATCAGAAGTCACCTGGCACCATGTGGGTCAACAATCAGGATGACACCAACCCTCTCAGTGTTTCTGGCCCACCCCATGGCTTTCTGGAATTGAGGGAAAAGAAGGTGTTACAAGGATTGGGCATGAACTAAGGAGAACCCTTCAGCTGGACGAAGCCTCACACCCTCTACAGCAACCTAGCTGAGGCCCCCAGCCTCATGGCACAGATGTGGTAAGAGCACATTTATGTGCTAAGGTCTGCTGCTTTGGCCAGAGCAGATACTGCCAATTGTACTGCGCTGTACTTAATTAAGTAGGAGTTTTATGAGGTGGATGGCAATCCCCCAAGGGCCAACTCAAGGCCACTGAATTTATTGAGCTCTGACTGCAAACTGACAGCCCCCAGCACTCACACAACAGATATTACAAGAAAGTTCATGCTGCCACAGCACTTTTTCCAGGCAAAGCAAAGGACCCATTCAGTAGTTGGTGGGCAGCACTCCACAACAGCAGTGCTTCCAGCAGGAATGTGGGGTGCCCACCCTCAGAAGACATGTGGAAAGAAATATGGAGCTGTGACCCAAAAGCAAGCTTAGGGTCTGCCCAGTGCCTGAAGGCGGCAGGTAGCAGAGCTCTGAGAGATGCAGCCATCTTCTCAGGAATATGCAAGACGATGGGGTTTTAGTTCAATCATTTTCCAGGGACAAAACAGGTGAGGCAGAGGGGTGATTTTTAAGTTTGGTTTCAGAACAAGAGGACCAGAGTGAGTTGCCCTTCTCCAAGTACCATTGCAGCTTCAGCTGGATGACCAGAAGGAGTCAGAAATAAGTGATTTGATCAACTGAAGAGCAGCTGTTTATACAGATCACCTGTGTCTAACTTTGGTCAATAATTTGGAAAGTGGCTTTTAAGACACGCAGAATGCTTTGCTGGAAATTTAAAAAAAAACAAAAAACATGCTGTAGACTTAACAAGTATACAAATTTTTGCCCAAAGATGAGTGAGAAAGTCCACTGGGATCTGGGAGCATCTACCTTTTGAGATTTCATCTTACCTGCCATGGCTCTGGTTAGCTAGGGTAGTTTTCCTAGTGAGACCACAGGAAGCAAGATGAAACTTAATATGCATTTGTGTCCCTGTAACACTTACTAAAACAAGAAGATTTTGTGTATTCTTTTTATTCATCCAAAACCATGCAACCTGATTCAAAGCAAGCATATAAAGAACATAGGGCTGATATGAAAGGAAAAGATTCTTAGAGTTGTTCATATATTTCATGCAATGTGACTTTTTGCTTAACTGAGGTAACTTCGACTTACAAGATAATATAATTTAGACATGCAGGTCCACTTTTCATCAAATACAGGATAGCACAGCACACCCAGAAGCATCTTTCTAACAGTCGTCACCACTGTCCACTGGACCCCACCTCTCCTTGCTCCCACCCCGTCCCCTTTCCCTCCTGGTAACCTCAGTTTCCTTTTCAGTGTCCAAGTATTAATTTTTGTTGAGTCTGTTCATTTGCATTGTTTCTCTATATTGGCTGTATGAGTGAGATAATCTGGTATTTGTCTCTCTCCTTCTGACTTAATCCTTTTAGCATAATCTCTTCTAATTCCATCATGTTGTCTCAAATGGCAGGATTTTATCTTTTATTTATTTTCTTATAGCTGAGTAGTAATCCATTGAATAGATACATCACATCTTCTTCATCCAGTGATGTGTCCAGGGCATTTAGCTTGTTTCCATTCCTTGACTATTGTTAATAATGCTACAGCGAACATGCGGGTACGTTTATCTCTTTCAGTAGAGTTGCTGTGATTTGGGGGTAAATGACTAGAAGTGGAATAACAGGGATCATGTGGAATTTCAATTCTCAACATTTTTTAAGGAGAGGTGCAGGCAGGAATGAAGGTGATCAGGCAAGCAGACAGGCAGAGAGAGGAGGAAGAAGTACTTCATTTGTTTCATTCAGTTGTTCATTTTAGTAGCTCTCCCTGGCCCCAGGTCATCACCCAGACCCTTGGGATGTATGTGGGCTAAGCCAGCTGGAGGTAGCAGACTTATCCACTAGGCCTCCAAGGCACACATCAATTCTCAATCTTTGAGGAATCTCCATACTACTTTCCATAATGGCTATATCAATTAATACTCCCACGAACAATATACAAGGATTCCTTTTCTCTGTATCCTGTTCTGGCTAAAACTTTTTCCACAGGGCAGAGACTCGAGATCCTTTAGGAGCTGGTTAGTATGGAGCAGGATGAACAGACATCCTAATTTCTTTCTTTCTTCTTTTTTTTTAAAGGAAAAGTGCAGCAGGAATGAAGGTGAGTAGGCAGGCAGGCAGGAAGAGAGGAGGAAGCAGCAGTGTATTCATTTCAATCTAGTTGTTCATACTGGTTGTTTCCCCGCTGGACCTGGGGCTCGAACCCAGGAGCATGTGACCTTGCACTCCTTTAGAGGCAATCGACCCAAATGCGGCTCCGTAAGGTGCGCCAACACAACCTAATGTCTCCAAGAGAGGATCATGTATCCTTGTCCCAGGGTAATCATTAGTGCTGCTTTACTCATTAGTAATACTCTCCTTCTGAAAGGTGCCCCAATTTATACAATAAATTATGCAGTGACCAAAGGCTGTGAATCAGGCCAAGAGGTCTGATGGCTCTTTATCCTTCAAGGGAAGGTCCCTACAACTACCACAGACCTACTGCCCTCTCCTAGCGTTGGTGGCAAAGGAGCAGTGGGTGGTCAGCAGGTCGGTTACACTGAAGCATCATGTCATCCTCCATGCTTTCCTGGAGTAACCAGTCTTCCCTGGCACTGAGGGCCAAGCTCTCTGCCATCTGTGCCCAGGCCCAGCTCTTTGGCTTTGGTGGCATCACACTGACAGGCGAAACCACTTCCCCAACTTGGTAATAGGAAGGTCAACACTTTGGTCTTCACTGACACAACCGAAGAGGTCTTTTAAAGTTTGAAACAGCTCCTAGCCTCTTGATTAGTTGTCATGGAAATCAGTGCCAAAGATCCCCATCTTCTCTGGGGTTCTGCAATACACCAGACATTTTGAGGAGAAATTCTGGGAATCAAGTTTCCCAGAAATTTGAGAGAATCAGGCATACATCATATGGAAGACGAGAGAACTCAGTGTTCATAACCCTGACAGGGTCTCCCTTCCACATGTGCACGTCACATGCTGCATTCCCGCTTGTGAAGAAGCCCTTCAAGTGCTTTGCAAAGTTTCTCTGCTACTCAATTAGCTCTATCAAATGGTAGGATCTGCTCTTTACTATACTCACTGACCTACCAGGCTGGTCCTGAACTGGAAGTCCAAATATTCCCAAACTACTGTCTCTTTTTTGGTCTCTACTGCTTTCAAGCACAGGTGGATCAAGGTCTTAGAAACAATTTGGCATAGTATTTGGATCCTAGCTCTGTGACTTTGGGATTATTAACTTCTCCAAACATTCATAAAATGGTAATAATTTAAATGTTCAAAATAAACTGATATGAGAGAGAGCAACCAAATTTGGGAGCTTAAAGAACAAAGAACTTTATTGCTCTCACATAATAGTCTGAAGTGAATTTCCATTTTGGCAGTCATTCGGGAACCCAGGCTGAGGTGTCTTGCCATCTTTGGTTCAGGGCTTCCAAGGTGGCTGTGTTCATGACCTTTCTGCCAGCACAGAGCAGGCAGAGAGCAGGGATCACTGTCTTACGGACCCCAGTTATAATCCCCCATTGCTTCTGTTCACACTCCATGGGAAGAACTCAGTTCCGTTGACCCATGTAATATAAGGAGGACTGCCTGCTGTTCAAATCCAAGAGAAAATATATTTCTGTGAATGAAGGGTAGTGTGGATTTTGACTTTGGACTAGCATTTTCCATTATAATGGTAATTAGAGCCTCCTTCTTAGGGTTGCTAAAATGATCACATATTTGTATGCTCAAGAGATGGGAACCATTCCTACTTCTCTTGCTCTTGTCTAGCCTTACATCTGTGACACCACCTATATACTGGTCATTTCCTAAATGACTGGCTGCAAATCACCCATGTTCCAGATCCAAATATCCAACCTACCTCTTGTCACATCCACTAGACGCCTTCTGGTTCTGACACCAATTCACATTCCAATTCGAGTCTGTTTTCCAGTACAAAGCAACTCTGACACCAGCTGCATGTTCTGCAATTCAACTCAGTACTGACACTCTGACCAAGAGCTAGCATCACACGCTGCAGGTGAAGGGCTCAGTCTTGCAAGGCCACCTCTCCCCACTTCAGGTGCCAATTGCAAATCTAGGCTGTTAGCTGAGCTAACAGAGCAGCTATAGACTGGAGGTCTCTCAGACAACTTCTTTGGTTCCATTAATTTCCTAAAGCCATTCATAGGACACAGAGAAATACTTTATTTACTAAATTATTGGTTTATTACAAAGTCTGTAGCTCAGGAACAGGCAAGTGGAAGAAATACATTGGACAAGACATGGCAAGGTGTGGAAATTAATTTTCTACTGAAAAATAAGGTGATTTAATAAGAGTTTCTTAATTCTGAAGGGATCAGGTAGAAAAAAGATAAATACTTCAACTTTAATTACAAAAGTACACTTACCAAATTGCTATGTTATAGATAGCTAACAGAAAGGAGAAAGGGGGTCTTTTAAATATGGAAACCAAAACATTGAGAAAATAAGCATTGTTTTAAATGTAGTCATAAAAATTATAATTATCTTCATCAGTTCCTTCAGTCTCCTGTAAATCATTCTTGCTTTGATTCATCTTAGGTTAGCAGCTTTATAAATCAATTAGTTTTTCATTTGAGTTTTAGACATTCTTACACAGTTCAGTGTTACGATCTTAAAGTTATCAAAAACTTTTGTTCTGGTCTTTTCTATGAAGATGAAGCATTTTTGCCTGTAGTTGATTACAAATGCTTTCAGAGAAGATAGCAACTATCTATAAATGGCAAAAGACTTAAAAATTAGCCACGGTTAAAGACAGGATGAGAATTCACCAAGAAAAATGCAATTATAAATAAATTCACTTATTTTTGTTATATTCAGAATTTCAAGATATTTAATAGGAATTGTGATTGATACCATTACACTAGGCATATCAGATTTTTAGGAATTTCATATAATTTCTAGACAATTTGTTTTAAGGATATGTCCCACTTAAATACAACCTAAGAAGGTTAAATATTACTTCTGATTTACCTGGAGGATCTTCACTAACTCAGAAGCTCTCTGAGCCCTGTCTCTCTGGTTTTTATTTATTACATAGGCATGATTGATTAAGCCATTGACCAGGGGGACTGATTCAGCCTCCTCCCCTCCCTGGAAGTCAGCAGGTGGGGCTCCAAATTCCAACCATCTAATTGCAATGTTGGCTCTTAATGCAATCAGTCATCCTTAAAGGGTTTTCAAAAGTCACCTCACTGACATCACAAAACACCTCTTTTGCTCTCATCAGGGGAATTCCAAAGTGTTTAGAAGCTCTGCATTAGGAATACCACACGCTCAAATTTTGTAGGCATGTATCAAAATCACCCATCAAAACTCATCAACCTATGCATTTTTAAAGTGCAGTTGAGTCTGTGTCAATTCTGCCTTATGAAGTGATTCTTAAAGGATTATTATGTACAAAAAAGAAACATTTGATTTCCTCCCAGATGTGTTCCTTCCCCAAATGCCACCATTTTTTATCTCCCTGAACTGAAATTCCGTTCATTAAACACTAATTCTCCACTCTCCGCTCCTTCCAGTTACCATTCTTCTGTCTGTCTCCATGAATTTGACAACTCTAGGGCCCTCATGCAAGTGGAATCATGGAGCACATGTCCTTTTGGGTCTGGATTATTGTACTTCAAATATCACCTATATTATAGCATGTGACAGGATTTCATTCTTTTTAGACTGAATATATGCACGCCCCATTTTTGGATATTTGGGTTGTGTTTGTCTTTTGGCTACTGTGAGTATGCTGCTATGTACACCCGTACGCAGATGTCTCTTGGAGTCCCTGCTTTTAATTCTTTGGGATATAAACATCCATAATAGCTGCATCCATAATAGCTGCATCAGTTTACATTCCCACCAGCAAATGCAGAGTTCCAGTTTCTCACAGACTTATCAACATTTGTTACTTTCTATTTCGATGAAAGCTTGTTGATGCTTTTGATAACTGATATCTTAATGGGTGAGAAGTGGTATGGCACTGTGATTTGCATTTGCATTTTGATTTGCATCTGATTTGCATTTTCCTAACTGGGCAAATGGCAGGGAGCATCTTTTCATGCGCTTGTTGTCTGTCTACATATCTTCTTTGGAGAAATATCTATTCAAACCTTTTCATCCACTTTTTAATTGGTAAGTTGTTTTTTTGGTTGTGTGCCAGGCTATCTTTTAAAACAGAAATCAGACCACACCATCTCCTCCTGCAGTCTCTTACGAGTTTCTAACTACATTTAGAATAAAATCCAACTCCTCTGCCGCTGACTCCGCCTGCCTCGGCCTCTTTCCTGCAGCCTCACAAGCAGCCCCAGGGGCCTGCTTTCTGCTCCTCCAACGCTCCTTTGCTGACCCCTGGATTCTCCCATCTCCACTCACAGAGGCTTCCCTGGGGGCCTCTCATGAGTTCCTCTCAGTGCATCAACTTGTTTATAACGACCTGAAATTATCTCCTTGGTTTATTTTGTGTTTCACAGAGATCCCTGATGCAGAGAAAAATCTTCAACCTCTAGCTGAAGCCAGGCTCGCAAGCGACAATAAATGTTTGTTAAATGAATGAACGAATCTTCCTTTGCCCTCCTGCTTCCACCACCACTGTTTCTACTGCCACAGTTTGACAACATGTACATCTCTGAGCTGAACAAGTGGGTTGGGCTCCAGACCACCGCTATTAAGCAATTATCACAATTAAGCCAATCACATGAATTTTTGGTTCCCTGGTGCACGTTATAATTATGTTTTCATTACATCGCAGTCTATTAAGTGTGCAAGAGCATTTTGTCTAAAAGAAAATCAATGTACACACCTTAACTCCATGTGACATAGGGATGCGGAGTGAGCATGTAATGTTAGGGAAGAAATGGCACTCCTAGAATTACCTGACTCAGGGTTGCCGCAAACCTTCAATTTGTGGAAAAACACAGTATTTGCAAAGTGCAGTAACATGAAACACAAGAAGATAAGGTGTGTCTGAAAATGTTCTCTGTTTCAGGCACTGTGCTAAGCATTCATGCATTCATAAGTCTAAGAAACCGGAAACTCAAATATTAGTGTGCTGTTCCATAGATGACAACATGGTGTCTCAAGTTAGTAAGAAACATGTCCACAGTTGCCCAATACACAGCAGTAGAGTTGGAACTGAAATGCAGATCATTCCAACCTCCGAGCTCATGCATGTCCTGAGGCTACAGTGCACAGTGCCTTCCTGCTGACCCATGCAAAAGGAGAGCCATCAGCGAGGTGGCAGGAAGGCCTGGGAAATATACCTACTGCCAGTGAGGACAGCTTGAGTCACCACAGCACCCTAGTGGCTGCTTTGTTCTACTTTATCCTCCTGTTGCCTAATACTCTTTCATCCAGGTCAAGCCCTGCCTCTCATCCAAGAAGCCCACCAGCCCACAAACTCCCTCTCAGTTCTCAATCCGCCTTAGACTCTCTTTGCTTGGGATCCCTGAGGCCCCAGCAGCTTGTCTGGTGCCCTCTCATCCTCCTGACTTGGCCACAGGGGTTAGCTTCGTCCCCCCACTGGACTGTGGCTCTGGGAAGAGCAGGAGCCCCTTGAGTTGAAGACAAGCAGAGACTAAAAAGCAGAAGCAACAGTCAAGTCTCAGAGACCCACGTCTGCTAACTGCCCTCGATGGTATGTGCACAGCAGAAGAATGTTCAGTTTTAAAAAGCCTGGGAGTTCTGACACGGCTCCACCACGAACTTTGAGGACATCGTGCTCTGTGAACTGAGCCATTCCCAAAAGGACCAGTATTCTGTGTCCTCTTATATGTGGTCCCAGAGTAATTGTGTTCAGTCAGAAAGTGGGAAGTGGAAGCCAGGGGCAGGTGGGAGTGGGGAGGAAGAATTAATGTGGAATGGGGACAAATTTCAGTTGGGAAAGATGGAAAAGTGGAGACAGATGGTGATGATTCTTGTACAACAATATAAATAAACTTTATATATATGGACATATATGTATGTATGCGTGTATGTATGTATGTATGCCACTGAGCTGGCCTTTAAAAATGGTTAATTTTATAGTGTATATGTCTTATGGTGTATATTTATTTTGAGCCAGGAGCTACAAAGGCCAGCCTCTGTCCAGCCCCTCAAATTTGAGGCCTAAACCGCATAACTGGCCCCACCCCCGGGCCCTACAGAGTCCTGTGCAGGAACCTGGGCCCAGCTCTGGTTCCTTGGGCCCTCTGGGGGCTGCATGAGCTCCTAGCAGGGGTGCTCACACTGCACAGCTCCACTCCTGTTCCTCCCCAGAGACTGCAAGTCTTGCAAATGAAATGTGTTTGTTCCCAAGGCTCTACAGTCTCTAGATGACTGTGTACCTCCTCTTTCCCAGGGCCTTCCATACACGCCTTGCACCCCTAGGCTCACAACCCTGGTGTGGGTGCAGATAAGAAGTGGTTATGGTCATCTGTGTCTCTAGCTTTTAGTCTGACCTCGAATCTTCCTTCGCCTCAGTGTCACCCCAGATCTATTTCTCTCCCAATGTTTCACTCAGTTATTTCTGGGAATCTCCAAGGATGTCTCATGTGAAAAAGAGAAAAGGAAACTTCTGGAAGGCCAGGCCAGGGTGCCTCCCACCTATAGGTGGCTGCAGGTCACTGACACACCATCCTCCCCAGGCCCCTTCTGGAAAGTGCCTGCACTGGGCTGTAATAATGACACGATTCATAGGAAAGTCTGTGCATTGTCAAGGCTGAGGAGGGACCACAGGAAGCTGTTTTCTCTAAGGTCTGAAGGTCAACTTGTGAAAATGTGTTTAAGCCATACTAACTTCTTAAATCTTACAAGAGGCTGTGAAAACCTCTACTCTTCACTTATCCAAGTCGAGTTCTGTTTTCTGTGTGGATACAGTGAAGGAGGACTAGCGCGTGGGGGCTTTTTCTGACACAGACACGGAGTGCAGAGTCAAGAGTGAATCGCCAGGGGCCCAGGATCCAGCCTTGTGTAATCCCAGCCACACTAGAGGCCCCTGCACCCAGGAGCCCTCTCCAGCCAGCCAGCAGGCATCAGGATGGTCCAGAATGCTCCCTGAGAGAGAAGGGGGTCTTCAGAGATGTGGAGCTGAAAATGGAAGCTGGCCTGCCTCATTGAGCACTTGGATGGACATGGGTGAGCCTTGAGACATTTTGTTCTGTGACCAAGATAGTCACAACGCACAGACACTGTGGGATCCAAGTACATGAGGCTCCTGGAGCAGTCGGTGGGACAGAGATGGAGTGGAGGCGGGGAGGTTAGTGTGTTGGGGACAAGGTTCCAGTTCCGGGAAGTGAACACACTGTGGAGATGGATGGTGGTGACGGTCATACTGTGACATGAGTGGACATCATGCCACTGAACTGCATACTCAAAATGGCAGGATTTACATACATAAATTCTAGCAGAACAAAAACGAAAAGTAACCAGTTTCCCATCTCCTCCATCCAACTTCAGAGACACACGCGTGCAGGACAAGGGAGGTGACTCTTGGCACTTCCCTGTCCCGTGGGCTTCCAGGCTATGGCACAGGTTGCTTTCTGCAGAGGTGGGGTGGAAAGCAGCTGTGGGCGGGGAATAGCCTCTGGGTGAGGGCTTGCTCTCCTCTGGTCCCTGCAGTTATCAAACTGCTGCGACACTGCTGTTTAATAATCATGCGCTTCAAGCTTCCTTGACCCTCAGGATGGCCTTGCCCGAGAACTGGCACCAAGGAGAGCAATGCCCCACTCGGCAGCCCTGAGCGCTCAGGTTCCTGTGTGACCTTAGGTGAGCACACAACCTCTCTGAGACTCTGTATTCTTGCTAAACAAGGGCAGTCCAGGAGCCCTGAGTGCCACTGGGGTGGCCAGTCACTGATATCCTTGAGGGGTCTTCTGACCCCAGCCATCCCCTCTCCTCCTTACCTAGCCTGGTGGCTCAACAAGATGAAGGAGAAGGCCCTGGGTCCTTTGCCTGCCTATCTCTGCCCACCTCACCTTGACCCTGAGGGGCTGTTGGGCCAGCAACCCCCATTCACAGAGCCTCCCACCCTGAGCTGCTCTGTGTTTAATTAGGAGCGGTTTTACGAGGTGGACGTGAGTGCCAGATGTATGCAGTCCTCTTTCTGACCCTGGCCCAGCTGCGTCTCCCGGGGGTGCTCCCAGCCCTGGAGACAGGCGTTCTGAGGTCTTTCCCAGCCCCAACCGCTGCCCCCGGGGCTGACTGGTCTGAGGGGCACTGAATGAGTGCACAGGGCACAGGAGACTCAGAGCAGGCAAGCAAGCACCGGCTCTAATTCTCCACGCCATTTCATCCACTGTGGAATGAAATTGATATTGGGAGGCGGGCAGCAGAATAATTCTGTTGTAAAGCCTTAAGGGCTGTGTCATGGCTGGGCCCCAGCTTAGCGTGGTTTCGTGTACCAGCAGAATAAAAAGGTAATTCATTTTCTTAGATGCTGCAAGCTTGTCACCCTGCTCAGAAAGGCAAGCAGTTTTTCCAGGTACCACCTGCAGCCTCAGCCAAACCAGAGCAGGGCAGGCTCCCAGCTCTCCGAGGAGAGAATGGAAACTTGCATGCCATGGGGACCACATGCATGTGTACACATGCGTACATGGATTTGTCCATAGATGTGTATAAACATCCCAAAAGGACATGCACACACGCTTATCTGTGCACGCCTGCCAAGGCCTTGGGAGGTGGTGATCTCTCCACATCCACAGGATGGAAAAATCATCACATTTATTGTCTGCCCTTGTGCGGTGTTTAAAATACAACTTTGAATGTGTGCAGATTTTTAAATGTTATTGGACCACTTGGGGTTTTTTGAAACCGGCTGACTCTGAGCCAGGCTGCATCTGTCTGCATTGAAAGGGACCATTCTTTCCCTCCCGCTCCTGCCTGGCCCCCCTCCCCACTCACCCTCCTTCAATGAAACCTGAGAGTTTCCTTTCCCGTAAGGCTCAGCCAGCCTGGCTTCTCCAGGAGCCAGGGCTCAGCTCTGTGGCCAAGCCTTGCGGCTCAGGCAGACCCACGTGACTCCTGAACTGTGAGCCCAAGTCCCAAGGTGGGAAACCGTTTGTCAACAGCCCCCATATTTATGATGGCAAGGTCATGCTGGTCTCTGGGTGCAAAGCTATTGTTCAAGCCAACAATCATGTCAAGGAATTCCTAAATCTAAGATTTTCTGCTCCAAAAAACACTTTCTTGCTTTGGAGAAATGATCCTTCTTCCACTGGTGTCTTTCTGGATGAGCCTTCTGGTTTGGTTATCCCAGTAAGACAAGCACCACAGAATCTGTCTCTCTGCTTAACACTCCCTGGAGAAGCACAGCCAGGATTTTCCTCAGTTCTCGCCACTGAGTCCTACAGCTAAAGATATATCCCCTTGGTCCTTGGGTTATAGTCCCTTCTTCAGAAGACCCTGTGATCTGTATTTCTTTTTAATATTTTTTTCAGTCTTCCATTTTTACCATAAATGTTAGCATCACTTAAACCCATGACACAATTTTGTCAACCCCATGATTTTTGTTGGTCAATATTTTCCAGTCCTGATCATATAAATGTGTATTTTACCAACTTTCAATGAACAGCCAACGTTTTCACTTAACATCTTATTAAAAGCCCCCTCTATGAGGAGACAGCCTGTAAAACTGCATTCTTCATGCTTGGACATTAAGCGGACTGGGGTTTAGTCTGCCATTCCCCTTCAGTGGACACGTAGGGGCAGCTGGGGCAGACCAGGTGTTCCTTTCATCAAATTACTTCTTTCAGATGGGTTTGAACGAGGGACATGTGTTCACCCACTGGTGGGATCATTTTCAAGGCTCCATGTAGTCCCCAAAACTCCCAACAACTTACAAGTCATCCAGAGTGAGTCTTTTCTTTTTCTCCTTAGAGTAAACTTGCCAGGAATTAAATTAGTTTTTTGCTGACTTAGTAGCTAAAAAATGATAAATACAAAAGGTTATTTTAATTTTAATTTCTTTGATGACTAGTGAAGTGGGTTTTCTTTTTTCCCCCTAAGCTCCATGCATTTCTAAAATAGCCCACAGCTATACCTTCATCCTCCCTTCCTTTAACTCTGCTTCAAAGCAAAGGATGCAAATGAAGTCCAAAGGGTAAGAGGGAACGGAGATCATCAAAAATGCTTGTACACTGACTTTCCAGTATGAAGCACACACTTAGATCTCAATAAGGAGGGCATGGGAGCTTGAAATGGGAGATGGGACAGCAAAAAAATAATTTCCAGGAAGGTCTGTGGTTACAGGCCATTTTCTTCCCTCTCCTGGGTAATGATAATGATGAATTTTCTTTTTTTTAAATTAAAGTAATATTGGTTTATAGCACTACAGAGATTTCAAGTGTACAGCTTTCAAATCAACATTTTTATGTAAGTCTTTATATTTGTCACTGGAATATATTAGCTTCCATTCACCACCTTATAGGTGACCCCTTTAACCCAGATTTACACCCTTCTCCCCAATTCCATTCTGGTAGCCACTCTTTTATTCTTATAGTCTAAGAGTTAGTTTTTGTTTCAGAAGGGTCATTCATTTGTTTCTTTGTGAGTGAAATCATATGGTTGTTTTTCTTTCTCTAACTGACTTAGTTCACTCAGAATAACATACATAGTTCCATCCATTTGTTGTAAATAGCAGTATACTGCAGGAGCGATCCTTTCTTTCTAATATAGGTTCAATTTTTTTTTTTTTTTTTGAGGAAGAAGAATTTTATTTTTATTTAGTTGTACATCTTTTTTTCTTTTTTTAAAGAAAAGGTGCAGGCAGGAATGAAGGCAAGTTAGACAGGCAGGCAGGAAGAGAAAGGAAGAAGAAACATTTTTATTTTTATTTAGTTATTCACACTGGCTATTTCCCCTCTCACTCAGGACTCAAACCCTGGGGTGTGTGGCTTGAGTCCTTCGGAGGTGATTGACCTAACCGCTACTCCACCAGGGTACACCAGGAGCCACTCATTTTTATTCTGTTTTGAGTTTTTTACTACGCCTTCCTTTAAATATTCACATCCTCATCTGTATCCTGTGCATTGCTTCAGTTTTACCCAATTTGTGTTGAATATAAAATACATACTTTATACATGTGTAATATAGACCTGTATACAGCTTTTATTTTTCACATATGGTGATAACACAATCTTACTTGGTCTTTTCCCTTAATGTTATATCTTGCGGTTTATTTCATATCAGTCTGTTGAGAGTTCTGTTCTTTTTCATGACTATGTAGTATCATTTTCTTGCTTGACTTTCTCATAATTGAACCGGTGCCCCAATGATGGGCATTTATGTTGTTGTCAGTCTTTTGCTATTATACATAATATTTCACATTCTTGTGAAATTACATCTGTAGGATATTTTCCTAAAAGTGGGATTGCTGAATCAAGGGTCATGTGATTTTTTAAGATGAGTGGGAAGTGCCCAGCTGCTCGCATGGCTGTCCACTCATGCCAACTCACACTCCATGTGAGCCTTAGCATTGAAAGTCTAGTTCTGAAAAAAATTCTACTGACATCTAACTTAGAGAGACTTGACCTCTGAGTGATACTGAGTCTTACACAAGAACACGATATGTGGGTTTGGGGACTTTGGAGAATTTTGTTTTTGTTAGTTGGGTTTGTTGTTGGTTTTGGTTTTGAGTCTTTTAGCTAAGTCCTATTTGGATTCTTTCAGTAGCATTTTGGTGTATTTTTATGTAGGTTCTTTTTTTTTTCTTTTTTGCTTGTTTTTCATTGTTTATTCCTGGGTGGACTTTTCTGTGGTTGTACTATTATAAATGGAACATTTATCTCATTATGTGTTAAACTGACTAGTTTTCATTTTTCTATGTGAAAACTATTGATTTTATTCAGTTGTACTCAATCACCCAAGAAAAGGGTTTACTGTTTATAATTCCCTGGAAAACTAAAGAAAATCTAGTATAGGCAGTATGATCTCAACTTTTTAATATATGTATAATCTACATGTAGAGAACAGGAAAAGACTGGAAGGAAAAATCATTATCATCACACTTGGATAGTAGATTATGGGTCGATACCTTCTTATTTGTTTTTTAAAAATGTTTACCAATAAATATATCCAAAATATTTTTTAAAGGAAAGATGCAGTCAGGAATGAAGGAGAGCAGAGGCAGACAGAAGAGAAAAGAAGAAGAACCATGTTCATTTTATTTTTATGTAGTTGTTCACACTGGTTGTTTTCCCTGGACCTGGGATTTGAATCCAGGGCCATTCCAGGTCTGCTCCTTCAGAGGTGATTGACCTAACTGCTGCCCCACCATGACACACCTCATACTATTGTGTGATTTGTTTTTAAAGCTTTATGCAGCAGTGAACCCAGGTAGTTCCCCTGTGTAGTCAGTATTTTATTAATCTTGCTGCCCACCCTGTCATCTGATCAACGACTTATAAAAATAAAAGC
The DNA here is from genome assembly GCA_004363575.1 of Solenodon paradoxus. NCBI lineage: Eukaryota > Metazoa > Chordata > Mammalia > Eulipotyphla > Solenodontidae > Solenodon > Solenodon paradoxus. The sequence continues at coordinate 73,901 of RJWH01002462.1, read as the reverse complement.
AAAACTATCTAGGAAGCTCATATGGACCTGAACACAGAGAGTACATTAGCTTTCAACTTCCTTAAGTACTTTGCTTATTCTCCGATAGGCCAACGCCCAGGACTGTCTCTATGGACAAGTCTGATGTCCCTGTAGGATGTGTCCTCAGTTCTGTTCACCTCCTGTGCTAGCCATGCCCACACACATGAACACATATGTACAACGCTCTACCACAAGCTGTAAAATAGGCGAGCACAGGAACTGATGATATCCCCCCGCAGCTCAGTCGTAGTTGACATAGAAACTGACAGAAGACCCCGCGAGCTTTCCAGGGTCTTGCTAGAACCCAGAATGTGCAAGACATACAAACAGGTCCTAGGCTTATGTCCCGCAGCTGCTCTTATTACATAGCCCCTGCTCCCCAAACACCTCAAATCTATCCTGCCAGTCATTGTCTCAGAAACAGAGGCCCTCAAGATCAAGTCTGCAAACAGCCTTCTGACCTGAAGAGAGCCCAAATCTTGTAGAGGGGAAAATCCTAGATCATTATCTACATACCATCTAAACATAATAACACCAAGGTAGATCAGATAGAGTCAAATAAAAAACTTCTTTTAAAGAACAGCTTTCAGTAATCTGAAGGAACACAAGGTTTGCCTTTAAAAAAAGGAATGAAATAATCTGGCCCTCTTAGTACCAACTATGCCATTTGTAATAACAGAGACCTCAAAACTGCTCCGAGTTCATTCCTCTGGGCTGCAGGGGCAGGATTCCAGGCACTTGGGTGGCCAGTGTCCCATGAAGAGGAGGGAAGGAAACCAAGGGAAAGTGTGGGAAGAAATCTTCCTTCAGAGCAAGGGAGTGTTGTTTGGAGACATTATTAGGACATATGCGGTAATACTCGGGTGTCTTTGAATTAGGCCATGTTTCCGGGAAACTCAAGCACCCCGAGGAAGCTTGTGAGACTTTATATATGAAGCAAGTAAGTATTTGGAGACCACTTTGCAGAAATAACAAATTTTCCCACTGTGTGCAAAACACAGAGTAGCTTTGGTCATTATCTGGTTTTCTTGATTTATCTATAGATGCAAGACTGTCCATTCAGACAAAATATATTTTGGGGTCTAATGGATCAAAATAACTGGTTGATCACTGCCAAGTTTTGTTTTGCTTTGCTTTGTTTTTCATATTATGCTCAGTGGTCATGGCTTTGGAGAATTGGTTTTTTTGTATTCACTCACTAGTGGAGAAAGAATAATTTTTAAACCAATTAAAAAATAGACCTTAGAGATTGCCTTGACTTTCCAACGCAATGATTAAGACAAAAGAAAAGCAAGGGTGGTGGTGGATCCCAGCCCAACCTCCCCTCCCTCCTTCTTCGTCTGGGCTGGTCTGACCTACTTGGTTCACACCTGCAGACCCTGAGGACAGACGGCTGGTGTGCATCTGGTTGTGTCTGGTATCAGATGGAGCCTGAGGCTGAAGCTTAGTAGACAGTGGTGCCTAAGCTCCTAAAATGTTGGTAAAAGTCTTTGAAGCAAGCGCCCAGAACAGTCTCCTTGGAGCCTCCATGCCCTGTCTCCACCTCTCAGCCATGGCCAATCCCACCAGGACAGTCTCCTAAAGGAAGGTGGGCTTAAAACTTCTGTTCTCAAACTTCCTGCATCACCAGGACCTTCATTTTTCTGATGGGAATGCTATCTTCCCCGAGGTGGTGGGAGCAGTTTGAGGAACTCCGCGCTCCAGCCTGAAGTCCTGCAGGCCGGCTCTGAGTCTTATTTAAATGCTTCCAGATGAGCAATCTGGGGGGTCAGCGATCTGGGGGAAGGATGATGGGAAGATGAAATGCATTGTGGGGGCATCCCAACCTGGAGAAGGTTTTACATGGTTCACCTGTCTTTGTCTTCATTATCGTAGGGCCTCTGGCAAAGACCCTGCTAGAGACATGGACTTGGAACCAGAGGGCTGCAGACCTGTGCGTGGCTCTTCCAGAGCAGAAGCTGGACTCCAGCAAGAACAGTAATGAACCCAGTATGATTTTCCTTAAGTGACACCAAGGAGTGCCAGGCAGCCCATTGGGGTATCCTGGCTGATGTCCATGGAACTGTGGAGAGATGGCCAGATAAGAGCTCACATGGGTTCATGGAAAAAGCAGGCCTGTTTGATTCTCTATCATTCCCCTAGTGTTGAAGCCATTGTACTTCAAGGTTTGCACATACCTCGGTAAGACTCATTCTCATCACTATGCAGCACTGGTCCAAGTGTGCGTGTGGTGACCCCAGGAGGCTATCAACCTCTCCCAGACACACCTGCCACTGGAAGGAGAGGACTGCCTATACCTTTCATACCTGAGTAAGTACAGTCACTCAAAGTCCTCATAGCTGCCACAGGTTGTGCAGATCTCCCCTTAGAACCACAGAGAATTCACTTTGCCTCTCTGAAGTTCAGCCTATACAATGTCAAGCTCTCCAGATGTTCCCAAGTATACTATTAAACTATGTCAACACAACAGGCTCTCAATATCCAGATGTTTTCCTGTACATTGAGAATATGGTATCCAAAATACATTTGTAACTTAATAGCTTCAGGTATTATATGCTAAGGATCTCCTAATTCCAAGAACTGTCCTAGGTGCTTTGTGTATATTTTAAATTTTTTAAGAGAGGAAAGAAGGAAGGGAGGTAGAGAAAAAAGGAGGAGGGGGGAGAAAGTGGGGAAGAAGAAAAGGTATTTAAAAAAATTTATTTAGTTGTTTATTTTGGTTCTTCTGTCCAGCCCTGGATCATAAACCCAGGTCCTTGGACTTTACATGGTCCACACCCCAGCAGGCTCAACCGCCAAAGCCACAAGGGTGTGACCTCATATTATTTCTAATATATACACTGCCTTGCAAAGCAAATACAACTAAGTGGACTTTTCTGGTCAATATCAGGTGTGACCACACAATGACAATACACATCTTCCATCACAATTCTGTCCCAGTCAGAGAGAACCCACTTGTCCTCTTCCACCCTCACCTTGCGTTTGAGTCCCGTTCACACTCACCCTACACCTTGCCAATATCTAAGGATACTGACACTGCCCAGGACAGGGGACTGGAGTGCATGTGGTATTTGCTTTTTAAATAATAAGATGCACTTTGCTTATTTTTTAAATAAAATAAAAAGAATTGAATCATGGAAAAAAATAGTTAAATGGACTCCCCATTAAATGATCACAGTCGCCCAATTAATTGAGCAACAATTAGCAAATACATTGGGATTTCCAGCAGTATACCAGCACCAGATTAAGCAATAGGTAATGTAAAAAGCAATGGAGGACCTGTCCCAGTTCTCAGAAGCTTACGATATTACCACTTCCAATCCTGTCCTTAGGAGGCGGACATTGAGACGTTGTTTCCAGGGCCCTGTGATCTACAAGGCAGTACATAAAAATATGTTCCAAAGAGCAGTCACTCCAGAGAATGAACAAGGGGAAGCTATCAGTAGTCAAGTATCTTCAGGAACCCATATTTCTGGAGAGTCATAAAGCACTGTAACATAGTAAAGTCTGGAGGAAACCAGTTTAAATTGTATTTGTTGCTGGAACTGCTTTTTCAAATTGCACTGGTGACAGATGCTGGTAGTTACTGACATCCCAGGAAACTAGTCAGAACGCGCTTCAGGAGACATCAATGACTTGAAAACAGTTCCTTGCTGAAGTTACATGAGAAATTTCAGAATTTAGGATCAAGACACTATTTTCTCAAGTGGTAATTATGTATGATTCATTATTTCTGCATATATCACTGATCCCAACAACCAGCCCATAGACAAAGATGGAAAAATAAGGTAGCAGAAGCTGTTAGCTGGTTCATAATAACCCTTACCCCTTTATTTAGTTATAGAACCTGATTTTATTTGGGAGTGGCAACATGACCATTTTACAGACTAGAATCTCCCAGCCTCCCTGCAGTCGGGTTTTGCCAAGTAAAGCCTGTCGCCAATGAGGCAGTGCCGCAGGGAATTCTGGGAAGATTCCTTAAAGACAGTAACTCAGCTGGGTAGTAAACCCACTTTGCCTGATCACGTCTCTTTTCTCCCGCTCTCTGGATACAGATGTGATGGCAGAAGCTGCACCAGTCACTTTGGATCATGAGGTTACCCTGAAAATGGGAGCTAAGCCCCAAAGTTGTGGGATCAGAAAGGAAGAGACCTGTGTTCCTGCAGACATTGTGAACACAGACACCTCAGTCCAGGAATCCCTATGTCTGGACCTGCTTTACACAACCAAGGAAACACGTGTCTATATAAGTCACTGATATTTGAGGGTTTGTTTTTTTTATAAACAAGGGAGCCAAATCTTAACCAAAGAAAAGTGAGTAACTACTTAAGAACATTTATTGATATTTCAAGTGTAAGAGTTTACTAGTCAGCCATCTAATAAACTTCCACCTTCCCAGCTGTTTCTCCAAGTAAAACATGATCTATTACCTGATAACCAACAACAAAATTTCCCTTCCATCTAGGGATTCCTCCTCACCCCAGCATGTAGCCTGTAGCCCTTTGTCCTTTATGCAGGATGGGAGTTACGTTTTCCTGGCCAGATTCCTCACAGCTACACAAAGTTTTCACTGATCTGTGCTTTTCATGATGTAAATTTCTCCTGTAAAGTTATTCTTATTCTTGTATGCATCTCCCTTCTGGATGGAGCCTCTCACCACAAGGTTGCCATGTCACCTGGTTGTGATATTTTCTCCAGGTTCCTACCTCTTTGTCTCCATCTGTCAGGAATTGAGTTTCCAATAAGAGGAAGTTTCTTTTCAACTCAGTAAACTGATGTAAGAAGAGGAGCAAAACTATTTTGATTAGTGTATGATGGCTTAGATACCTTTTCCAGCTGTCTAATCCAAATTCAAGAACTCCTTATTTAATTCTTTCTGTGAGCAAACAAAATTGAAGCAAAATCTTCCAAATATACAGAGGTTTTTACAAAGTGAGAAGGTTTGATTCTTCCTCATCTCAAAAATAATGTCCTCTCTGAGGGAAAGTTGTGACAAGATTTGCTTTCTTCTTTTTAAGCTAAGTTTTCTATAGAATGGTAAATGCAATCTGAGTTGAATTTTGTGAAAACTGTCTTAATTCTTTTGAGCAGTTATAACAAAACACTACACATGAAGTAGATTATAAGCCACAGAAATTTATCTCCACAGTTCTGGAGGCTAGAAGTTCAAGATCAGGGTGCCAGCGTGTAGGCGAGGACCCCGTCCCGGACTGAATGTCATCGACTGCTTGCTGTGTAGTCATCACATGACAGAAGGGATGTGCCAGCTCTCTGGGGTCTCTTTTTATAAGGGCACTAATTCCATTCATGAGGGCTCCACCTCAGGACCTAGTCACATACCAAAAGGTTTCACCTTCTAACACCATCACACTGGGGGGTTAGGATTTCAACATATGAATTTTGAGGAACACAAACTTATAGACCACAGCAAAAAAATTATAGCTTACTTAGCCATTCATTTTACTTTCTAGAATAAGTTATAGATGGGTGGATGGATGGATGGATGGATGGAAGGAAGGAAGGAAGAAAAAACTTCTAAGATCATAAGACTGATGCATGCATCCCTGTGGCTCAGTGGCTAAGGTTCACCCCATGTGAAAATCCAGGGTTTGTAACCTGGGGTCAGAGGAAGGAAAACAAAACAAAAAAAATGATAAGATGATTGAGAGAAAATTGAGTTGACATTTCTTTATCTATTGATGAGGACACTGAAGTCCAGAAAAAAATGAGCTCATGGTTTGCCCCATGACATCACAATTCAGGACTCCTGACGTGCAGTCCAGGAGTCTATTACTGCTGCTGTGCCTCATTTCCATTGGTCTTTTTCAGGTTAAACTAAGTCATGCTGCAGTAAAATGAACGCTAACATTCCCAAGGCTCAAAACAAGAAAGACTGGTCTTCACTCACGCTGCGTGTCCACAGCGGTGGGCCAGAGGACTTTCCACTCGTCGTCAGTCAGTCGAGTCTCAGGCTGAAGGGTCCCATCACTGTAGCTGATGATCATCTCAACATTGTCTTCAAGATCATTGCTGCACGAAAGACTGCACAAGGGTCCACAGCAGCCTCACACCTCCGTCTGGAAGCAAGCTGTGCTGTGCCTCTCACACTACTTTAGCCAGAGCGGGTCTCCTGGAGGCTGGGGGTGGTCCATAGCCATCTGTGTATTACAAAAGCGGTCCATGGAGGCGACAGCAAGACTAACCTGCAAACTCTCAAGATGACATGGAATTGACCTATGATGGAGGCTTGGAAAATTATAACCCAAAGCCATCAGGAGCCCTTAACATCTCTAATTCTGGCTCTCTATCTTCACATCTCAGAACATTGACAAAATGACTTTAAGACCTTAAACACTTTTGTGTGTGTGTGTGTGTGTCCAGGAAGAAAACTCTATTTTTAGAGCATTCTATCTTGCTAAGCTATGTGTTCTTCAAAGCATGTTAGACCTCGAAAGAACCATTGTCTCCTTTACCCGTTCCCACGCAGCTCTCTAGTAGATACTATTATCCCCATTTTACAAGATGATAAAAACCAGACCCCAAGGATTAAGGAGAGTTGACTGAGTGCAATAGTTAGGCTATTCCATGGCAACAAGCAATCCTAAAATGACAGTGCCTGAACACATAAGTGCTCTTGCTCGCAGCGTGCAGCCAGCATGGGTTGTCAGGGAGCTCTACTGGCTACACTTTTCGGAACTAGGGATGGTGGAGGCTCTGCCATCTTGTGGCCACAGCCCTGGGGACATGCATCCTTCTCAGTTAAGATGGCAGAAGAGAAAGACCAGCAATCACCATCCTCCTGCTGAGAGTCTAAATAGACACTTCTCCAAGGAAGACACACAGATGGCCAAAAGGCACATGGAAAGATGTTCACCATCTCTGATTATTAGGGAAATGCAAATCCCTATGAGATATCACCACACACACCTGTGAGAACAGCGATTATGCAAAAGACTGGAAGGTTGGTGAGGATGTGGAGAAAACAGAACACTTAAACAATCTTGTTGGGAGTATAAGTTGGTAAAATCACTATGGAAAACAACACAGAGAGTCTGCAAAAACTTAAGAATAGAGTTACCATATTAGTCAGTCATCCACTTCTGGGTATTTATCCAAAGAATATTAAATACAAATTCAAAAAGATTTATCACCTCCATGTTCATTATAGCATTATTTTCAATAGTTAAGAGCCAGAAACAACCTTAGTGCCTATCTACAATGAGAGTATAAAAAAGATGTTTTATATATATATATATATATATATATATATATATATATACAAACACAAAATGGAAAAACTACTCAACTCTAAAATAATGAAATATTGTCATATGCAATAATATGCTCAGTGAAATAAGTGAGGATAAAGACAAATACCACATACTATCACTCATATATGCAAGATAAAGAAACAACAACAAAAAAATCTGAACAAACAAAGCAAAACAAAAACATACTCTCGGATTTGAGAATAGAATGGTGGTTAGTAGAGGGGAAGAGGGATGGGGTCAGTCGGTAAAGGAGATCAAGCTCATGGTGGTAGAAGCAACTAGACTTTTGTCGATGATCATATTGTAGTACACGCAGATGTGAAATATAATGCTGTACACCTGAAACATATAATGCTATAAATGAATGCTGCTTCAATAAAAATATATTTTAATGCTTCTACCTGCAAGTGACACCAGTCATTTTCACTCACTGTCTCCTGGTACAGTTGACCACCAGGACTGTTCCCACCAAGAGTCACTGTGAAGGACAGACATGAGCATGTGGTGGAGTCAGGGGGTGAGGAGAGAGATTGTGGCGTCCACTAAACCAGTATTCAGAGCAGCACCAGCTCCAGAACCAAGTCCTCCTGTTCAGCAGTCAAAACAAATGACTTGAAGTAAAAATTTACCTCCCTGAGACTCAGTTTGCTCATTTGTAAATAGGAATAATAAAATGTGCCTCAAGGGTGGTTGTGAGGATTGCATGAGATAATGAATATTAGTATTTAGAACACTATTTAGCACACTTTAAATTTTAAGTTCACATGTAGTTTTAATTTGCATACAAGGGTAATTAAGTTTTTCAAGCATAAAAATATATTTCAGGTAAAACCAGGAAGAATTTGAAAATGTTATGCTAATTGAAAGAAGCTGGCCAAGGGACCACATCTGATATGGTTTCATTTATGTGAAATGTCTATAACAAACAATTCTGCAGAGACAGAAAGCAGGTGAGCATTGCCTAGCACTGGGGAGGGGCATGCAGGAATTGGGGAGGTAACAACTAAGAGGTTCAACACTTGTTTCAAAACGAAAATTTCTACAGTGGATTTCAGTCATGCATTCATAACTCTGTGAGCTATAAAAAGCATTGAATTGTACACTTTAAATGCATGAATATACAGCATGTGAATTATAATTAACAAAGTAGTCAAAATATATAATACATTATGCTGTAATACCAAGGAGAAAGTGGAATGAAATATGTTCAAAGAATAAGAAGAAAAATTCAAAATAAGAGATTATTCAAATATTTTGAAAGGGAATACAGTAGTAAAGCATGTTATTATAGTGTTGAGAGTCCATGAATACTTTCTTAAGAGTTAGTAATGTTTTATCCTAAAATACCACTATTTATAGTTCAGAGCCAGATTTTCCAGAAGCTGATGCAGGCTAATCATCAGAGTCCCTCTCTAACATAGACTATTTACAAGGCCTAGACATAGCCCTTATGGGTCATATACTTTAGTAAAAATTATAAATATTTGGTAAAGGATTTGGTCCTTTTAACTACATGAGCTGAGATCTCCATTTTCATTCCTTTATCTTACTTCTCACATGAGAGGGATGTCCACAGGTACTTCTGAAACTCCACTGACTGAATGGGGATAAATTGCACATCTGTTTAACAGGATGTATTGACTGATTTATTGCCACTTCTATATAGAGTTAAATTACTCTTTCCCATCCAAGCAACCACCTGTTCAAGCAATTTCAAGAAAATATTTTCTTCTGACTGTTGCATTGACGGACATAGGGCGATAGTTTCCTTTTTTTTTTTTTTAAGGAAAGGTGTAGACAGGAATGCAGGTGAGTAGGCAGGCAGGGAGGAAGAGCGAGGAGGAAGAAGCACTTTGTTTATTTTTATTTTGTTGTCCGCACTGCTTGTTCTCCCTGGGCCGGGATTCAAACCCAGGGGCATGTGGTCCTTTAGAGGCAATTGGCCTAATCGCTGCTCCACCAGGGGGCGCTGATACTAGTGTTCTGTGGTGCCCAGTACCCTATGTGAATTTGGAGAGAAATAGGGTTTGAAACCTACAAATTGGAAAAATATTACAGTGGAGCATCAGGCTGATAATCAAAAAAATATCATCCTTATTGGATTTTGTCATGTCAGCTTTTTTAAATGTACATGTGTGTGATCCATTTTAACTACACTTACAAAAATGTAAGATGTCAAGATAAAAAGGTGAAGGTCAACTTGCTTTTCAAATTTATTTTCAAGAGTATCTGAGAAAAAGTTTTGAAGACCACTAAGTTACCTGACATGGTTGACTTTGAAGCATAAAATGTCCCATTAGCTTTGGGAGACAGGCCTCAGACATTCCAATAGCACACAAGGGTTTATTTTCCTCCACCTTCTTTGTCAACACCTGTTATTTCTTTTTTGGAGAACAGCCATTCTACCAGGTGTGAGGTGCTATTTCATTGTGTTCTAATTTGAATTTACCTGATAATTGGTTATGTTGAGCACATTTTCATGTGTCTTATTAGTCATTTATATGTCTTCTTTAGAAAAAAATGTCTATTCAGATCTTCCCATTTATAAATCGGGTTTTTATTTTATATTTTTGCTATTTATGTGTTCTTTATATATTTATGGGATTTAACCACATGTCAGATGTAGAGTTTGTAAATATTTTCTCTCCTTCACTAGATTGTCTTTTATTTTGACTGCTTGCAGAAGTTTTTTATTTTTATGAAATTCCACTTGCTCATTTTTGCTTTTGATGTCTTTGCTTTATGTTTTGTTCTGGGAGCTTTATGGTTCCAAGTACCACATCGAAGTCTAATCCACTGTGAGTTAATTTTTGTCTATGATGTAAAATAGTGGAACAGTTTTACTCTTTTGCATGGGGTCACCCAGCTTTCTCAACACTATTTATTGAAGAGACTGTCTTTATCCACAGTAGATTCTTGGTTCCAGTGTCATAAATTAATTGACCATATGGGCATGGGCTTATTTCTTAGCTCTCTATTCTGTTTCATTGGTTTATGTGTCTGCTTTTAAGTTGATGTCAAACTGTATTCATTACTATTGCTCTGTAATAGTTTGAAATCAAGGAACATGATGCCTCCAGCTTTGGTCTTTCTCAAAATAGCTTTGGCTTTTCAGAGTCTTTTGTGGTACCATGTAAATTTTAGGATTATTCTCTTTCTGTGAAAATGCCATTGGAATATTGATAGAAATTATACTGTATCTGTAGATTGCTTGTAGGTAGAATGAACAGTTTTATAATGTTAATTATTCTAATCTATGAACATGGAATAGCTTTCTATTTATTTTTATGTCTTCTTTAGTTTCTTTCATCAATGTCTTACAGTTTTCAATGTATAGATCTTTCACTTCCATGGTTAAATTATTACTTGCTATTTTATTATTTTTGATGAAATTGTAAATGAGATTATTTTCTTAATTTCTCTCTTTTTTTAAGGAAAGGTACAGGGGGGAATAAAGGCAAGCAGGCAGGCAGGAAGAGAGAGGAGGAAGCAGCATCTTTCTTTTTATTTAGTTGTTCATGTTGGTGTTTTTCCCCATCCCTGGGTCTTAAACAGGGTCCTTGGAACATATGTGGATTATACCCAGTGTATTAAACCACTAGGCCACCAGGCACACCCCTAATTTCTCTTTCTCATAATTCATTATTAGTATATAGAAATGCAACAGATTTTTATATATGTATTTTGTATTCTGCAACTTTACTAAAATTCATTAAAGTTTTTTTGTGGTCATTAGGGTTTTCTCTATATAACATCATGCCATCTACAAATAGTGATTATTCTACTTCTTCCTTTCAATTTTGGATGCCTCTTATTTCATTTTCTTATCTAATTGCTCTAGACAAGACATCCAATACCATGTTGAACAAAAATGACAAAGGTGTGTCTACTAGTCTTGTTTCTGATCTTAGAAGGAAAAATTTCGGCTTTTCACCATTGAATATGAAGTCAGCTATGACATTATCATATATACATACATGACATTATCATATACATATATGGAAAGATAGAGGCAGGCAAGAAAAGAGAGGAGGAAGAAGCATTTTATTCATTTTTATTTAGTTGTTCATATTGGCTCTTCCCCTACCACCACCCTGGGACGCGAACTCCGGTCCTTGGAATGTATGTGGATTGCTCTCAGCCAGAGGCAGCATACCTAACTGCTACTTCACCAAGGCACACCGACCTTTATATTTTTGATGGCACAATTCACATCTTTTTACATTGTGTGTCCATTAACAAATCATTATAGTTATACTTAGTTTAATATTATCTTTTAATCTTCATACTAGAATCAGAGTGCTTTATCCACTGGGGGGAGTATCCTGCAACAACTAAGGACTCTTATGTGCTTGTTACAGCCCTGTAGGACTCACGAATGGCAACCCATTTGGCTATCAGAGCAAGGCAATCCAGGGATCCCAATCTTAGGCAGCAGCCACTAATGCTGGGATGCAGATGTGTGTCTGATCTCCTTCCAGGGAAGTGCTGATGCTGAGTAGGCTAGAGGGAGAAGGCTGAGTAGGTGTCTGTTGGCTTCTCCAGTCTCCAGGGAGAATGTCAATCAGCCCCTAGATGTAAGTCAAATTAGAACCCAGATCCTAAAGCAGCAGCCTTTACCGTGTGTAAGTAGACCCTTTTCAGAGATGCTGTGAGGTAGGTGCTTTAGTCTACTCCCTCTGTGCAGAGTTCTGAGGGGATAGCCACAGTGAGTCCATGTTGGGCTTATTAAGAAATGTGTCTTTGCTATACCTTTTAGGGTCTCTTGGCCTCTCAAGCCCTACTGGCTTTCAGAGCCGCATCCTTTGGAGGTCAAACCCTCGGGTGGGAGTCTTAAAAGTTGAGGCATAGTCTGCCATGGTGGCATAATGGTTAAATTAAGTTCACCAGGTGAGGTCCACATAAATCCTAGGGACCGGGGTTTGACTCCTGGGGGTGGGGGAAACCACCAAGATGAACAACTAAATAAAATAGATAAAAATGCCTCTTCCTCCTCTCTTCCTGCCCACCTGCCTACTTGTCTTCATTCCTGCCTCACCTTCAATTAAAAAAAAAAAAAAAGTTGAGGTACTAGATGTAGAGTCCAAGCCTTTACCTCTTCAGAAAGAAGCAGGGAGTTGGGAGTTCCCACTTGTATGAAACTGTGCCAGGGTCATGCTTATGGTGAGAGTGTGTCTCAGTGTTTCTGAGCAGCTCTGACATGAGTCCGTGCTCATCCACACAATGCATGGGGATTGCTCATCCAGTTTCTAGATTTCTTTAACAGGCAATTGCTCTGTGTATAGCTGTATATTTGGCATGTCCATCGGTAAAAGGGAGTTCAGGAGCCTCCTACGTCACCACTTTGTATTAAAACCTAAATTTAGTTTTATTTTTTATTGCACAAGGAATTGCTAATATTTAAATATGGAAAGGGGTTAAACAATGTTAAATATTTAAATAGTGTACAGGAGTTGAGTAACCAAAGAGGAGGACTGTGATATGAACTGTGAACCGAGTCATGTGTCCACACCACATCCTTCTGGAAGCTCACATATTTCAGGAGCTGGGAAACTAGCGATTTTTTACTGCATTTCCTTAATTCCTTTGCATCTAGAGTTCTCTAGCAATTTGGGTTCTACTATTTAGAAATAGTAATGCAAGATTCAGAAAGTATGTTTGTAGAATTTCTCTGACAGTCTCCATCATGGAGGCTGCTGCTTTTTCTGTGAAGTTGTGAGGAGAGGGCTCAGTGCCTTGTGGGGTATGGCAAAGTACTGCCATGTCTTGCTAATATGGATGAGGTAGCAGGCCCAGCAGGACTTTGGAGCAGCTGCAGTTCTCTGCTTTAGAAGTTTCCTGACTGTGCCGATGACCTGCCAGGGTGGCTTTTTCATCATGGTAGGTGGTATGATTCGGGAGTGAGTCGTCGTGACCACTGACTCCCGCTATGATTGATGGCCACTGAATCCAAGGAGAGGCAATAGCTTCAGAGCTTCTTTAGCTCCAAAGGCTGGCTTTGGGTAGTACTCTTAAAAGGCAAATTTGGAATCCATTTCTTCAGTCTTCCCACAAAGTCTGTAAACCATGTAATATCCTGTAATAAATCCCTTTCTGCTTAAACTAACTAGATTGCAGTCCGTTGTCTGCAAGCAGACTAAGTAATGCACATGTAAGCCTCCCTCTTCGCTATTCCTGCCCGTAGGTACCCTTGTTTTCCCCTAAACCAAGTCACTATACACGGGTCTAGAATATATTATCCATTCTCTTTGGCCAAACCACAGGTTTTCTCTTTTTAAAAATGCAACTTGAGATTTACCCTCCATGAAGCCATTTTAGATGGGTTCAGAAACACATCCATTTCCTCTGAAACTGTAACTTAGACACTTTGTAATGGCTCTTTGGGGACTCTAAGAACATTAATCAGTTTCAGAACCAGAGTCAGAGTACTACCCCTGGGAAGCATTTTTCACACAGAGTCAAAAGTACTTTGACCTTAGCAGGGCAGATGAGGACTTAAAAGAAAAACTAGAGTTTAAGGCTGGGATAGTGAAAGATGTGAAAACATATTCCTCTTAAGTCTTTCTAGCTATTTCTCTTCCCCTTTCCTTATCTCTCTCCTTCCCACAGTACTTGGCAATTGGCAGCAAAGCCAGACGGTTGTTAATCATGCTAATGACGATATTCTTTCAGTAAAATAGTTCAAATCTGTCAATAAAGTGCTCCACCTTCCAGGAGCCCTGGGACCCTCAGGCATCCTCCAGTGTGCCTACATCTTCTACAGATGGCAGGTGCTGAGTGGACGATTAGCAGTTGCAAGCATTGCCTGGCACTCACCACCTGCCTCCTGAAGAGGGGTCCTGGTCTGCTTCCACTTTCCCATGGGTCCCTGTTCCATTTCTCAGCTGCACACTCCTCGTTCAACTCTGAGAAGCAGCATGGAAGGATACAGAAACAAGCTCACCCACAGTTTCAAGTGAAAACTAACTGAGGAGAAGTCATTTCAATAAATATATATGATGTCTCAGATATGTGAGAAACAATTTGAAAAAACATAAATTGTATTTCTCTTTAACTGTGATTCCCGAAGTCACTGCTTTTTCCCCCACTTACCTTGTAAGGGCCTCGCTCAGAAGTGGACTCACTGTCCTTCAATTAACTTATCTTCAGACTTTGATAGTAGTATGATGCAGTCTAGAAAATTAAAGAGATAACTGACAACTAACAATGTCATCGACATTTTGTAATATTTAAAAAAAAAACTAAATAAAAATGCAAAGAAAATTTGTTAGCTAACCCCATGTGTTTATATGTCATTTCCAAAACAAAATGTTCTTTGAGTAATAAAATCACTTTCTCTAGTAACTCAAGAGGTAAAGGTGTGACATGTCACTGAATCAATATTTAGGCTTCAGAATTATAACTTAATGCAAAGATATTCCTACTGGAAGATTGGCTTCATTGTTGACGACACTGGCCTGTTCCTATTTTAATTATTCTTTCCTTTAATGGGTGTTATGTCATATTTTTGTTGTTTTTCACACATGTATAGAATGTTCCTCTCACCAGGAATCAGAAAGATTAAAAGAATTTAAAAATATTCTGGCCATAAATTATAAATGCTTCATTTAAGGACATTCTGAGTACTTTTACTATTTGCCATTTGTCATGCTATAAACATTGAAGAGTAGAAAGGCTCTAGATCATGTTTGCTGGAGAATTTCCAAGAGAATGCAATAACATGGAAAAACTGACAGACTAAAAAGTTGGAACTTTGTAGGAATTGACCATTTTGAGCTCTCTGCTCTTACATTATTTAAACAAATGATGAGCACCTAGAAAAATAATGGTGCCCTAATTCTTATGAAACTTTAAAAAATGAGAAAAGAATAACAAAAAACAAGTAACCTACTCAATGAGTGGAAGATCTGAATAGACATTTCTCCAGAAAAGAGGCAGAGGGCCTACAGACACATGAAAAAAAAAAAAATGCTCATCAACACTTATCAGGGAAATGCAAATAAAAGTCACACTGAGACATCACCTTATACCAGTGAAAATGGCATATATCAAAGAGATTAGAAACAAGTGTTGGTGAGGATATGGAGAAGAGGGAACACCTATTCTACTTGCACAAACTTTATGGAAAAAGTACAGAAATTCCTCAAAATATTAAAATAGAAATATCACTTGATTCATCCATTTTACTTAAAATACCATTTAGAAAAGACACACGTCTCTTATGTTCATAGCAGCACAATTCACAATAAACAAAATGTGGACACAACCTAAGTATCTGTTGACTGAGTAGGAAGATGCAGTATAGAAATACAACAGAATTCTGATCAGCTAATAAAAAAGGAAATTGTGCCTTTTGCAACAACCAGAACGGAACTTGAGGTGATTATACTAAGCGAAATAAGCCAGAAAGAAAAGAGAAAATGACAGATGGTTTCAGTCACTGGGGGAATACACACAAACAAAAAGAACAAACAAGACACAAGGAAACTCTCAGGACTCAGGTCATAACCAGAAGTGGGGAGCGGGGAGCGGGAGGGAACCAAGGTTGGCAGAGTGAAAATGAGAGTGGTACTGGCACTAGAACGCTGGTGGTGGCTGCCTCATGACAGACACATTGTGATATGACCCTAGTCCTCCCAAAATATATAGTGTAATAAATGAATGAAACAATAATAAATCCATGTTAAAAAAAAAGTAGGAACACTTCTATGCAAAGTCACATTTGATCAGGCAGAGGTGCTAGGATTATGTTCACTTGCCAAGATCCAGACAAATTTTTACCAGCCTCATTTTCTTTTAAAGGAAAGGAGCAGGCAGGAATGAAGGCAAGTAGGTAGGCAGGCAGGAAAAAGTAGGGGGTAAATGCACTACATTTATTCATTGTGGTTGTTGCCCCCAAACTGGGACACAAACCTGAGTCCTTGGACTTTAGTGGGTTGTGCTCCTTTGGAGGCAGCTGACCTAATCACTACTCCACCAGGGGCTTTTAAAAAAACAGTCTTTTAATTAAAAATAAAATTTGATAACAAACACAAGTATGTGTTATTGTGTCTTAATAGCTTCCTAAAAATGTGTGAGCATATACATGGTTAAAATCCCTTCTTTTAATAATTTTGAGAGACAAACTTTAAATTTCCTGCTCTGAAACATGTGGAATATCATTTTAAGCTAAAGTTGACTTTGATGGGCTTTCAGCTTGGTGTGGCTGTTCAGTGCTAGTGAGTGTCCCAGACTTGGTGTTCCTGCTCGGTGCACAGGACACCAGCACCACAAAAAGTAATCTCTTGCTTTCCAAACAGATGCTAAACCAGAGGAAAGTGACTGCATGCCCCCTAGTCTCTGTAATTGTCCTCAGTGCTTTGTAGTCACCACACAGCCATGCCAGGAATTAGTCATATGAGCTCCTATCTGCAGGACGCAGCCTGTGTGCAGGCATGATTCATCATGTGGAATCCCTCACACTGTCCAGGACAAGCAACACCCCCTTTTCCACCTGAGTGCAGGGTGTTAAAGATGCCAGTTATTGTCAAAAAGACATTGCATGAGATGGGAGAAAATATTGTTTGCACATCTACATCCAACAAGGGGTTAATATCCTCTATCAAGAACTCACAAAACTCAGTAGAAAAACAAACAATCCTATTAAAAGTGGGCAGAAGATCTGGATAGATGCTTCTCTAAAGAAGACATACAGATGGCCAACAGGCACATGAAAAGATGCTACTCATCTCTTATTATTAGAAAAATGCTAATCAAGACTGAGTGATAACTGAATTATCACCTCACCTGTGAGAATAGCTGTTATCCAAAATTCTGGAAACAACAAATATTGGTGAGGATGCACAGAAAACAGAACATTCTTACACTGTTTGCAGGAGTTTATGTTGGTGTAACCTTCATAGAAAGCAGTATGGAGACTCCTCAAAAAATTGAGGATGGAATTCCCATATGATCTCATCATCCCAGTCTGTGTATTTACCCCCCCAAAACACAAAAACGTGAATTCAAAGATATATGCATGCCCTTGTTTATTTACAAAATTATTTACAATAGCCATGAATTGGAAACTACTCAAGCTCCTATTGTCAGATGAATGGATAAAGAAGATGTGATTTATATACACAGTGGAATACTACACAGCCCTTAGCAAAGATTGAATCCTATCATTTTCGACAGCATGGTTGGAAACAGGATTATGTTAAGTGAAAATAGATGATCTCACTCATATGTGGAATACGAAGACTCAAAGCAAACAGACAAAACGAAAACCAACCCTGGTACACGGACAAAACAACAATATTACCAGTGGGGAAGTGGGTGGGCGTCCAAGAGACAGTGGGGGAGGACTTCCGGTGAGTTGGTGGCAGGCAGGGTGTGCTGTCATATATTTGATGAGTGGGGAACCTGCACATATGGATGTATATTATTTTGTAAATTGAAGTCACCTCGATAATATTTTTAAAACTGCCAGTTACTGGGCCCAAGGTAGAGAAGTCAGGGGCCAAACTTGGAGCCAGCATCCCCAGCATCCCCAGCATCCTCAGCTTAGCCACCACAGCACTGCCTTTTCATTAATTAATCAACCATATTTTAATTCCTTTAGGCCAATATTCAATCAGTAATCTCTAGTGCGAAATAATAATGATGGTTAGAAATACCGATATGCTAAATGAAAAACCTTCTATTTTAATGTTTAGCTCATACCCCAGACTTTTCTGGATCGCTTTTCCTCTAAAGAACTCTACGTTTAACCTGTAGTATAAGACTGTGTATCAACTTCACTCATAATTAACCATTCCAGCATTTATTTATTTCAAGTCAAAGTCTAAATGTAACCTGTAATATTTAAGCTCCCCTTCAAATAAAAATAAATGGGGGCTATTTAATTCTATACATGAAAGATTTATGCTTTATAATGCCATATAAGTAATAAAAAGATTTCCCAGGCCAAGACAATACTGCCAAAAAAAATAAGGTTTCCCTCCTCCACCGTAAGTGTTTAAACTCACTAAAATAAAATAGATTTTTTTAAAGTGGAGGAATCAGTGAATTCACATTTTTATGTAAATGACTTTACATCATCTTCAAATTTCAGAGAAAAAAATGAGACAAGATAATTTCTATTGCCTTCTCATTTTTCTAGCTTTTTATTGAAAAATAGTTTAAATGTGCACAAAAAGTAGAGAGGATTGAAATGATCGTTCCTGTGCTTGTCACTCAACTTAGCAATTATTAATACATATCTGACTTATATGTGCCCCCACCTAATACCCACATCCTCCAACTATGCTGAAGTACGGATATCTGACATATCATTTTATCTAAAAATATTTCCATGCATATTTCTAAAACAGAATTACACCTTCTGAATAAATGTAACCTCACTATAATCACCACATCTTAAAAAGAAATAACAGCAATTTTTTTAAGATGTCAAATATTGAATCCGCATTTCTCTATAATCATATCGTGATTTCTTGTTATGATCTGTTCAAATCGGGTCCAAAGTCCATACAGTATATACTATGCCTAGTACACAGGCCTTATTAATCTACAGCTTCCCTAGCTTTTTCCTTGAAGTGTATTTACTGAAGAAATCAGGTCATTTGTCCATATTCTGAAGTCACTGAGTGCTTACTAGGGCAAACATCCTCAGTACTTTCTGTAAATTGGTGGTTAGATGCAGGTCCTTCATGAGTTTCAGAGTTGAAATCTTTTCTGAGATTGTTCAGCTTTTGTGATTTTCCCTTCGCCTTCAAAACTATACAAGCATAACTCCTTCGGTGGGGAGGATGCGTTAGGTTTTGCATGGTTCAAAGGAAAGGGCACAAACTGTGGAGTCCAACAGCCTTCAATGACATGCAAGTTATGTGATCTTGAGCAAGTTGTCTAAACCTCAGTTATCTCATTTGTAAAATGGGAACAATAATGCCTTCCTTAAAAAGTTGCTGAGGCATGCCCTGGCGGAGCAGTGTTTAGGTCAATGACAGGCTGACCACAGCACCATTTTAAACAGGACAGTAACATTTGTTTTCATATTTCCTGACCATTGATTTTGTCCCATTTTTAATAAACCAGGGGCATCTGTCATGTGGGGCAGAAGGGGCAGTTAAGTCACCCTGGACCTAGTCTGTTGAGGAGGCCCAAGAGCCCCATCCCATTTCTGTCTCAAGGAAATATGGTCAGCATTCAAAGGACACAGGCCACATACCCCTGGGTTAGAGTCCCAGAGGAGGAGAAGGGGGCAGTGGAACAACCAGTGTGAACAACTGAAATTGAAATAAAATACAATGCTTCTTTCTCCTCTCTCTGCCTGCCTGTCTACTTGCCTTCATTCCTGCCTACACCTTTCCTTCAAAAAAAAAAAAAAAAAAAAAAAGTTGCTGTAAAGAATAAAGAGAGTAACATACGGAAAAGCATAGAGCATACCTTAAGTTTTAATCCTGGGTGATATCACTTAAATATTCTAGAACTGCCAAAACTGGCTCAGCTCGCTGCCTGAAATGTTCTTTCCTGTCTGTGCCCTAATCCCAGTTGCTTTCGTCAGTGTCAGTCAGGTCATGACCACGCCCCCAAGCCCGTTGCCTGAGTAACCAGCTGCCCTCCGCACATCCAGGGTCTCCTGTCAACAAGATCTCTCAAGCCACTGTTAGTTTTCTTGCTGCCTTTCTTCACAAAAATGTGAGCTACTCACAGATTTCGTGTTTTTATTGTTATTGTAATTATAAAATATTGAATAAATAAAAATATGCTGCAGACACTTATTTTCCACTAAAATTAATCAAATATTAATATTTTTTCTAATGGGCTTCCTCCTTCTCACTTTAGACAATCTTATTTATTAAGCTTTAGTCATATTTTCCCTCCTTTTTTCCTTCCCAGAGGAAATATATCTCTTAAAGGCTATTTTCATACTTTCATTTCATATGTACAAATTTCATATCAAGATATGCTATTGCATATATTGAGCCTTTAAGGTTTATATAGGTAGTATGAGCTTATATATCTTTTTGCTACCTGATATATATACACATATATACATATATGTAGTTTTATTACTGGTGCCCTTGCTAGTGATCTTAATTACTACATTACATTCCATTGTGTGAATAGATTGCAAATGATTTAACCATTTTCCCACTGAGGGACAGTTAGATGGGCATAGCTTTTGTTTCTGCCAACAGTGCTCCAAGGAGCAAGCAGTCACATCTGTCTGTGTGTTTATATACTAGTGTTTCTCCTGATGGGGGGACTGTAAGATGGGGTCTTGTCTTCATGTCCCAAATCCTAACACAGTGCCTGAAATATTAAGTGCTCAGTTAATGTTTGTTGAATGAAGAAATGCAACACAATTTCTTGCATTCACTCAAGAATGAAATACTGATGGACATAAAACTAAAACATCACTAGGGTCCAATAGTTAAAGATATGATGTCATTCAGGAGCATTTAGAAATGTGAATGGGCTACTATTTCTTGGTTTAAACCACAGAAATTTCTGCTCAAATCAATTACAGGGGAAATAAAGATGTAATGCCAGAGAAAAGCAATCCCTCCCCAGGTTGACTTGAGCTGCATATGAGTTCAGTTCCGAGGACAGAGCTTCAGTTGTTACCATGGATGAAAAGGAATGGCAAAGTCAACCATAGGGCCCTGATTTATGGTACCATGAGATGCAAAGGATCTAAAACCCCACATCACAACGAGGCCTTATTCACTTTTGTGGGAATGACCAAACACTGGGTCAGAGTCTAAACCAGCGTAAACCTTGCCCCTAAGAGGCTATGTGAGGCACATCATGCCGATGACGTAAGTCAACATCAGGATCGCCGAACCTCTCCAAGAACTTGATAATTGATAATAAGAAAAAAGAAAAGGCTATCCAGCTTCCAATACTATTTTGAAAACTAAGTCTTAAACCCTCATTTCTTTGCCATTTCCAACTTCCCCATCTATAAACATCCCACATACAAAGGAAATGCCAAGGATCCATTCATTCAAAACCTTGGAAGCACCTCTTTAATCCTTCACCAAATCACTGGTAATAGAGATGAGATCATCCATAGACAAAGTAGCTTCACTCCCTGCAGGCAAAGATGGAAACAACTGAGGCACAGATGACATCTGGGAAGGCGGATGCCTGAAGGAATAATGTGAAGGCCTAAGAGAATGAAAGAAGCCAGAAATCAATCCTGAGCAGACAACCAACAGTGTCAGCGAACATCCACTCCTTCAACTTCACTATATCCTGTCACATTCCTCTTGTCATGCATTCAAATGCTGGTGCCTATGTGAAATATGCTCACTGCAGCCTTCGATGAGGGATCACTGAGTGATGCACAGCCTTTGTCTGCAAGCACTTCCTCATGTTCAAGCAATGCGCACACGTGCACGCACACACACACACACACACATAGTTGCAATTAAAAGCAAAAGCCATCCGAATATATCACAAGCTGGCTTTTCCCACTTGTATGTGGGTGAGTGTTGGGATGGTGTACAAGGTTGGAGGACTTGGCCAGAAACTTAGAGCAAAATCTCCCATCTGGAGCTTCACTGGCAACAGACCCAATTCCATCCCAGATAATCCTTGCTCTCTCTTCATGCTACACAGAAGAGAGAAAGACCTTTCTAAGAGAAGATATTAGATGGAACCACTATGGTATTTTTATATCCCAATATAAGGTATACAGCAGGCATGAACATGCGACCAATAAACAAAATAAAGCAAAAATAAAAAATAAAAGTAGACGGATATGAAATCCAGATTTTGTAATTAGGGGAGAATAATATTAAAATAATGAACATATTTAAAAAAGTAGAGGCGGCACACCCCAGTGGAGTAATGTTTAAGTCAGCTACTGCCAGCCAGGAGCGCCGTCCACGTACATATCAAGGATCTGTGTTCCCAGCCTGGGCCCCGGAGGAAACAACCAATGTAACCAACTAAAATGCTTATTGAAAATGCTTCTTCCTCCTCTCTCTTCCTGCCTGCCTACCTACTTGCCTTCATTCCTGTCTGCACCTTTCCTTTAAAAAAAATAAAAAGAATATATATATATATATATAAATGCAACATTACTTCAGCAGAAAATTATTTTTAATGTGTATAAAAGAGACAAGAGCAAGACAAAATTACTTTCATTTAATACCAGTCTATATTGAAATAGATCATCTTTCTTTAAAAGTAAAAAAGACAAGCAATTTCAATGCTAGCTCTCAACAGACAGCAGACTCCACCTTGCTGACCACAAATCTGCCGCAGTTCTGAGGCCCTGCCGTCTGTCTCCAGGCTACTCTGCAGTGAGGGTGCCAGGTCTCAGGAGAAACCCAGCTGGTCCAGCCATCAAGTCACCTTGGCCCAGTCAGCATCGGCCCAGACAGTCAGGTCACCCAGCTGCTCAAGTCTCCCCCGATGAGTCCCCAGCAGTGTGCTATGCACAGCATCTGTCCCCTCCATGCCCTGTCCAAAACAACCCACAGAACTGTCAAAGAAATCAAGTGGCTGCTTTACCCACTCGGTTCAGGGTGTTGAGTTCACAGCAATGGGTCCCTGGAGCAGGGGAAGTATCTGGGCTTCGCTCCCATAACAGTCTGAACTCAGAGTCATTTCCTTTTCTCATGTAACCAGATCAGCTGGCAGAAAGGAAGGAGAGAACCGTGAACTGTCAGGAGACCCAGGCTCACGTGCCCAGTGAGCACACAGGTCAGACCATAGTGGTCAGGAGGCTTCAGGCTGCACCCCTGGGATCCCTGATGGTCACCAGCTCCAACAGTTGCAAACCCCTAAAAAGAAGAGATCTGATAAAGTAAGGGGCTGGAGTGCCCCGCAAGGCAGCATTGACCTGGTTTAATTCACCACAGTCCAGCCAGAGACTGGCTCTGCTGGCTTGCAAACTTGACTTGGTCAGCACTGGAGCCCATAGAGGCCAACAAACAACTGAAGGGCAGTTTGCTGAAGTACAATGAGCAATGTCACCACACCTCTTCTCTTGTTGAGGATCTCCGATGTTAACGCTTGTTGGTGACCTAAGGGTCAAAGCAAGGTGTAAGGAGTAATACCAAATAACACCAACATATCATGGGATTAGATTCACATAGACCGCAGATCCAAGTCCGCACACAGAGAGGAGCAGAACAGGGACAGGTGAGTCTGCACTGGCCTTTCTGACTGGTGCGGACTCTTGAAGACATTACACTAGGTAGCAGGAACTTCCCATCCCTGTCAGGTGGGATGCAGGTACTGCATCAACAGATCTTCTGATTTTCTAGGAAGAATTTACCAGAATTTCTAGAGGAGCTCTAATTTTAATTCCTGGTTTTTAAAACAACTTAGAACCTTTGGAAACACCATTTAGATCCAATAAAATGCATCTGCAGAGGGCATCGGGCCCGCGGGCTGCCAGGCTGCCCCTTCTGGGTGAATTCAGGCCAGTCTTGGGCATGTGGACAGGGACAGGTCTGCACCTGGGAGGCCACGACAGACAGCAAGGACTCCTGGTCTGATGGAGGGAGGCAGGTGAGAAACCTCAGCACCCACACAGTGGGCTGTCGGACATTATCCCTGGAAGCTGGGCTGCCCCCTTTCAGGCAGTCTCTATTATTTCTGGTGTTGATGGGGCTGAAGGGTAAAAGGCAGGGAGCACACAGCTCAGTGTTCCCCCACATAAGCAGACAACCCGTGTTGTGCAGCCTGTCAAAGAAGGAACTTGGAGCCACGGGACCCCAGGAGCAAGGGAAGGCTACTGCCACCATCTGCAGCCCTGTCTCATGGCTGTGTCCTCCTTCTAGAGCAAAGTAGAGTACAGAACCCTGGACTAAGTGCTGGTCCCAAGTCTCATGCATCCCCAAAGCTGGACCAAATTCCACAGGCTGGAACTAGAGAAAGGGACTTTGAATCATGACCCTCACAATTCCTTCGTTTCCTTCCCTTCATAGGTTTCCCAGAGCCTCGTGACGTTCCCGTCATCCACTTCCAATGGGCTGTACAATGGGCCTTACACAAGCATGGGCCTGCTTCTTACCAGCAGCTTCAGCAAAGGACCGCAGCCCTACCTGTGTCCTGTAACTAACTACAACCTCAGCTTTCTGGGGCTGCCTTAATTAGGAATGGTGGGTCTCTTCACCACTTCATAATCTAATTTGCGGGTTCAGAAAAACGTCCTCCCTGCATGTAGAAAGGCAGCTCTCAGAGTAGAAAGCACAGGGCCTTCAGATCTAGTGACCTGGAGCCAAATCCCTGCTTTTCCCAGCTCTGTGTCCCGAAACTCCACACAGCTGAGTTTCAGGTTTCCCATCTGAGGAAAAGATCCAGCAGCCCAATTCCCAGGGTCTTTCAAGTGTCTGGAAAGTGCAGGGTGGGGTGATTTAGCATTTGCAGCTCACTAGGTCTCTCTTCCTGCACCTTAAAGTGTTAATCACAGTCCCTGGCTAGAAACTCAATAAACATGAGTCCCCTGCCTTCTAATTCCTGTCACCAGATTTTATCTCCACAGGGGCCCCAGCAGTCACTCAGGAAAGAGCTGTGTTAAGGCACTGGCTTGCCCGGGGGTGTCAGGGTGACGACCACCCACCCACAGAGGGAGCTGGAGTCCTCCTGGGAATCTGCAGCCACATGGCCCCCTCCCCGGGTCCTTCGCTGCTGCTGCTCCGTGGGTGTGGGAACCCAGGCCTGTAACAGACACAGAGGGGTTCGGTGAAGGGATAGCACTGGGGCTATAAAACTCACAGCCTCTGAGTTCCCAGGCTCTGTCAGCCCACCAAGCCTTGTCACCTCACAGCTGAGGCAGACTGTGGCTCGGCACTCCCCAGGGAAACGTTTAAACGTGCAAGTCTGGTTTTCAGAAAACACAAGACACTGCCAGTCTGCGCCCCACCCCCACCCACCCACCCCTTCGGTTTGACTCGTGAACAGCCGGAAAGAGGAGAGAGCTGCTCCAGTGACGTTCTCACAGGAGATATCATTTCTACCTGGGAAACAAGAAGATTCGGTGATCATTCTGCTTCCTTGGGAAGACAGCCAAAATCCCTGAGGCATCCCGGAGCACGAGGCCACCCCACTCTGGCCCCAACCCCATCCTAACACAGACTCTCCCAGTGGCCCTGGGAGACCACAGTCTCAGGGTTACAGGCTCCATTTGCTCACTTCAGAAAGAAAGGAATTCCAGTAACACCAAAAGTTCTTGTTCCAAAGAACAGCCAGCCTGGGTACCCTGTTCAGAAACTTTTTCACTCCCAGACTCAGCCTGCACAAGGCCAGCCCTTTCTGGCACACAGTGGGGATCAAAGGCTGGCCTTTTCTGATGGGAAAGCATGCTTGTGGTGCCCCCCAATCGGAAAATGCAATTTTGATGATTAAAGTGTGCATTCCAGGCTTTGTGATGGTCATTTCTGGGCAAGGGATGAGAAAAGGAGGCTGCTAGGGAGCCCTCTGCCAGCCTTTTCTTCTCTGAACTTCTGGTCTCCTGGGGGAAGAAAATTAAACTTAGCTTTAAGTTTTTAGTTGTGACCCATTGTGCCCAAGGGTCATGACCTGGGGTTTAGAAAACCTGGCTGCGACATCAACCCAAGACACAATATCCAAGACCAAGCTACAGCTGAAGAGTCCTTCTGCAACGGAAGTACAGAAGGGATGCAGAATTATTCCAAGGGACAGCAACACCACACCATCAGGAAAGCCCTGTTAGACTTCCCTACAGCCAGTTTACAGCAAGACTTCAATCTGCAAATTGCCTAGTGATTTCTTTCCTTTTCCTTCTTTTTCCCTTTTGCTTTCTTTCTTTTTTTTAAAGGAAAGGTACAGGCAGGAATGAAGGCAAGAAGGCAGGGGGGCAGGAAAAGAAGGGAGGAAGAAGCCTTCATCTAGTTGTTCATTTAGTTATTTATTTAGTTTAGTAAAAACATTTTATTTAGCTGTTCATCTTGATTGTTTCCTCCCATCCCCTCCCCTGGGCCCAGGTCTCCAACCTGAGTCCTTGGAATGTACCCGAAGTATGTTGAGTAGTCTTATCTGCTAGGCCACCAGCGCATATCTCCCAATGATTTCTACAGCACCTTCAGACTCAGGCTTAAACTCCAACTTGATGGACCCTGTGCTCTCACATTCCACCACGCCATCGTTGGAGGAGCAAGCCCTGGTGTCTTACTGTGCATGTTGTGAGGTCAGCATATGAAATGACATGTACAACAGCCAGTCCTGGCAATCAATGAGCAGAAGTTGGAGAGACAGCCAGAGACCGAAGCAGCTACTGCTCAGCGGCTAGCTCCACCTCTGGGAACTGAAGATGCGCCTCGAGAATGAATATAGCTAGTGTCTCACGAGCACTGCAGAGAGGTTCTAGAAAAATCTGGTGAGCAGGGAAAGCAAGAAATCTCAAATGGTCTTGGTTGCCTCCCAGGGTTCTTTGTTTTTGAGGAGTTGAATTACCACTTATTGGAGGTCCCTGCAGGAGTCAAGTTCCTGAAGACAGAAAGCAGAATGGTGGTTGCCAGAGGCTGGGAGAGGAGACCGGAAGTTCTTTAATGGGCACTGAGTTTCAGTTTCGCAAGATGAAGACGTCTGAAGACCAGCTGCACCACGTGAACGTTCTTGGCTCTACTGAACTGTGCACTTTAGAAGGGTTACGATGGTAACTTTTATATTAGGTCTATTTTACCACCACACAATAAATGAAAAAAGGTCGGCTGGCGGGGAGATTCAGATGAGTTGTCAACATTCAGAAGTCAAGACACCACGTGTACAGCTCTGGGTGTCCCTCTCCTCTCAGATAATCAGAAGATGAGGCTCTGTGGGGCCCATCACCCCGAATGACAACAGCTTGCTGGGACTAAATGTCCTTCGGGAAAGCCATGAACAGTCTCAAATCCTGTCCTGGAGCAAACAGAATTGACCTGGCACTCCTGACCTGAGCAATTCAGATGAAGAGTCATAAAAATCCTTTAAAATGCACCTTCAGCCATGCTTCACACAACCAGCAAAGAGCAAAGGGGAAACATCACCAGTGTCTACTCCAGGGTCACTGCTTTGAATAAGCATCCCTCTGAGGTGGCTTTTGTGGGCTGTGCGACAAGCTTCTCAGGGTACCCCCATGCTGGTAAGATGTCTTTTGAAGAGACCAAGGCCACTCGTCCTCCTCAGGACACTCATCGCCCAGGCTTCCCAGGGCCCCAAACAGGGACCGTGTATGACAATGAAGTGCCTACTTTTTTGCTTCCAGGCCCAGGGGCTCTGGGCCACCCGGCCACCTTTGAGACACATGTGTGAGGTGGACATGAAATTGAGCCCGTTGGCTAGTAACTTGCCATCAATCACAGATAGCCCAGTGGCTTAGCTAGTGACTGCAATTTAGACAGCCAGCCCCATCTACCTCCCATCCTGCATCCCAGCACCACTACCATGCCTGGTATTAGCAAGGATGTGGGGGCAGGTCCAAAGTCCCAAGTAAGAAGAATGTCTGAAAAAGGGCACCAAAGTAGGAGGAACAATGGCTATAACATGGAATCTAGCATGTGCAAGTACTGCAAAGCCTGACATTATGTTTTCAAGGGGTACTCTTTGAGGTGTAAGAAACAGCTGTGCTAAGAGGGATAAAGAGAGGACCTGGGATCCCAGTGCTATCCAGAAGTCCCTGGAAAGAAAGAACAGTGAGTTCTGAGGACAAATGCAGAGGAAACACAGAGAAGCTTCTGGTCAAGGCCTCTGGGTGCCCAGCCTATAGTGGTGACATCAGACTATGAGAAGTGACACCGGCATTTGGGGAAGGAGCAGCCTGACTTTAGAAGCCATGGGTGCCACCTATTTTTACCTTTTTACTTTATTTTTTTTCTGTAGAAAATCACAAGCTTAAAGAAGGTACCACGAAAAAAATGGGTGAGAAAATGAGGAGAGCAAAGAGGATTAAAATACACCTTCAACATTTTCAAGAAGAAAAACTCCCATTCTGCTTTCTGCATTTCTCTGCAGGAATTTATTACTCATCCAAGCACAACAGATAATTGAGTAGGGTATTCCACCGTCCCTCCAAAAACAATAATGCCACATGTCCAAAGTTCCACTGTTTCAAAAACCCTGCATCCAACAAATTTAAAGCGTTCCTCTATGGTAACCATCTCGTACCAAATAAATCCTGCTGTTGTCAGAGAACAGCCATCGTTCTTTCCACTTTCTACGTGGACTTGAACAGACCATAAATCCATGGATGAATTAGTCAGTTTCTGACCACAGTTCTTTCCAGGAAGCCGGGTATGGTATGATGAATTTCAGCCTGTGGCTGTATGTGGGGAAAGTCCTACAAATTCCCTCTTCATAAATTGAGGATGAGACATTTGGGGAAATGTCCAGGAGTTTCCCCGCACATCCTGCTATATTGATCGTTTATTAGCTATTTGGACAAGCGACTGGGAAGACATCCCTTTTGAGTTTGGTTTCTGCCAACCTGTAACTATAAGTGATCAAATCACAGCTCCTCTAGGGCTCAGCACCTGGTCCCTAAACTTAGAGGCTACAGTCTTCTGCTCCAAGAGGCAGGAGAAAAATAAGATCAGCTACCTTGGAAAGAAATGGGCAGGAAAAGATTGAAGAGAACTAATGGCAAGACTCTATTTCTTAAAATCCACAAGAAGAGGGAGGCTCCTCGGCTTTGAAATCAGAATTCAGCCTTTCTAATTTCTAGAGAGGTTTCACAGTCTGAGGTTAGCAGCTCCAACAGACAGAGAACTTGTCCTGAAGAGCATCACCAGAAGCTGAGAAGAGACCCCGGGGTAGACACGTCTTAACCTGGGAAGTATGTGCCTTCTCGCCACATTCAAGGGCGCTGGGAGGAGAGAGGCCACCTGAGTATTAGTTTCTTCTCTTGAGACAGATAAGAGAAACAATGAGAAGCTGGTGTGGGGAAAGGTCTAGGGGTATCAATAAAGAGCAAAGCATTTATAAATACATGATGTCATGTGGTCACAAAAAGGACTTATGGAAAAATACTTATGACACACTGGGTGTTTACAGAGAAGTCAAACACTCTGTGCCTGAGAGGTAACAAGGCCTCCTTTCTTCTGCACATCCCTACCTTTCATTCAGCCCTAATGAAGACCGCAGACAGCTTTGAGAGCCCCAAGTTCAGAAGAGCATCGAGACATTGGAAGCCTTCCAGAAAAGAGCCGCAAAGCTGAGTTACAGGCTGTGAAGATTTGGGCAACGCAGGGAGGGTTAATGGTTCACTGAGAGCAGCAGTAATAAGTCAACCAGGGTAAGAACAACCTAAAAATAATCCCAAGGCCTCCCCAGGAAGAAGGCTCCCATTCTCCCCAAGACCACACCCAGGCTCCTGGCCGAACCAACACTGTATTTATGACCTGCAGCTTCCAGGGACCGTGGTGGCTGGCCTGCCTGTTCTGGGATCAGCAAAGCATGCTGTCAGAGACAGAGGCCCAGGGGATGGCAAGCCCCGCAGAGGTGGCCCCAGGAAGGGGCGAGGAGCACCTGTCAGGGTCGGTGTACCCTCCACTCCACTAACGTCACTTCCTCTCTCTGCCAGCCCTCTTTACTCCTTTTCCTTGTCCCTGCCTCCCTCCACCCGTCCCTACCCATGGCCCTCGGTGACCTTTTCCAGTACAAGAAGAAACAGACCCAACAAACCCCCTCAGCCATGAGTGACTACAGCCTAGTCCAAGGCGAGCGCTGTGTGAGGCGGGGATTCCAGCAGACAGAGGGTCATGGAAGGCCCTGGAGGTCACCGCAGCTCCACCTCGGGGCTGCAGCCTCTCTCTGCCCAGGTGGCCACAGCAGGACTGCGCTCGTGGGGCCTTGAAGCTTTTCCCTCAACCAGCCTGGATGGATCCTTCCCTGAAGCCTACAGAGTCTTATTCTAAGCAACGACAAAGCTCAGTTGCAAGAAAATATGGGAGACGGACTTATTTACTATTTTCTGTCCTTGAAATCAGCGATCTGAGAGTGGCTCGAGGTAACTAATGTGGAGATTACTGGGAGCATTTAGAGCTGGGTCACTCACCTTTCCACTGGGAAAAGCTCTTCTGAGTCTCCTGATAGACAGATAGATACATACATACATACATACATACATAGTGTTTGTCTGTGACTGAGAATGACACACTACACTAATATATTAGGTGACAAATCCAGTGTAGAGAGACTCCTCTCAGCCAGCACACCAGGAGGAAGAAGCGTGTGGGGACAGGGTCTTTCCTGGCTTGTACCAGAGTCCCTGTGACAGATACCAGGGCCACCAGCTGGAAGCCAAGACACTACAGGATGGGGCTCACCTGGTGAAGAGAGGGGAGAGGACCCAAGGATCTAGGAAAAATTCTGCATGGAGACATCCGAATGCCTGATGAGGCACAGCTCTCACCTGGGGCCCAAGACCTCCGGCCCAAGACTATGGCAGAAAGTGCCAATGCCATCTCTCAGTCAGGGTCTAATCCACCCAATGACCAACCTGACAGAAAATACTTCATAAAAGGCAAAGTAAAATAAACAGGGATTACCCCAAACCCCTGGGCAGGCAGCCGGCTCAGCCTCCAAGCCCACATTCTGAGAACTCCCATCTCTCTGGGGTGTGAGAATGCTCCAGTTTTCACCTGGGGGTGGTTCACAAGAGAACACTTTCTGTATATATGTTCCCTTTCACAGAAAAAGAAGTGGGGAAGGACGAAACATCATTGAACTTAGAGACCTCCGTGGGTTTTGTCCCTACTTCTGTAACTATTAAATCCCTCAGGTAGTCTCATAGCCTTCCAAAGCCTCTATTTTCTTAACAATATATAGTAAGTGGGGGTTATAACTTCATTATCTCAGAGATGATTGTGTATATTGTGAAATGTTTTCTAGCCCCCAAAGCAGCCTACCTATGGATGATGAAACTTTTATAGACTCTCATTTAATAATTGTACCTTTAATTGGATATTGATGTCTTATCTGGAATTCAGTAAACACCCACTCTGTGCCTGTTAGGTGCCTGGCACTCTGCTGGGTGCTGCACTGCCGCGGGTGAGCAAGAAAGACACCTCATTAAGGATATTTGCATCAATTTTCAAAAGTTAAACTGGGGTCCCTCCACAGGATAAGTAGATAAAAACCAATGTGAAACATACATACAATGGAATGGCGTTCAGCCTTAAAAATAAAGGCGATTCCGACGCATACTGCAGCATGGATGGACCTTGAGGACGTCATTCTCAGTGAAAAAAGTCAGAACAAGAGGACAAATCCTGTATGACTCCACTCACATGAAGGACACAGACAGCAGATGGTAGTGATCAGAGGCTGGGAGAAGGTGGAATTGGGAGTTAATATTTGATGAGCACAGAAAGATGATGAAAAAAGTCCTTGAGGTGGTTGGTGACGGATGCCCCAGAATGTGAATGTAGTTAATACTACTGAGCTACGACTATCAAACATGTTTAAAATGGCAAGTTTTATGTCATGAGTCGTCTACCACAACTTTTAAAATAATTGGTAGGTTTTTTGAAAAAGGACCTGGAGAAACACTGGAGTATTCTTGTTAGTGTCAGGAATAAAACAAAGATGTCCATCCCCATCACTGCTATAACACCGTCCTTGTGATGCAGTCAGAGAGACTAGATATGAGAAAGAAATAAGAAGCATAAAGATTGAAAGGGTGGTGAGACTTCACTTTTAATGGACAGTATCAGTGTAAACCTTAAGAGAATCGACCAATCTACTATGATAAACAATGCTTCAGGAAGGTAGACGGATCAACATTAGCCTCTATCACGCCTTTGCTCAACTTGTCATCATTAGATGGTAAGAAAATGCACCCCTTTCTGGTGGTCACAGCCCCATGAGATTGCTGCCTAGCCAGGGAAGAGCAGATTCCTTCTAGGCCCAGCCCACTCCCAACTTAGTGAAATAAGCAGATACACAAATACACTCTCATAAAGAGACAAAAAATGAGCACATAGAATTCAACAGCTTCAAATATATTAACAACTTTCATTGATAGAAGGAAAGGCAACACCAATTATAAGAGCAATAAACAAAAGACAAAACCAGTGAAATATGTAAAGCTTTGGGGAAAAATTTTCAAATGCCACTGAAGAATCCAGAGGAAAGCTTTTTAAATGGAAGGACATACCATGTTCCTGATTTGAAAACTCAACATGACTAGATCAGTCCGGTGTGCCCTGGTGGCTCAGGTGCTAAGTCAGCAGCTAGGGCATAGTCCAGGGACCTGGGCTCGCCTCCAGGGGATGGGGTGGGGGAATCAAGCAAAATTGAACAAATAAATAAATAAAAATGCTTCTTCTTCCTCTCCCTTCCTTCCTGTCTGCCTGCCTTTGTTCCTGCTGACCTGCCCTCCTCTCTAAAAACAAAATAGTTGATATCAAGTCTCATTAAGTTCATTTAATTAAATATGAATGTCATCTCAATTTAAAGCAAGAGATTTAGACTAGACAAGTAATTCTAAAGTCTATATGAAAAAAAGGTAGGAGAATCAAGAAAATTCTGAAAACAAAGAAAACTGAGGTGGAGCCTGCCTTAAGAGGTATTACGCAAACCAAAGATCCAAGAACGAAACTGAAAGACAGACTGACTAATGGAAAAGAGTAGAAAGCCTAAAAACAAAGGCAAATGTACATGTGAAATAAGTATATTTGACACAATTGTCATAAAACTCAATCTTAAAAGTTAAAATCTGTATTTAAACCTTAAACCTGTATAAAGCTGTATCTTAAATCTGTGGCAATAAAAATTAACTTTATAATAAAGGAGTCCAGTGCAACCAGATAGCCATTTGGAAAAAAAATAAGCTGGATTTGTCCCTCACCGAATATCCAGAATAAACTCCAAGTACATCAAAAACTTACATGTGAGAAAATGAAACCATTAAAAGTAGAAAAATTGAAGAACAGAAAAAATTCAAGTCCTTTATTATCCTGAATGGGAAGGTCTTCTAACTCAAATATCTTCTTAAGACTCAAACTTCAGTAGTCACTAAAAAAGATACTGAATTAATTAAAGATATAAAAAAAATAAAAAAAAGTCTACATAGCAAAGACATCACAGGCAGTATTGATATTTGAAATTACTGCTAAATTTTGGGAGTGTGAAAGCTATTTCTATCGTGTGAGAATTTCATGACAAAGTGCTGGTTTTGAAGAGACATGTTTTCCACACATGTGTATGTGCACATGCTCACACATGTGACGCACACATGTTCACAAATGCTCGGCTCAACCAAAGGTGGTAACTGCTATCAGTTATTGAATTTAATGGGTAGATATATATCATTGCACTGCTCTGACAGTGATTTATTTATTCATAATAGCAAGCTGAAAATAATGCACCACAAAGTCAAAGGACAAATGACAAACTGGAGAAGCTATATGTAACTCCTGTCACAAGCAAGGGTTAATCTTCCTAGCATATAAGTAGCTTTTCTAAATCAAGAAGAAAAAGTCCAATAACCCAACGTGGAAGAGTAGGCAAAGGAAAACACTGTTCACAGAAAAAGAAATATGAAAAAAAACAACAATCTCATTCAAAGGAAATTCAAATTCAAGCTACACTGAGATAACATGTCATACTTATCAGATTGGCAAATGGTCCAGAGCTTGACACACAGTAGACTGTGAGGAAATGGGGAGTGGGGGCTCTCAGACCTTGTTGTAGGAAGAGAGGGGTAAAACAGCAATGGGCAGGGATTTTATATCTATCAGAATTGCCTGGTGCACCCCTGCGGCTCAGGCAGCTACAGTGCAGGCCAGGTGAAGCCCAAGGACCTGAGTTTGAAACCTGGAGCCAAGGAAACGAAAACAAAAAGTTACAAATGTGTTAACTCTTGACCTAGCAAACTGACTTCTAGAAATTTAACCTATGAATATATACATTAGATATGTATGTGTATATGTATACTAGTCTAGTATATAGGTAGGTATATTTATGTATGTAACTATGTATGTGTGCATACATAATGACAAACTTCCAAACTGTAATTCTGAATCATTGTTTATTATAGTAAAAGAGTGGTAACAACAAGGCATTCATCTCTGTGGTTAAATAAACTTTTGTATATTCACACCATAGGACACCAAGGATACGCCAAGAATATTTAAACCCAACAAAATAGCATTTCTAAAGCAGGAAACTGGCACACCTCAGTGGTGGAGCAGATGCATCACGACTTCTGACCAGAGCAGTCCACACACATCCCTAGGACCTCGATTTGCAATTAGGAGCTGGGGGAAAACAACCAAGATGAACAACTAAATAAAATAAATAAATGCTTCTTTCTCCTGTCTCTTCTTGCCTGCCTGCCTGCCTGCTTGCCTTCACTGCTGCCTGTAGCTTTCCTTTATAAATCAAGCAAGCAAGCAGGAAGCCCTCATGCACTAAGGAGAGAGTAACAGGATACAGTGGTAGGTTAAAAAAAAAAAGGAAGGTGTTTGGGATTATAAAAAGTAAAAAGTATTTTTATTTTTTTATTTCCACAGTGAAACATCAGAACACAACATTCAGAAGCTTCACACACACAGATACATGCACACATGTGCGCGCACACACACGCGCACACGGACACACACAAAGTAAGAAGTTATTACATTCAGGATTGGGATTTAGAAACAAGAAGCCAGTGGTCCAGGTGGTGTAAGAATTCTCAACATCTCCTTTTTTCCTACTGAAACCGTGCATGCCCATTCGAACAAGAAGAGTTCATTGAAAAGGAAAAAGTCCTCAAAATCCCTGATTTTAAATAAAGATCTCTTAAATGCTGGTGATACTTGTTTTGAAGCTTATTTTATGGATTGTCTGGTCAGCACTTTATTGGGACAGGCTATGACCTCAGTCCCCATTTTCAAATTGTGCAGAAGAAAAAGCCAGCTGCTTACTGGAGAGCTTGGTCCCTGGGGAGAGCGAACCTCAACAATTCCAAAAAGAAAATAAAAAGTCTCTTTTCAGTAAAGATACAGGGGGCTGCGCTCATCACGAGCCCTCCCACACGGCCCTGCTTGTGTAGACACAGCCTGGCTTCTCCCAGGTGCCTCTTCATCTTGGCCAGCACACAATCCTCTTTCCAGATAGTTCATAAACAAATATGGAGGTGAGAAGATCAACAGAGCAAGAGTGCTGGCTGCAATTCACTAAGGGTGGGAGCAAGCATTGCTCCACATGGGTGTCATCCAGAAACCCGACACAAAACATAGCCCCACCCTTCTGAGCCACTCAGATGCCTGAAGGCCACACGCTTGCCTCTGTTCATTCATAAGAGAAAAGCTGGGGTATTTGAAACACCTGGACTGGATGCAGCGCCTTCTGGGACTAATGAAAGCGACCACCCTCTTCTGAAGTCAGTTACTCAGCATAAAAGGGAATCTTCTGCAGAAGGCAGCTGCTTGTGGAGTTGCCCAAGGAGTGGGTGTAGTGGGGAGAGGGGTGCAGGTCATCCCACCAGCCTCTCCCAGTCTCCTCAAATCCTGACACCCTACTGTGTGCCTTTATGTGGGTAAAATCTGCTCAAAAAAGAGAAAGACATTTCCATTCACTAATCTGGAGTGTCTGCAGAGAGACAAGGGCTGTTCTTTGGGTTCTAGAGGGGTCTTGGGTTAACCATAGGAGAAGGGGCTCAGAGCAAAGCCACCTCCTCAGACGTGACCATGGACCTCAGGCCAATGCTCAGCGCCAGCAGAGCAGGTCCTCCAAGCCCATGTTTCTGGGCTATCGTCCCAAGTCCCAAGCCCCTGCCGGCTTTGGGCTCTGGCTTCTCTGCCTGCCTCAGTTCCCACCCAGGTGCTGCAACAGGCCCCTGAGACAAGCCCACCTCCAGACTTTAACTTCTTCAAGGGATCTTCCTGAATCTTCTGACATTTGCTTTTTCTCCCCAACCATTGCCTTTTCTGTTTTCTTTTACAAAATAGAATGATACCGGGCAATACAATTACGTAGATACAGAAAATGAGAGATTTCTATGGTACCCAAGTCAAGAAGCACTCCTGTCAAATGACCTTTCTGAAGAGGCTGTAAAAAACGCTGTGGCCTCTGATTCTAGCTCTCCAGCTCTGCTGCACTCACTGAGTTCCTCAAGGCCAGCGCTCCTTTGTTGCTGCTACTTTTCGGAAAATTGGCGACAGCAACGCTGCTGATAGTGCCACCAACTCACAGAGTC
Source organism: Solenodon paradoxus (assembly GCA_004363575.1). Classification (NCBI taxonomy): domain Eukaryota; kingdom Metazoa; phylum Chordata; class Mammalia; order Eulipotyphla; family Solenodontidae; genus Solenodon; species Solenodon paradoxus. The sequence continues at coordinate 37,475 of RJWH01002462.1, read as the reverse complement.
AGGGCGGAGAACGGGAGGTGTGGGGACAGGGCCACCCTGTGACTGCTCTCAGCACCGGGACTTGCCCACTTCTTGCTGCTGATTACTTTCTCCCAGAGCAGTACATGCTGGTCCTGAACAGGGAGATCAGAGAGAGACAAGAATTCAGAAAGAAGATCAAAACGCAGAGGCTGGGGTGCATGTTTCTCCCCATTCATGACAAGATGCGGAAAAAAGGTGGCCGAGGACTGAATCTTCACACCTGCTGCTGCGTTAGCAACAGCTTCAGGAGTTCCTTTCTGGTTCTTATTTCTCTTCATTTTGAAATACCAGGTAAATGAGTGCATTTCTTTGTATTTAAAAATGGCCAAGGTCTGAGGAGCTTACTCTTGATTTCCCTTGCTTGCCTATTACGTTGGAGCAAGTGGAGAGGGATCTTGGTTACTCCAAGGGAGAAATCACCCCTGGGTTCTAGATTCGCATCAACTAGATGGAGAGTGTAGGCCTGTGCGTGAGTGTGTAGAGTTTAAATGTGTGCACACTGCTGTATGTCAGTGCGTGTGAATGCGAGTCTGTGGTGTAAGTATGTAGAGTGGCGGTATTTTGTGTGTGCGTATGTATATATGCTGGGTGGGAGTGTTTTGCATGTGTGGTGAGTGTGTGTGTCTGAGTGTGCATTGGGTGTGTTTCTGTGCACGTGTGTGTAAACATGCAGGTTTAAGTGTTAGTATATGTTGATTATGAGTATGGTGGGATATGTGAGTAGTGACTGTGACTGAATGTCTACCTGCTAGGCTTTGTATCAGGTATGTGTGTGAATGTATGCTAGGTGTGAGTGTGATGTTTGCAGGTATATATGTGAGTGCATGATGGGTGTGTGCTATGTGTGTGGGTCTGTGAATGTGTGATAGGTGAGAGTGTAATGTGTGCAGATGTATTTGTGAGTATATGATAGGTGAGCGTGATAGGGGCAGGTGTATGTGTATATGTAGGTTATGACTGTGATAAGTGTGCAGGTGTGTGAGTGTATGAGAGTGTGTTACATGAGTGAGTATATGATAGGTCTGAGTGTGATATGTACAGGTGTGTGAGAGTACATAACAGGTGTGAGCATAACATGCACAGGTGTGAGGATGTGGGTATGACAGGTGTGAGTGTGATTTGCACAGATGCATGTGAGTGTGATGTGTGCGAATATGAAAGGTGTGATGATATGTGTGTCTGAGTGTGATATGTCGGGTGTATGTGAGTGCAGGTAACTGTGAGAGACAGAGAAAAGGAGAGAACATCTCTTGTGTAACAGGGTTAAATTTTAAATTACTGATGAACTGAAGCCAACCATTCAAATGAAGAATTGCTTTTTTTATTGACTCAAGAAAGGCTTAATAGTTCTGGCAGAAACCCTCCAAAATTTTTACCTCTGGGCAGACATGGCCCGGCACCAGACAGGAGGTTTCAAGCCCAAAGAATTTGGCAGAAAGCCATGAGCAAGTGAATAAAGGAGCTGTGAACTGTGACTCCCTGGCTGCAGCCTGCTCACTCCTGTCACCCAACAGGCAGCTGCACCCCTAGCCAGGAACCCCGCTGCCCCGCCCCCAGATTGGGCTCACTGGGCGTGGCAGCTGCAGAATTAAGTCCCATGAAGGTATTTGGGGGCTTGTGTTTAACAAACTTTATAGAAATAGCAGATATGTAGACCTCACAGGAAAACTCATGTCCACATCCTAAAGTTTCTCCTTTAACTAGACCTGTACTCACGCCAAACACCATGAGAATCCTGCCTATAAAACACTGACCACGAGCAAGAGCATTTTTGTCATTAAGCTTAAGGTAGGATTTGTAATGGTCACAACATCTGCCACACACAGCATGAGATGAAGACATGAAATCATTTCCCAGGGAATATGTGACCCCAGTGCCGCCTGAAGCATCTAAATGAAGCATCAAAACGCGTTCCAGGCCTCCACTTAGCCAACAAATGGACTCAGCAACTTGCTTCAGTACGAATGTGTCATTCACTCTCCAAAGAAGCAACAAGAAAAAAAATTCTTCTGAACACAGAGTAAAAAGGGATCTCGAGTTGACTTTGTTTCATGTGTGAGCTCTGTCATTCCTGCACGTTGTCACCATGGCTTGTGGAACGAACGTTTATAGAGCATTTACTCGGAGCCAGATCCTGAGGGGACAAGGGGAAGAGACGCAGACTGGCGGGATGACAGTGTCAACGTAGGCTGCCTCCCTGCCCTCCTACCACAAACTGACACTGTCCAGACACTTTACAATTGTTTTCATTTAATCCTCAACTATTAGAGTCAGTCCCATCCAAACGGCAGCCTTCTGAACAGCGCCCACGATACCAGCTTGTTCAGGAGGCTGCGAGACAGTGATGGTGAGCCCTCGCTCCCCGCACACAGACACAGCGACCCTGCACCACGGCAGAGCCACCGCCTTGGAGAGGAGCCGGGAGCAGCATCTCCAGAGGAGAAGGGACAGATGACAGAAGACGGGGCAGGAAAAGCTGAGACACCGTCTGGGCACGAATGACCGGAAACCACGCTGTGGGGTCGGAGGGACGGAGACCTGAGCCTCGTCCCGGGCGGAAGACCCCGTGGGTGCCCCACACGGGCGCTGCCCACCGAGCAACGGCCTGGTGGACACAGAGGGGCTTCCCCCGCGACAACAGGATTCAGGGGCGGACACGGAGGAGAGCAGGGAGGACCGAGGAGGTGACACAGACCTGAGCACGGGGCGTCCACGTGCTGAAGCCGCTTCAGCTGGTGGAGAAGACAGTGGGAGGTCTCCTCGGACCAAGCCAGCAGGGTCCCTCCGGGTTGTACTGTGGGGCAGCCCCAGGGTCATACTACAGCTCGGGCTCCTTCAGCACTGTGGGGACACCGTCTGCTCTCCGCCGACTGTCTAGGGTCATGTCCTCAGGGGTAACGGGCGCTCGTGCTTCTCCAGATGAGGGTTTTTGTGCTCCTGCTCTGGGGAGTCCCTTTTCTCAGCTCCGCTTCTCCTACTTTCAGCTCCTGCCGTTCCAGCCCGGGTGGTGCCGGGCATCACCACGGGTAGTTACAGGCGCTGACACAAAACACAGCACCTTCCTGTGAACTTCTTTGACGTGGTTTTGCCTTCTCTCAGGGAGGGTCACTAGCGAGGCTCCAGTAGGCTGACCACATTTTCTTGAGACAAAAACAGGACACTGGAATGTCGAAAATAGGAAGGGGGTTATGCACTGGTGACCAAGGGGAGGAGAGGAGGTGGAGCGATGCAGGCAGGCAGGCCAGCAACCAGTAAGTACTATGCACGCCCATCAGCGATGGCAAAGTAACGACTTACGGTCCAGGACTTGCTATCGACAGCCAAAGCTGGTGCAAGAAATGCTGGCGCCTTGGGTGAAAATGAAACTGGCACCCTTATAAGCCCTGCTCCAAATGCACCACCTAAAACACACCGCTTAACCATCTCAGTGCCAGAAATGCCCCACAACCCCCACAGTGCCAGAGGTCACCCCAAAGTACTTACCTGAGGCTCAGCCATGCTGCAGTATTCCGCTCCCTTTAAAGAAACAGGCACATGTGGGATGGGGGAATCATCTTTCCCTAAGGCTCCTTTTCCTTGCAGCAGGCGGGAACAGGAGCAGCGGTCACAGTCACCAGTCAGTGCCCCGAAGAGCAGGCAAATGTAGGCAAAAGGGGCAGCTGCTTTGGGACCCCCTCAACAGACTGGGCTTGGGGTAAATCAACTGCCCCTTCTGCCCCACGTAAAAGGTGGCCCTGGTTTTAAAATTGGCATTTATATTAAAACGACAGGATGATCGGGAAATATGAAAAAAACAAAAACAGTACTGTCCCATTTAAAACAGTACTATGAGCAGCCTGGGCTCCAGGTTCCCCACAAAAAGCTGCCCCTCCCTACCTGGGGCTGCTGCTAAACAGCCTGCTCACCTGCCCGGTGCTTAACCCTAAAGCAGCTGAGCGCCCACCTGGACCTGGGCTTGTTGTGCAGCTCCGTATGGGGGCTGCTGCTGGGCCGAGAAAAGTTAATGGGGAGCACATTTCACAGAGACTTGCTCCTGAAGTCCCAGAAGGCACCTGGCTCCTTCTCACCAGAGGCCTCTGCTGGACTGCTGCCTGCCCGGGGCCTGGGACTGACCTCCTGGACCTCTGTGCTCATAAGTGTGACTTGGGGGTTAGGACTGGAAGGTTTGCTTGAGGAACAGATTGAACAACAGTTTCAGCCTAAGTCTACTGGGAAAGGCCTTCGCCTCCACTGCCCTGGCTCCAAGCCAAAAGCCGGGCTCTTGGTCCTCCTTCCAGGGCTGGCTTGAGAATCCAGCTGCTCTGGGACCCAGGCTTCTGCTGACACAACAACAAAATGACCAGATTCCCATGTTAACACCCCAGGTCTACACTCTGCTACCTGCAACCCTAACACAAGGCCATTCCATTCAGAAAGGGATGGGGAAGCTGTTTAGTCTATTTCATAGAAATAAAGAGTACCAACAGAATGAAGAAGCAGAGAAACCACCCACAAATGATGGTTCAAAATAAAGCCCCAGGGAAAAATCTGAATACAATAGAATTAAATAAATTTCCTGAAGATGGCAAAACAAAAGGTTTAATGAGGCTCAATGAAAGCAAGAGAACAATGGATGAACAAAGTAAGTGCTATGGCAAAGACAGAGAAAATAGGAGGAAGTTCTAAGCAGATTTCATAGAGCTAAAAACATAATTGCTAAACTGAAAATCAATTTAGAGGGGCTCAGCGGTAAATGGGAAGAAGATTCTGGCCAAATTAGGGAACTACAAGGTAGAGTAGTGGAAAGCACCCAAACTCAAGCAAAGAGAAAAATCAGTTTAAAAAATGAAACTATTATAAGAGACTTACAGTATTACATCAAGAGGACAATTAGTGTCCTAGTGGTTCCAGGAGGAGAAGAAAAAGATAGAAACTTTACCTGAAGAATAATAGCTAATAATAACCCAGGAAACAAACTTCCAGATGCAGGAACTCAAAAAATTTCAAAGAATATAAACCAAAAGACACACACCAATATATATTGTGATTAGAATGACAAAGATCAAAGATAGAGACTCTAAAAAGCAACTAGAGAAAAATGAATGACATACAAAGGAGCCCCCACGAAGCTGTGTACAGATTTTATAGCCAAAACTTCACAGGCCAGGAGGGAATGGCATGATATACTGAAAGTGCTGAAAGAAAAAGATTTCCAACCAAGAATAATCTACTCTGATAGGTTACCGCTTACAACTGATGGAGTAATGAAAACCTTCATAGGCAAACAAGAGTTAAAGAAAATTCATTACAACTAAAGCAAGCTTACAAAAAATACTAAAGGGATTTATATAAAATTAAAGAAACCCCAGTTAGAAGCAGAAGTAAGACACCAATAATATAAAATGTGGGAAGGAGAAAAGTAAAAATGTAGACTGTTAGAATGAGTTTGAAGTTATCTTGCTTTCAAGTTAGGTAACCTCAAAACAGAAATCCTAGGGGATAAAAAGAAGAAAATGAAAATCAAACATAACATTAAAAAAATCAAAGCACAAGAAAAAAATAAGAGAACAAATGTACAGTGATATTATAAAAAAAAAAAAAAAACTCCCGGAAAACAAATAACAAAATAGCAATAAATATCTACTTATTAATAATCACCCTAAATATTAATGGATTTAATTCACCAGTCACAGGGTATAGACTGTTCAAATAGATTAAAAAATTAAACACAATTTTCTGCTGCATACAGGAAAAGCATCTCTGCCCTAAAGATAAACATAGGCTCAAAGAAAGGACAGGGACAGCCATACTCAAATCAGATAAAATAGACTTCCAACTAAATAAAGTAATGAGAGATAGGAATGGACATTATATAGTGATTAAGGAACCAATTCAGCAAGAAAATATAACACTTATTAATCTATATCCACCAAAGGAGAGAGCATAAAAATTCATAAATCAGTTATTAACAGAACTAAAGACATTGATAGCAACATAAGAATAGTGACTTCAGCACCCCACTTACAATAATGGACTGATCAATGAGGCATAAAATTAATGAGTTTTAAATAACAAATTAGAATATGGGTTTAATAGATATTGTTAGAACAATCCATTTAAACACTGCAGAATTCACAGTATTTTCAAGTGCTCATATAACAGTCTCAAAGATAGACCATATGTTGGGACACAAAACAAGGGTCAACAAACTTGCAAAAATTATACCAAGTATCTTCGCCAAATACAATGACATAAAACTAGAATTCGTACACATCCACACCCACACACACACACACACACGCACACACACACACACGCACACACACACACTCCAGAAAATTCCAAAATATGTGGAAGTTAAGCACCATCCTTCTGAATAACTATTGGGTAAAAGAGTAAATCAAAGGAGAAATAACAAAAATACTTGGAGAAGTGCTGGTATCTTAGTGCTGGGTGCAGTCCACATACATCCTGAAGACTTGGTTTTGTGTCCCCAGCCCTGGGCGGGAGTAACCAAAATGAGCAACTGAAATAAAGTGCTTCTTCTTCCTCTCTCTTCTTGCCTGCCTACCTCTTCTTGCCTTCATTCCTGACCACCTTTCCTTTAAAAAAAGAAAGTAAATATGTGGAGACAAACAAGAATGAAGACAAAAGCTATCAGAACTTATCAAATGCAATAAAAGTAGTACTAAGGAGGGAATTTATAGCAATACAGGCTTACTTCAAGATATAAGAAAAATATAAAATATGCAATCTTATCGTATTCCTAAAGTCATTAGAAAAAGAAGAAAAAATTAAACCAAGGGTCATTTGAGGAAGGAAAGAATAAAAATTACAGCAGAACTGAACAAAATACAAATCAAAAAGACAATTCAGAAAATCTATGAAACCAAAAGCTGTTTCTTTGAAAAGAAGATAAACACAATTGAAAAATCTTTGACTAGACTAGCTACGGAAAAAGAGTGCAATAACTAGAATCAGAAATGAAAGGGGAGAAGTTACAGCGGATATCTGAGAAATATAAAGCTTGAGAAGAAACTGCTATGAACAGCTATATGCCAAATAGTGGACGACCTAGAGGACATGGACAAGTTCTTAGAATCATACAATGTAGCAAGACTGAATCAGGATGAAATAGAAAACATGAACAGACCTATTACTAACAAGAAAATGAAAGAAGTAATCAAAAGTCTACCAAAAATAAAAGTCCAGGACCAGATGGCTTTACTAGTGAGTTTTATGAACTCTTCAGGGAAAAATTAATATTTACTTAAACACTTCCAAAAAATTGAAGAACAAGAAAGAAATGCCCTCCAAACACTTTCTATGAAGTCAACATTATCCTGATACCCAAAGTAGCAAGGCACCTCACACACAAAAAAATAAATGACAGGTCAAAATATCACACAGACATAGATGCAAAAACCCTCAGTAAAATATTAGCAAGCCAAATTCAATAGCACCTCTCGAAGAGTATACATGATGGCAAGATGGGATTAATTCTTGGAATGCCAGGATGGTTCAACATAGGAAGATCTATTAATGTAATACACCACGTCAACAAAATGAAGGAGAACATAATGTGATCATGTCAATGGAAGCATAGAAAGCACATGACAGATTCATTGGTCATTTATGATTTAAAAAAACTCAATAAAATGGAAATAGGAGAAACATACCTCAAAATAATAAAGGCAATATACAATAAATTCACAGTTAATATTATGCTTAATAGCGAAAATCTGAAAGCTAGTTCTCTAAGATATGGAAAAAGACAACTCCTACTACTACTATTTAACATACTCTTAGAAGTCTTAGCCAGGGGAATTAGGTAAGAAGAAATGAAGGGAAAACAAATTGGAAAAGAGGTAAAATGATCACTATTTGCAGATGTCATGATAATATACACAGAAAACTAGCGAAAATATTAGAATGAATGAATGAGTACAATAAATGATAGGCTACAAAATTAGTATACAAAAATTGGTTGCATTTTATATGCCAGTTATGAGGTATAAAAAGAAATTAAGAAAACAATTCCATTTACAATTAAAACCAAGAAATTGGAATGAACTTAAAGAAGATGAAAGACCTATACAATTAAAACTATAGCACATTGTTAAAATAAATAGAAAATACAAAAAGATGGAAATATATCATATGCTCACCATTGGGAAGAATTAACATTGTGGAATCAGTCATCTTACCTAAAGAAATATACAGATTTAATGCAATCCCTATCAAAATTTCACTGACATTTTTCAAGAAACTAGAACACACAAAAAAGCTTTTCAATGTATATGGAATAACAAAAGAGCCTGAATAGCAATGGTAATTATATTAAAAAAAAAAAAAAAGCAAATGTGGAGGTATCACACTCCCACTCCCACTTCCAGACTTTTCAGTACAAGGTGTTAGGAACACTGGATAATATGCTAAGGAAAGAAACTAGATTATTCTCTGACATCATACACAAAAATTAATTCAAAGCGTTCTAGAGACTTAGATGCAAGACCAGGAATCATAACAATACCTACAAGAAAACAGACAATAGATTCCACAACAGCAACATTAGAGGTCTTTGGTGACTCGACTCCAGCAACAAGGGAAACAAAAACAAAAATAAACAAAAGGGACCACATCAAATTAAAAAGTTTCTCTGTACAGCAAAAGAAACTACCATTTGAACGAAACAACAAGCAACTGAATGCAAGAAGTTATTTGCACGACATATATCTGACAAGGGGTTAATAGTCAATATCCATAAAGAACTCATACAACTTAACAGCAACAAATCAGCCCAATCGAAAAAATGGGCAGAAGAATTCAACAGACACTCCTCCAAAGAATTCATACAGATAACCAACAGAAGCATGAAAAAATGCTTATCACTTATTAAGGAAATGCAAACCAAAACCACAGTGAGACATCATCTCGCAACTGTAAGAATGGTCTGTATGGAAAAGACTAGAAACAACAAGTCCTGGCTAGGGTGTGAGGAAAAGGGAATGCTTCTTCACTGTTGTTGGGAATGTAAATTGCTGCAGCCACTTTGGAAAACTATATGGAGATTCTGCAAACAGTTAAAAATAAGACTACCTTGTCATCAGAAATTCCACTTCTAGGTATCTGTTCAAAGAATATGAAAACACTAATTCTAAAATATGTATGCACCCTCATGTGCATTGCAGCTCTATTTACAATAGCCAAGAGATGAAAACAACCTAAGTGCACATGAACAGATGACTAATAAAGATGCAGTGTATACACACACACACACACACACACACACACACACACACACACACACACAAATACTACACAGTCAGAAGAAAAGATGAAATAATTCCATGATTCGCAACAATGAGATGGAACTAGAGGGGATTATACTGAGTGAAGCAAGTTAGAGAAAAACAAATACCAGAAGATCTTACTCATATGTAGAATATAAAGAAATAAAGCAGACAAACAAAATACAAACGAACACATGGACACTGACAACACAACTGATGTTACCAGAGGGAAGGGGAGTGGAGGGTGGGAGTGAAGAAAAGTGGGGTGCAGTGGACAGCGATGGGGGGATATTAGAAATAGGGTGGTGAGTGTGGTATGTTAAGTATTTGTTAACACCTCTAAAGCTTGTGTTGTAAGTCAAAGTTATCTCATTTTTTAAAAATGGGAAAAAGATATCAGTGTTGTTCAAAGTAGAACCGGAAAGTACTAGCTCTGGGCACAGAGTAAGAATATAACCGTGGTTGCTATTATTGAACTATAAATGCAAGGCCTTCTTTCACCGTGACGGGCTAACTCTCACATTGTGCTGTTACCAGAACCAAGAACATACTACATGTGTGATCCTAGCTTGTGTTTGTCATGCACAGTGATGACAGATGCTGAGTCTCAAATTATACAAAGTGAAAGAAGGACCCATGTGACTCATCAAATGAGTCTCAGAAGCAATTTTTAAAGGTTAGTGTTGTTACCCATTATTTTATGCACACAACGCTGTCTGCACAGGAACATAAAGGGAGAAAGAAAAGCCACAGCATTTCTACAATACTGGTTACAAGACTGGTGTTCATCCCACTTGTGTCTGGTGGGGTTCAAAGACGTCCGCAAGGCCCCGCCTGAAATAATTGCAGTTGGTAACTGAGGTTGAGATGATGACATGAAAAAAAAATCAAAGTCTAGTCACTAGAGCTTCTCTTTTCTTTTGGCAACTTAAAGTCCCATTTATATTTCCATCATCCACACTTACCCAGGTGCCTGTTCACCTTGACAGTCCATAAACACGTCTTAAAAAATCATGTGGACATTGAATCAACATGGATGGATCTAGAGGGGATTATGATAAATGAACTAAGCCAAAAGAAGGAAGATAGATAGTGGATGATTTCATGCATATGTGGAATGTGAACAGACAAAACAAAGGAACAGAACCAACCCTTGGACACTTGTGGTCACCAACAGGGAATGGGATGGGGGCAAGTGGTGGCAGGACCCACTGGATATGGTGAAGAACACTTGGTGGTTTGATGGAGGGCAGTGTGTGCTGACATATATCTGAGGAATGGGGAAACTACACACTTGGGGAACCTATACATGTGATTTTATTGATTTACTGTGTGGAATGTTACTATCATCAAAAAAAAAATCACACAGACAAAGCAGTAGGTGCCTTTCACGACCTAAAATAAGCAAAGAATCCTGTGATTGTACTGAAAAAAAAGGAGGAAGAGGGCTGTTTCACTAACCCAAGACAATGGGAGAGGCGGCCTTGCTTCTCCAGGGTCCGCCATCCACACCGGAAGCCAGGCTCATCCCCTGTGCCCGCCTCAGCTTCCTGCTGTGCGCGGCCAGTGTGTTCTGTGCACTATCAGCTCTAGAGTGTTTCCCAAGAGGGGTCCCAGGCAGCAACGGACCAGGGCCTAAGTCACTGTAAGTTCCGTTTGGGACAGGCCACCTGCTTCATGAAACGCAAATGCACTTTTACAGCTAATGGCTCAAGACTCGCAGCAGAGACACAGGTTTGACTTTACCCGAAATTTCCCCAGTGCATCCACTTGCACAATCCACGCCACTAGAGTTCTGTGGCACTTACTTGTGTGCCCTGTAAGGAGAGTTTCATCAGCTCACCTTGGAAAATGTCCATAAGCCTTCCTTGTCACAGAAAGGTACAAGAAGACTTGAAAGATACTTCGCGTTTTTTTCTCAAGACAGCTGCACAGGACAAAACAGCATCTCCGCCTGAAATGACATCCTCCTTCTGTATTGTGAATAAGCTCAAATTGATGACTTGTAAATGAGGCTACTAACTACTAGGACCTGTCAAAACTAGAAAGACAGTATTTGATGAGCTACTCTCTTTTAATGGGTATAAAAAGACGAGGCAGAGAAGAGATCAATGACTTCTAAGAGAGAGAAGGACAAAGAGCTATTTTCACCATCATGCGTCTTTATTAACAAAGCAATATATATCTGCAATAATCTTTAAGTGCTAGTTATCTTTGCTTTGACTTTACAGAAGACTGAAAATGAAGTTGTGTAATTGTCATTCTTACACAGAATCAACATATCTTAAAAATGCACGCTGGTTTTTATCAACATAGGGTCATCCTCATTCAGAGATTTGGCATTTGTGAATTCTACTCAGGAACATTTACTTCTAACTCCCAAATTAGTGCTCACAGTGTCTTCATGGTCATTCTTGAACCTGAGGGAAGAGGTGAAAATTGAGCCACCCTGCACCCATGTTCCCAGGAACACCGCCTCTCGTAGATGCGCCGCATGCTATAAACACCTGTCTGTTTTCATGGTCCTTTCAGCGCACAGTTTTTGAATTTCTGTGATTTTTTTTGTTGGTGGTTTTGCTGCTTGCCATAGAGGCCAAGCAGAGCAGGGAGGTGTTGGCTGGTTTCTTGAGGGCAGGAAGGCGGTAGAGGACCTTACAGAGAAAATGTTTGCTTTTGATGAGTTTTGTTCAGGTCAAGTTAGGCTGTGGGCCACTAGTTCAATGACGACTAATCACAACACATGTTAAATCAAGGCTCACTGAACGGACACACACAAAACAAGTTGTGCTGATTGGCTGACAAAACAACCAGGGGCTCACAGGAGCAGCATTTGCTAATTCAGAGTGAAACCGTCATGAATAACGAGAATCAACTAAGCCGTATTTGGGGAGCAATGAGCAGTTTCCTTCGAGAAAAGCCTCAGAGAAGCTGAACAGAACCATGTCAGAAAGAGGAACCCGCTCCCCAGGGGTGTAGCTATCACAAAATTCCAAATCTTTGGATATGGAACTACAGGCCCCATTCCCACAACAGGATGCTCTTTGGTCCACACGGACAGGGCACGGAGGAAACCCTGCATTCGAATAAAGGCTACGGCTTTTGCTGGCTCAGTTCTTTCTGTGAACTTCTCTTACCTGCAGCAAAGTGTTACTCTGATTCCTGACTGAAACCATCAGATGATGCCCAACGAGGCAATATTTCAGGCACCTCACGGATCTGCACCTCCGCAGGGTTCTCATCGGGACTCAGTTGAGATTGACTGTCTTTAAAACGCTGTCATAATGGAAGGTGACTTATTGCAAACCCAACAGCCATGCCGATGTTTTCAGACAATGTCACCCAGTCCTTGGACACCAGTGATAGTTAATGACTCTTGGTTAATGTCCAAGATGTGGCAGCCACAGCCAGTGTGACCCAGCCTGGACAGCCTGACTGACTTCTGGGAGAGCTGGCCTGTGGAGCTGTCTGTTCACAGATGACATGTGTTGTCTCACTTCAGCCATCCAGAACCCAACAGTCACCAAAGACACCCACGTTCTGTTCTAGAGGAAGAAAAGTTAAAAATCTGCCTTCCTACTTCCTTCTAGAACACTTCCGTGTCCCCTTCACACCAAGACACACACACAACCCTTAGCAAGATTGACTTTGCTCAATCTTTTTAAAAATACATGAGAAGGTTACAACCAAATAAGTCTGATTTGGGCCCACCTCGGTGGATGGCGGTTTGGTCAGCCACCTCTGGCCAGCAAAGTCCACATACATCCCAAAACCTTGGTTCATGTCATAGGGCAGGGGGCACAACCAAGATGAACAACTAAATGGAGTGCTTCTTCCTCCTCTCTCTGCCTGCTGCCTGCCCAACTTCATTCCTGCCTGTACCTTTCCTTTAAAAAAAAATTTTCTTTAAGTATGTTCAGTGGAAAATGCACTAGGTCCCCTTTCCCCACACCCCAAAAAAACCCCTTTCTGATCAAGCATCCTAACCCCAAGGCGCAGCATGCTTACTCCATGACGTGATGCTCTATAGCTCTGCAGAGATACGTCCAGAGACTGAAATAGCACATTTTTCCTTTGAACTGGAGAAAAGCTCCCTGGGCAATTTTGAGAGCAGTGCCCAGTGTTTCTGAGGAGAGAAGTCATTCACCAGGGCTCTGTGTGGCTTGTTGCAAAACACAGGGGACTCTAGAAAACAGGGACAAAATCTGTCTTCTCAGTTTCTTTGGACTGGGAAGGGGACTTTTTCTTCAGGTGAGTTTTCGGGAAACCCCAGGAGGCTGCTGAGCCCGTGAACCAGGCACCCATGGGACCCTGCCGTGCAGGTACCGTACCCAGCACACCTTGTCACCGGATCACAGGGAGCCCAGGCCCTGCCATCTTTGCTGGAGGAGCCGGCCTGCGGGGCCTGAAGACCCCAGGCCCGATTCCAAGGAAGGACACCAGGTAGGTGCCGTGACCTTATTGGGGACCGCCCTGTGGCTCCCACATGCAGGTCTCACAAACCTTCCTGGCTGTTTCTCCAGCAGGCAGAAGCTGGGGGGTGAAGGAAAAGAGAGATTTTCTTTGGAGGAAGAAAGAAATTAGGGTTCACCAGAGGTTTCCTTTCTTCATTTGGAGTTTTAACCTAAGCCCATCCCTGGGTTACGGTTGTCAGAAAGAAAGCCGTCCCTGACTTGACTGGTCTTCATTTTACTGTCCCTTGAAGCCATTGGGTAGTCAAGGGCCAACACAGTTTGATTCCAGAGAGGGTGTGTGTGTGTGTGTGTGTGTCTGTGTGCAAAAGTTTTTTTTTTTTTTTTAATCATTTTGTTTTGTTGTCCTCAAAACAAGAAAAGAATCAGATGAAAGCACCAAAATTTAACTGCCTGGCCAAGAAAGAAATTGCTGGCTAGTGTCGCCGTCTACCTGGCTGCTAGCTTTCTTGCAGAGAATGTCTTGCTCCAGAACACACAGTCCATGGGAAGCAGGGAACTCGCCCCATTAAGGTGCCAGCCAGGTCTGCCCCTTCCTTCCGTGTAAATTCCAAATCTGTCACAGAAAATTGAGAGGATGGAGTGGAGCTGTGCCTGTCTCCTTCTGCACCTAAGTAGACACTTCTGCTTGAAAAATACCTTTGCAGGTTGTATTACGAACGCTATGGGATTCGAAATGCCAAGGAACGCTTGTCAAGAGTTAGACCTTCATAAAATCCCCTTTGAAAAAAATATGGGTGAGAGAAAGCCCGGCTTCCTTTACCGTGACTGAAGGACTGGGATTCTGTTGTCTCAAACCCGCCTCTCGGAAGCCCACAGAAATCTTACCCATGAAAGGGAGACAAAGACGTGAGCATTCTGAACTGACAAATCAAGCTGAGAGGGAAAACAATGGACTTTATGTTCTTCCAGAACAAATTACACACTTTCCCCAGCTCATAAAGCCCTTTTATGTAACTTCGCTAAGACCACACCTGGGCGGGAGTTGAAAAAGGTAACCACAGCCCTGGGGCAGGTGCCCTCAGAGCCGGGTCACAGCACCACTCCGTAGCCGGCTGTCTCCACCTGACACGGACACGCCTTTCTGTCCCACAGCAATCTCAACACACCCGCCTCCCCCGCTCTTTTCCCACCTGGGCGCAGGCTTCATGCCTGAGACACAGCAGCCAAGGAGGAGGAGTCAAGCAGTTGTTCCGTCTGAGTCCTCAAGCTGCCTCCTAAGACGAGGGCTTAGTAAAGCCACAAGTGTTTCAGGGCTGCAATCGCTGGGTCCTCTGTGCCAACACCATAACCGAAACTAACCACTGGAGAAAGCTGGGGACTTATGGAAACTCAGAACCCACACCTCTTCTCACCGGTGACACTGAAACGAGACAGTCTCTTCACCAGTGCCTGGCCACCTGCAGTCCCTTCGTGCTGGCTGGCTGTCCCCAGGCAGGACACTGTCCCTCCCCTGCAGTGACAGCGTTAGGTAAAGCAGCAGCAGCAGCAGCAGCAGCCTGCTGGGCTCAGGGGGCAGGTCAACACCAGTGTTGAAGGAGACTTCTTTGATGCTGTGTGCAATCAACCAGAGGAGGCTAAACTCATGCCCTTGTAGGCAAGGGTGAGTTTCTCATAATCCCAGGAATCATTCAAAATAATATGACCATTGCTCTGTCTAAATTTGTTGTCGCATTCATTTGCTATCGAATTGAATATTAGTTAAATGAGCAAGGTGGGCCACTCATGACCCCTCATGGGACCCACAGTGGAGGGTTTCATAAGGATCGGCTATGTAGATCATGCATCCAAATCTCCACCTGCCAAGCTGGGTTAGGGGGACCCTTAGGAACCCCCATCATGTGGTTCATCCCCAAGGATGGCTTTGGGCCCCTTGCTGGGGTGCTGGCCAGCCGGGGCGAGCTCACCCACATGCCACGACGAGCACCACCCCTCCACGGCAGGGCCCACCTGGCACTCAGAAGGGTGCAGACTCTCACAGCCCAGTGCGAGAGGGCCTGCACCCCAGCAGCTTCCTGGGGCCTAAAGGTTTTGGGGAACACGACTTCTAGTTCATTAACAGTCATGCACTCTCTTTCTCTGGCTTTTCCTGCCCTGCCCTGCCCTACACATGCCACGCTGGTACCTGGCTGTGTTGCAGGGTGACAGCCTCTCAAAACCACTTTAGGAAATAAGCAAGCAGAGGCACATGAGGTCCACCCCTCTGGTCCACCCAAAAATCTACTGGCCCTCACACGTCTGAACCTCTCTCTGAGCCTCAGTGACCTTTCTCAGGTACATAGGGATTGAGATGGAGGGAATTCAAGTTCATGTATGGCTGTTTGGGGGCCACCTTAGGGGAAGACCCACCAAAATAGATCCCCCTACTTCTCCCTATGAAATTCTGCTACTTCTCCCAAATTAACCCAGAGGCAGTCTAGACACCCAGCAATTAAGCCCATGGGTATGCTGACGTTCTACATCCAATGGAAGGCTCTTGATTTGCAAGCAGGTAGCCTTCAAGCTTTTCTAGGTAAACACGTAGGGGTTCCTGGTATGAAACCAAGGCTCTGAGCGGCACTTCTCTGTTTCTGCCACGAGGTGGCGCCAGAGCTCCACCACCGCCCTGGGCGGGCACCTTCAAAGGCCACCGTCAGAGTTCTGGGAAAAAGAAAACGGGGAAGAATGGAAAATCGTTTTTTGCTGGTTTATTCTGACAGAGTCAAGAAATAACTGGAACCAAAAATTCCAGCCTTCAAACTGAGGTCCCATTCTAGTTCACAGAGACACAAAAGAACACAGCATGAATATGGAAAATCCCACAATCACTGGATTTGCATAGCGCACTGCTATCTTACTTTTGAGCTCCATGTGTTTAGGACTGATGGTATTAAGTACATGTGAAGCTAACTGATGACAAGGCCTTGAATTTCTGTAAGTGCCAATTGTCTTAACTATCGCGATCACAGCAAACTTCTTTTGTTCAAAATGTTTGTTTTCATTGAGCCATAACTGACTTGACATTAGCTTCAGGTGTACAACATAATGGTCTGATATTTGTATACAGTGAGAAAGACCCCACGCCCTAGTTAACACACACTTCTTGATTCTGCTCACTCTTCCCAGTCTTAGAATGTCACTTCGTGTGAAGCTGACCACACACACAGGTTCTTCCAGGTTACTCGCCTCTGGGAGACAAAGTATCAGCCTTGGGTCTCCGCACACACCCCACACAGACGCAGACATGCACATGCACACATACACATCACACAGATATAGACACACTGCACACCCCACACACACATACCACACCCATACCAGCCCACAAAAACCAGAAGAACAGCTTCCAAGCACCCAGCCCTCCCTTCACCCCCTACCAGAGATAAGATTCAGGCAAAACCAGAGAGAAATCAGAACTCCCCAGCGGCCCACAGAGCTGCCCCAGAGTCTGTGAGAATGCAGGCCTTCATTCTATGAGTGGGCTACGGTGATCATAAGGGTTTACCATTTCCAGAGGAGCAGAGCGGGTACAGGCCATGAAAACGTGACCATTCTGAGTATCAGGGGCCTTCTCTCCTCTCTGCTTTCCGGCTGGTTTATCTCTTCCTCTCAGCAGATGACTGCAGGCCATTTACACTTCTCCTGCCCGCCACCCACTCCCCTCTGCTCCCACAGCAGGGCCCCACGCTTGTTCCGGGGAATTCCCAGGCCAGGACTTTCCAGCAAGGCCGCTCTTGATGCGACTGTATCTCAAATTGCAAACCTTGTGCCTCCAAATTCCATTTTCCCACGTTATAATTGTCAAACCTCTATCATCATCCATTAAAGACAAGTTTGGAGGGAAGAAAAGATCCTCCCACTGCTCCAAGGATCATTTCCATTGCGCATTTTCTGGGACATGCTTGGTCCAAAGAAGCCCATCACTGCGACTCCCCTTTCACACTCAGCCAAGGGCTTCATACGATTTTTCGATTTTTCATGAGCCCATTAAATCGATATTCTCTTTCATGGACTTCTAGTTTGCTTCTACACATTTCTTCTGAAGGTCTTTGCTTCAAAACGTGCACTGCTGAAAATCTCACGTGTATTTCATTCCCAACTTACGTTGGAACAAGCGGTCTCACCCATATGTGTACAAATCAAAATGTCCAGCCAACAGGTAAAGGACTTTGGCCCTCACTTCTGAACTTCCTTGGTTCACACTCTAAGAGCGTTTCTTCTAGAGCTTTGGAGCTGGTTCACGTAGAAACTCTGCCCACAATGGCGGGAGGCCGGGCCCTTGGATCCGGCCCTTGCTTGAGAGGTGAGTTGTCTGCAGCTCCCCTCAGCAGAATCAGACGTAACACACACCCATGTTCACCAGGGTGGCCGCGGCGACTCCAGTGGTGCACACTGAAACCTCACTTTTTATCACTGCTGTTTTTAAATTTCCAGTATTTCGACCTTTTTCTCCCCCAAAGTCTTTCAAACCTTCCATTATCTCAGAAAAGGGGGGGGAAAACCTCCTTTAAGTAAGAGACAGTCTCTCTTTAAAAGCACGGTAAACTGAGGCACCTCGGAGCTCCTGGTGCCGGGAGCGTGGACCTGGTTGGAACCACAGGACCTGGTGGACCGGTGCCTGACCTGAACGGGTGGCTTCATCTCCCTGACAGATTTTGCTCACAGCGCCAGCCATTCGTTCCGTTGAAATAATTGGGAGAAGCCCTTGTTTTCCACAGGCGTCCTGCCTGCACTCCATCATGTGTATAATTTTGGATTTGCTTCAAAAAGAAAAATGGCCTTTCATGGTGTGTTCAAGTGTGGGCAGAAATTGGAGCAGGCAGACCTAGAGTTCCACCCGGAGACGGAAAATATTCCGGGGCACACCCACACTCGCAGGGCTGGGCAGCACGCAGGCAGCCCCCACCCCCAGCCCTGGCACCTGCCCCGCCCGCCTGCCCCGCACAGAGGGCTGCGGGTCACAGGGCTGGCCCCTTTGGGGCCCCTGAGGGCTCCTGAACTTTGACACAATCACTGGCCCCTCAGAGGAAACATTCCCGGTGATGTAGGTGCAACCCCCTCCCCGCTAGATGTTCTCTGCTCTTGAGGAGGCTGACTCCCTCCTCCCAACTTGGGAGACTCCAGTCCTGAGGCAGCTGACCTAGAGCACTGATATTGAGGGTCCCCCCTCCTCAAATTGGGCCTGCCCAGGAATGGGATAAGACTGGGTTTCTTCAGTTTTCTTCACACACTCCCAGCTTCCCCTTTTCCAGGGACAAGTGTTTCTAATGGAGGTGAAGGAGTGACAGAGAAGTAATTTGCACTGAAGTGTTAGGCTTCACGTATCTTAAAAAAAAAAAAAAAAGGTGGGGAGAGGAAAGGAGGGAGGAAGGGAGGAAGGGAGGAAGGAAGGAAGGAAGGAAGGAAGGAGCGAGCATATTTGAACAGTAACCCTACCTACCTCCTGCAAGAGAAGAATCTAGCCAGCAGACAGGACCCAGGTGGGGTCTCAGACTGAATCACCAGCCAGAACAACTATGGATTTCTCTCCCTGCAACTCTCTGTGGATTCTTTGCCCCAGAGGTTCACTAATAAACCCTTCAAAATATGGGAGAATTCACCAGCAGAGTCATTATGATTTTGTTAGAGAGAGAGTGCATCGATAAAATTCCCACTAAAATTTCCCTTAAAAACACTGGACTCCACTTCCATGTCTGTTCTCACCTCATCTCCATAATCGCCCCCCATCCCTGTCCCCGGCCACATTCAGCTAAGTTCACATTTGTTAATAATGTTACATGACCAGAAGTGGGCACAGTGGGGAGAGGTTAAATCCAGTCTATCAAGACACACTATTGTGAACTTCTCAAAATCTGAACTTTTCCAAAGAGACGGAACAAGTTATGCATCCATCATTTTCATTTTCCACCAAATGTAGACACTTACAATATTTGTTTGTCTGGTGGCTAAAACTGAAAGTTATGCTAATATTGGAAAAGCAGATCCAGGCATATCAGAGAAATTTGTTTTTAAAGGGATTTTGCCAAGAACTCTGAATGCAGCACTTGACCTGTATTTAATATTACTTTGATCTGTTAGGGGACATTTTCTGGGTTCTAAATACCTACTTGGAAAATGTTTGGCACTGCCAGAAAAAAAAGTACAACTCTCCTTTTATGAGATTTACAACAAGCTGTCAACACCATCTGATAATTGAATCTCCTTGAAATCAGTAGACCTATATAGATATCATCGGGAAAGCTGATGTACACACCAGCTAGAGGAAGAAAAAAAGAAGGAAAAATTTATTTTTCTCCATTTAACATATCATCGAAGGAAATTCAAAATTTGCCAAATGGGGGAGAAATATGAGATTGGGTTCTGCTTTTTGCAAACTTCATTTAAAAGTAAAAGGAACCGTTTTTGCCACGCATTAGCCGTCTCTTTCAAAACAGCTGAAGACGAACTAAACTGGACAAAGTCTCTGGCCTGATCTGAGCCCCGGCCAGAACAAACAGTGGACATGGATGATGGTGGTGTTTACTAGAAAACTAACCTACTTCCAGCAGACAGCAGACAATGTGACTGATATATAACCAAATATGTGGCTGTGTTCGCCTTGATGTGTGCAGGGTGGGGCTCTGATTGTTTTCCTATTATGTAAAGCCCCTGCCCGGCTCCTGCCAAAACAGTCTCCCAGTGACATGTCTGCCTGCCTCTGGACGCGTTCCTTTCTAAAACAAACACACCTAACAAATCACCTTTGATAGCTAATACTCATAAAGGCAAACAATGAAAACTACTATGGGGTGTTTCTTAAGACGGCAGGGCAAATGCCGAATTACCACACACAAAAGCAAAACAGCTCAGGCTGGCAGACAGAGTCAGTTCCCAGAAGGCAGCAGCTCTCAGCGACTCGCTCTTTCTTGGCAAGAGACCGATTTCTCCCTTTGGGCAGTGAGTGGTCCTCTCCCGCCTAAGCCACAGCGTCTAGTATCTGTTGTCCTCTTCAGCAGAGAGATAAGCATGAAAACAAACTGGATGGCCAACGCATGCTCACAAATAAAAGCAAAAATCTCTAAGACGATACTGGCACCTTATAAAAGTGTAATTTAACCTTATCTAATCTGGGGCCTGTTTCATCAGAGGGAGAGCCAATAAAGTCAGCCTCTGTGTTTGGGGAGGGAGGGGCTGCGTGGCTGGGCTCTGGGAGCCGGCGGTGCCCAGGCCTCAGAGCAGGCCCTGGGCGGTAGGTGAGAAGATGATGGATGGGCCGGGTACAGCGAAGGCAGAAATGGCGAGGAGGATCGTTTCCTCTTCCCATCTGTTCAGGAAGGACGTCAGCGCAATAGACTAAACACAGGCCCTGGTTCAGGGTGACGTGCGGCCCTGTACACAGCAGCCTGGCCTCTGAAAGAACCTTCCTCCCACTGCAGGGTCGAAAGAGGCCCACGGGTAGGTCTTGAAGAGAAACGGGACATCCTCCGCTGCTGCCTGAGGCAGGGACATGCCAGGGAGTCTGGTCGGAGTTGCCCAGTCAAGGGTCGCACACTCAGCGCTAGGCACCCTGGTTTTTCTGGAAGGAGGCAGGAAATCTGGCACATAGGGGCCCCTGGGTGCCACTGGGGGTCCAGGACACATGTCCTCCTGTCCCCTGGGAGAGCAGAGCCCCTGCAGCCTCATCCTTTCCTTCTAGCCAAGCACCTCCCCCCAGGCCCAGCTGTGGTCTCTGGGCCTCTCTGGTTCCAGCCCTGAGGCGACCCACTTCTCCCTCACTGTTGACCTTTGCAGCCATCTTAAGGTCCAGACCAAGTCCCACTTGGGCAGGAAAGGGACTCGCAGCCATCTTCTTGCCCTGAGTTCCTACCCCGGCCCCCACCCTGAACTGCACACCCGCGTGATGGAGGAATGAGGCTGGGGGAGGCTGGGCTGGACTTGGCAAGTCCTGGGTGGGGGCTCTGCCTTATGCATTTAAATGAATGACCCCAAGCCAGTATCTTCTGTGAGCCTCAGTTTCCTGCTCTGTGATACCAGCAGCACGACCAGTGCCTGACAACTCCCCTCATGGGCCTGGGGGTCAGCCAGGCTGGAAGTCCATCTTCTGCAGCCCAGCACACACACCCCACCCCCCCCGCCCCAGAGTCTCCAGCCTCACCTGGTGAGACACCCGCAGGGAGTGTGTGCCCATCACACAGCCTTCCCACCCCAAGGTCGGCCAGGCATTCAGAAAGCAGGGCTGCAAGTGAGCGCTGGTGCAGGCAGATGTCTTCTTTCGTTCACTGCTCCTGAAGGAGAGGACGAGCATGCAGCATGAGAAGGGGATCCAGGAGGGGAGGCAGCAGAAAGCATCCGGTGCAGCCACCAGCAGGAGACGGACTTGTTTCTCTAGAAGATTCTGTGCCCGAAGACAGAGCATACTCTGCGTGTGTGCCCTTCCCTCACGCCACGACTGCAAGTGTCTCTAGAACAGAACAGATGTGCAGACAGATGGGCCCCGGGAAAGTCAAGTATGCTGACGGACATGCAGCAAACAGCAGGTTCAAGCTCTGATGTGGAAACATTTCCCCAAGGATGTCCAGCAAAGGCATTCTATTCTGTGAGATATAGAGAGAGAGATATACACACACACATATATACACATACATACATACACACTTATACATATAAAATTTCTGACTGCTGGAATAATGCTGAACACAAAGAAAGCCTCCTTGTGTTGATTTGGTGGATTTGTCAGTGTATCGTTGGTCTGAAACAGAGCTGGGATGTAGCACTGAAGGCATTCAGTAGTTTCATTTCTTCTTTGCAGAGTGGGACACAAATGATACATCACAAATGCCCCTGACATCTGACAAGACCGTGCAAAGTAAAATTGTGTCATCTTGGGCTAGTGAGCCATCCTCTGTAAGCCTCAGGGTCCACCTGCAGAAGGTGAGCGAATAGAAGCCCCACGAGGGTCCTTCTGACAGTGAGGTGACTGCTGAACATACAAGGCAGAGTAACAACAGTCAGAGCTCCAAGTGCCTTATTTTTGTAGCTGATGGGTCAGCAGTTAAGACTAGAGGAATGTCCTAGCAAATAGGTCCCCCCTCATTAGTTTTCACATTCTGCCCCCACCCCACCAAGTATCTGGAGGATGAGTTAAGCTTTGGGGAGAACAAAAGACTATTCCATTTGGTGAGGGGCGAGATTCTTGAATTCCAACTGGGATGTGTGTGACTCCAAGCAAAAGGGGACCATGGTAAAAGTAAATTCTGACTGTGTGTGTCCACTGCTCTTAGAGTTTAACCCTTGTCCACTATGAACCTTAAAAGATACTAGGACAAGCATAGCGAAATACTCCAGAGTGAGGGCCAACTTTTCTTTCATTTTTTTCAATTTAACATTCCGTGGAAATGTGCCCTCCTATCCACCATAGTTTATCTTTCCTTATATCTTCGCTTCCAAACTAAATAGCACTAATCCGAACGCATACGTCTCTGCCTGCCAGCTCCAGCCCTGGTCTACGTGCACCGTTTGGTAAATATCGGCAGACTCCCCAGGTCGCCCTGCGGTGCGCGCTGCCCTGCCATATGTCTGGAGTGTGTAAATGTACGTGTGGCTGTGAGACTGCACTAGAGGCTGCCGCCACCACTACTCACAAGTCCTGTTCTCTAAACCGTTCTTTGGGAGTTCAGCTTCTCCTAATGAAGCTGAAGAAGTGGGTTAAAAACAGAAGTACGTGTTCCAGGAAACAAGCAGTCTTCGTTAGCAACGTTTATGGGCAAACCTGGCTGCCCCAAGTACATTCCTGGCATCCCGATGGATGTAATTCACTAGACGAAGTGGTCTCCTTTTTCTGTAACTCGCACAATGATTAAAAGGGCCGCCTGGGAGGAATATAGCCAGTGGCTGCAAGTCCCAGGTCTAGGCACCTGGGGCTCCAGGAACAAAGATCTTAGAGGGCCCCCCAGGCGGTTGCCCCACCAGACTATTCTCGCCTGAACCCTGGGCAAGGGACAGGGTTTGGAAACAAGAAGGCAGGCCCCCCCGCCCCCCACACACACACTCCCGAGGTCCCACTCCAGCGGCGTGATTGCCCCCAGAACCATTCCTCAGGAACCCTTTCCCATGGAAGAGTCCCGAAGGATGAACCTGAAACCAGCAGTGGGGACTTGGGCCACAGAGTAGGCGAGGCAGAGAGGCCGCCGGCAGGGGGCGCTCAGAGCACACGCAGCGCCCAATGTAGGCGCTCAGGGTGGACCAAGGGCCAGAGGCAAGTTCGCGACTGGCCCTGGCTGGGGCCTGAGCCCCCTAGCCAGGGAGCTCCAGCCTGGG
Source organism: Solenodon paradoxus (assembly GCA_004363575.1). NCBI lineage: Eukaryota > Metazoa > Chordata > Mammalia > Eulipotyphla > Solenodontidae > Solenodon > Solenodon paradoxus. Next base: position 13,438 of record RJWH01002462.1, on the reverse strand, counting down.
GCCTTCCCACACCTCCCTTCTTTCCGGCTCTGCAGGTCCTCCAGCCACTGCTGCCAGACGCTTGTTCGTGGACCAGGCCTGGGAAGACTGCTGCTCCCAGTCAGGGACCGCCTCCTCCCCACCCTGAGAGGTGCAAACCTCCAGCTTTGGACAAGGGTCCCTGGCTCCCTGCAAGGTCTGGAATGCGAGGCTGAGTGAACTCTGAGAAGCCCGTAAGACCACACCACGGGATGCGCCAGAACCAGGTGAGCACGTGGAGAGGTAAGTCCAGGGTATCAGCCCACCTAGCTCATGAAGGGGCGTTGTTAGGGGCTCTGGCTCCCGGAAGGTCGCTCTCTGCAAGAAGGAGGGGAAGTCCCCGGAGTGGGTCCCCCGCGGGGCGGGGCCTGAGATCAGGAAGCACCCGCAGGACACAGGTCCGACTGCCAGGAGGTTCAGCGGCAGCTCCCAACTGTCCGCGGAGCTATCCCCTGATTAAAGCGTTTCCTCCAAGGAGCCAGAGTCCAGGCTTTGGTAGCGCATTTTCTGCTCCAGCCAGGGAAGGCCGCGTCCCCGCCGTCTCTGAGACTGGCGCCAACTCACACACCCCACAGTCTGTGTGGTGCCCGAAGTACCAGACCTCGCTTCCACTGGCGAAGCTTTGAGGCAGCCGGGCCTCTACCGGCCCAGGCCTAGCTGGCAGCTGCCGCCCCTATCTACTGGCTTCCTGGATGGGGAGAAACTAAGGCCCGCATGCACCAACACACAAACTCACACCCGTCTCCTTTTCTGATAGCCACATCTTTACGAATGTGGTCATGTCATCTGCAAGACAAAGGAGGCTCTGAATCTCTTGATAGCCAGTCATCGAGGTTAGATTCACTTCCCGCGTGCCAGTGGCCCCTTCTGGCTCTCAGCTTGGCTCTGGGGGCTGGGGCTTTCCTGCAGATGGGCGACAGGTGGGCTGACTGGGGGCGGGGGGGACACACACCAGTAGGTGTTGCCACGCTCTCTCCCATGTAAGGAATTAGTGGAAAGGCCGACTTGGAGACTAGAAGGATGGTGAAATTGTCCCATCACAGACACTGCCTGGAGGGTTGCCCAGAGGAGGACAATATCCAATCAATTCAATCAGGCAGATGAGCATTGTGGATCTTTGTCTTCAAAACATAATCAAATACCACTTTTCACTTTTTTGTAGGATTGTTTTTCTACTAAAGAGGAGGTTGCCTTAATAGACCCTCCACACGGAAAGCCCCCCCAAATAAGAGAGAAGAAGAAGTGCCAGTTACCGCCACCCAGAGGTTGCCCTGCCCTCCTCTCCCCCAGCGGCCACTGGGAGGAACAAACGCTAACCTGCTGGGCTGACGGCTTGACAACGAATAATGGTTATTGACACTAGAATGTCTCCCCCATCCCCCGAGCTTCTGGTGTCCACCAACGAGGACAAACGGGAGAACTGAGACAATTCTCCAAAGAGCTCAGGCACCCCTCCCCCTCGATGGATTTTGTTCAGTTTGTTTTTTCAGTCTAGTGGGGGCATTTTCAATTTGGGAGGGCAGTGCTTCCATCTCCACACCATTTCCCTGCAGGGCAGGGGTGATGGCAGCAGGGCTGTGGACACTGGCAGAGCCCCCAGGATTCCCTGCACAGTGGAGAGTAGAAGCCCCTTTTCCACTAAGTCTTCTCTTTCTGCTCCTGGCAACTTCCAGGGTCAGGCAGGCTGCACAGGCAGGCATCTTCGCCCCCATGGTCAGATCTGCTTTCGGAAGAGAGGGGGTCTGGGCACCTGGTGGGGCCAATTGGATAGCGCACCTGCAAGCGGAGGTGGAACGGTGTGGGGTGGGGGAGCGGTGGTTCTGGTAGCTAATGGACAGGACACTGTGCTCAGGACCCTTGGGAGTGGTTTCATGAACTCGGGGGTCCCTGTCCACAAGTCTATTCCCACGACTTGTCTTGGAAAAAAGAATTAAAACGATAAACATCTCCTCTGGCTCCCTGCGACCTGGTTTAGGGGACTAGTCCCCCACAATCCCTCCGCGCACGCACACACACACATTCCTGTGGTGTCCCCACCATCGGAATACCGGCATTTCCTGGAGAGCCAGTCACAGCCCCTTCTCATGCTTTGCAGTGGGAGGCTGGGGGAGGCCTCGTTTTTTGTGACGTCACCCTTGGGCAGTCCAGTATTGTAACCCCCATTTTTGAGCCTCCCCCCTACCCCCACCTCTCTGTCAGGAAGAGGGAAGGGGTGAGGGCTGGCCCGCGGTAGTTGTACCAAAGGTCCATTACCACTGTCGCCTGGGGGACCTTCAGGCTGCAAGTACCCGAGGTGTCAGAAAAGAAGCCGAAGGTTTCCTGCGCAGGCATTTCTACCATTTGATTCTGCCAGTTAGGAGGAGATGAAGATTGAATTGCCCGGTGGGATGGCAAAAAAGGGACCCCACACTTTAACCTGAAAACCCAAGCTTGGACCTATTCTCCCAAAGACTTCATATCCGTACCTTCATGTTCAAGCGACACCACTAACGATAGTAAAATAAGTACTTGAAATTCAATCAAGCCATTTACCGGGGGGTTTGCTTCTGAGGAAGCTTATAAAACACAAATGCAAATATCATTTCCTGGCGAAGTTCCAGAGCTAAGCCAGTGGAAAACTGATCTTTATAAAACAGCACCCTCCATTATTTTTTGCATGTCAGATACTAATTTCACAACAGCAACTTTTAAACGCAAAGAGGAGAACCCAACGCACCCCTGGTCTGCGATTTGCAATTTACATAACAAGCGGTTCGCCAGACTCTGGAGGAGGGCGGGAGGGGCGTGGAGAGGGCAGGGCGGGTAAGCCGGCGAGACCCGCGGGGCAAAAGAGTCTGGCAACTCCCGGAGTGCCCACCTTGGGAAAGCTAACGAGTTGTTAACGCTATGATCACCTCCGCGCTCCGGAGCGAAGGAAACTAAATTTAAAGACTGAATTCATCAAACGCTGAGGGTTTAGGAAGACCACTCATTTCGTTGACCTCCAGGCTGAAGCCAGAGTGTCCCATAAAGCCTGGGTCTAAGGGGCTGATGAGTCAGCGTACAGGGCTGGGGACATGAATTTTTCAATCATGAGGTTTCTTTCTCTTCTCCACACAGCGGGAGTTTTTAGGGACCACCGAGTACTGAGCCTCCTTTTGATAAATCAAGTACTTTTTTTTTTTTTTTTTTACAACCCGCCAGCGACTGGGCCTTGGGAACACACTGGAAAGGGAATTTCAAGTGACCCCAGTGAACCGCAGACCGGGAGGCAGCAGCCTCAGGCATCGAAACTTCCGGGCGCCCCCCTCGCAAGACAGGACCTCTCCTCTTTCCTCCATGTAAATGTCCACTCCGAAATACAGTGTTTTTAAAAAACGTTCCCGTGGAATGATATTGCTGCCTCACAACTCAGCGTCCTTGACATCCAACAACAGAATGGCAATTCGCATTTTTGTTAAGAGTAAGGAAGCCGGGATTCCAGTCGGGAAGCCACCAAAGGCTCCCGACAAGTCTCCGCAGTTAAAGATGGCCAGAAATGGGGCAGTCGAGGTGTTAAATAAGTCAGGCTACTCTTCCTCTTTACAGTTTTCTAAACTAGCCACGTCCCCATACTCCTTGCAAAGTTCTTCTAGAAAGGTTCCAGTGTCCAGAATTCCAGAAGGGAGGGTCTTTTCTAGAGTTGCCAAAATGAAGACTTGCTATGCAGGCGGCGGGAGGCCCGTCTCTCCTGATCCTTCGTTTATTTCCCTCCTGTTTTTCTCCTTCCCATCCCATTCCTGTCACCCAGAAACCGAAAATCTCAGGCTTAAGCACAAGAATGTGCCTTCTGTGCTTATCCCCGGAATCCTTGAACCGTCCTGCAGGTGCGAGTGTGACCCTTTCCCCCAACACGTCCGTTATCTCCGCGCACCGGCAGCCCCGCGCGCGTGAAGATGGAGATCTCACTGGGGCGCGTTAATTAAAGCTCTTAGACCTATTTATTTGCTTCCTGTCATCACACCTGCTAATCTCACCGAGTCCAGAGTCAGACCCCTCCTCTGAAACGAAACACGTCCAGGGCTGAGTGGGGGCTGCGCGGCGAGTCGGAGGGACCCCGCACGCTTGCGAAAGGAGAGCGCAGGGCAGACCCCAACCCCTCTCAACTGCAGCGCGAGCCGCCAGCCCCCTCGGACCACCCAAGGCCCAGGAGGAGGCGGGAAGGGCAGGGCGGGCGCAGCCTACCTGGGCGGAATACCCCGGAAGTCCTGGATAGGACCCCTCCCTTATTTCGACTGGGCGCGGGTCGCGAGGACGGCAAGGTGGGGGCCAATAATTCCTTTCATACCGGTAACAGAGCACAGCTGTGACTAGGCCTTTAAACCCGTGCCCTTTGAAACTCCGATCAGGACCGGAGAGCCTCCAGGTGGGGGAAGTTGGAGCCTTCTGCGAACCGCGGGAGACTGGTGTTCAGGAGCAAAGGGAAGAACTGGGGAGAGAAGAGAGAGGAGAAAGAAAGAGGGGAGGAAGGCCAGGGAGTCTGGCCTTCGGGAGACGGTCAGATCCGCTAAGGACTAGGAGAGAGCCAGCGCGAGTTGGGGCTCGAGGACTCGGTGACATTTGGGAGCGTTGGCCGGAGGAAGGCTCCGCCTAGGGCCCAGGAGGACCCAGAAAGTTTGCGGAACAACGGATGTCCGTGCGGAGGGACGAAGGTAGGGGACACTTTGGGGGGGTCTCGAGAAGGCGCGAGGGCGAAGCTACTGCGAGTGCCGGCGGGGTACGGGCGCCGGACGGCGGCGGCCGGCGCGCGTGTGGTCAACCGGGCTGTCTTCCCGCTGCGGGGCGCGGGCCGGTCGGGCTCGGCCTCCGGCTCATTCAGAGGCGGTTCTCGCCTCCCATTGGCTGCTGCCGCTAGGGCGGGCGGGGCTCTGCTGCCCGGAAAAAAATGTAACTGCGTAAAAAAGTCCTCGCCTGGGTGACGGATGCTCAAAAGTTCAGGAGTTTTCCCAATGCTTCCTTAAGCGGCCGGCGCGCGAGAGACTGAAAAAAAGGTGACGCGGGGCCCGGGAAGGCGGCCGGCGCGCTGCCCCCTACCCCCCCGCCCCTGTTATTTGGCCGCCTCCGCCGGCGGCTGGGGCAGAGTCTCCTGAAAGGCGCAGCAGTGTGGCGAGCAGGGCACCTTCTTGGTTTTAGTTTTGGCTCTTTTTTCCCCTCTGGTTCCCGCCTGGAAGTTGCTCCGCGAGTTTCGCCCAGGCTGTCGGCCGCGTCCTCGTCCGGCCAGCTCCCCTAGCACCGACTCTCCTTCTCGGCCGCGTGGGGCCCGAAGTGGCCAGAGGCGCCCCAGGAGCCGGAGCGAGCACAGGGAGAGGCCGCGCGCGGCCGGAGGCTCGAGGAGGCGGCGGCCCGGCACCGGCTCGGCGGGACCCGGACTCCGACTGGGCGGCCGACGCAGCGCGGCGGGCCTGAGCGAGGTGGGGGGCTGCGGGCGGCGCGGGGCGGCGGCGGCGGCGGCGGCGGCGGCGGCGAGCCGGGGCCATGCAGGCGCGCTACTCCGTGTCCAGCCCCAACTCCCTGGGAGTGGTGCCCTACCTCGGCGGCGAGCAGAGCTACTACCGCGCGGCGGCGGCGGCGGCGGCCGGGGGCGGCTACACCGCCATGCCGGCCCCCATGAGCGTGTACTCGCACCCGGCGCACGCCGAGCAGTACCCGGGCGGCATGGCGCGAGCCTACGGGCCCTACACGCCGCAGCCGCAGCCCAAGGACATGGTGAAGCCGCCCTACAGCTACATCGCGCTCATCACCATGGCCATCCAAAACGCCCCGGACAAGAAGATCACCCTGAACGGCATCTACCAGTTCATCATGGACCGTTTTCCCTTCTACCGGGACAACAAGCAGGGCTGGCAGAACAGCATCCGCCACAACCTCTCTCTAAACGAGTGCTTCGTCAAGGTGCCCCGCGACGACAAGAAACCCGGCAAGGGCAGTTACTGGACGCTGGACCCGGACTCGTACAACATGTTCGAGAACGGCAGCTTCCTGCGACGGCGGCGGCGCTTCAAGAAGAAGGACGCGGTGAAGGACAAGGAGGACAAGGACCGGTTGCACCTTAAGGAGCCGCCCCCGCCGCCTCCTGGCCGCCAGCCCCCGTCCGCACCGCCCGAGCAGGCAGACGGCGCCGCCGCTGGCCCGCAGCCGCCGCCCGTGCGCATCCAGGACATCAAAACCGAGAACGGTACGTGCCCCTCGCCGCCCCAGCCCCTGTCCCCAGCCGCTGCCCTGGGCAGCGGCAGCGCCGCCGCGGTGCCCAAAATCGAAAGCCCCGACAGCAGTAGCAGCAGCCTGTCGAGCGGGAGCAGCCCCCCGGGCAGCCTGCCGTCGGCGCGGCCTCTGAGCTTGGATGGCGCGGAGTCGGCGGCGCCGCCGCCGCCGCCGCCCGCGCAGCCCGCGCCGCCGCCGCCGCCGCACCACAGCCAGGGCTTCAGCGTGGACAACATCATGACGTCGCTGCGGGGGTCGCCCCAGGGCGCGGCCGCGGAGCTCAGCTCGGGCCTTCTGGCCTCGACGGCCGGGTCCTCGCGCCCGGGCATCGCACCCCCGCTGGCGCTCGGCGCCTACTCCCCGGGCCAGAGCTCCCTCTACAGCTCCCCCTGCAGCCAGAGCTCCAGCGCCGGTAGCTCGGGCGGCGGCGGCGGCGGGGGCGGCGGCGGGGCGGGGGGCGCCGGGACCTACCACTGCAACCTGCAGGCCATGAGCCTGTACGCAGCCGGAGAGCGCGGCGGCCACTTGCAGGGCGCGCCCGGGGGCGCCGGCGGCTCAGCGGTGGACGACCCCCTGCCCGACTACTCTTTGCCTCCGGTCACCAGCAGCAGCTCCTCGTCCCTGAGTCACGGCGGCGGCAGCCAGGAGGCCGGCCACCATCCCGCGGCCCACCAAGGCCGCCTCACCTCGTGGTACCTGAACCAAGCGAGCGGAGACCTGGGCCACTTGGCGAGTGCGGCTGCGGCCGCGGCCGCGGGCTACCCCGGCCAGCAGCAGAACTTCCACTCGGTGCGGGAGATGTTCGAGTCGCAGAGGATCGGCTTGAACAACTCCCCTGTGAACGGGAATAGTAGCTGTCAGATGGCCTTCCCCTCCAGCCAGTCTCTGTATCGCACCTCGGGGGCTTTCGTCTATGATTGCAGCAAGTTTTGACACCCCCCTTCTGCTCAAAGCCGAACTAAATTGAACCCCAAAAGAGGAATGGCCAAAAGAACCATTAATGCAAAATCGAAACCAAAAAAAAATCACATTAAAAAAAAAAAACCTTGAAGAACATTTACCAAAAACCAGCGAACTGAATGCCTCCAAAAATTCAGCTCACCAGCACAAAGAAAACTATTTTCTGAAAAAGATTAATTCCAAGCCACCTCCACTTTGCCTTATCTAAATAAACACAACCATAAACTATTTTGTACAGACAGCAAAGTCATGGTTTATTAAAGGACAGTGTTACTCCAGATAACACGTAAGTTTCTGCTTGCTTTTCAGAGACCCTGTTCTCCAGTCCCGTTCCCCTGCCCCTCCCCTGCCTTCACCTCTCACCTGTAAGATATTATTTTATCCTCTGTTGAAAGGAGGGGGAAGCCCCCTTATATGAAAATCTCTTTCTTTTTATTCATGGACTTGTTTGAAAATGTAAATTGCAACATAGTAATTTATTTTTAATTTGTAGTTGGATGTCTTTGGACCAAACGCCAGAAACTGTTTCCAAAACCTGACGTTAAATTGCCTGAAACTTTAAATTGTGCTTTTTTTTTCATTATAAAAAGGGAAACTGTATTAATCTTATTCTATCATCTTTTCTTTCCTTTTGTTGAACATATTCATTGTTTGTTTATTAATAAATTACCATTCGGTTTGAATGAGACCTATGTCTGGGTACTTTTAATACAGCCTTAAATATCATTAAGAAAAAAATTTCAGAGAGGAAAACAGTAGAAATGACCTATTCTAAATCTCTGGAAAGTGGAGGAACCCTCTGACTATTCTTTGTCAAATTTCATATAAAAATAATTTCTTTAGATTTTTACTTTTCTTGCAGCATCTTCTGCAATATGTACTCTATAGTCAGCTTGCTTTGTGGCTAGTAAAAGAATATTTTCCTAAACAGATCTGAGTGGGCATATAAACAAATACATTTTCTGAGTAATGAATATGTTTGGAAATTTAAAGCCATGAGTCAGCAACAGTCCTACCACAGAGATACCTGTGTGTAGACATGTGAGTATGTCCCTAGACATACGCGGATGAATATTTGGCTCTTGTGCCACATTAAAAAATCACGATATGTATTATACACCCCAGTGAACCAAATGCTGGATTTTTTTCCTGTGTAGGAGGAAATAGACACCAGTTTTTAAATGTATGTATATAACTTCTCAATATTTACAATCCTTCATGTGTTACATAGAAGGGTTTGGTTTTTTTAATATATATATACTTTGGGTTGGAAAAGGCTATTTAATCTTTGAGAAACTATTTTAGAAGATATGTTTGTAAACGTTAATTTTTTGAAAAAGATTAAAAGCAATGAGAAGGATGGGAGAAGAGCACAGCATTTTAGTCCAGGGTGGTTTCGTTTCAATCCAATTTTTCTTGTTAGTTTACAGTTAAACCTAGGGGGCAATGCGAATTGGCCCTCCCCCTTTGTAAATAACCCAGGAAATGTAATAAATTCATTATCTGAGGGTGATCTGCCCTGTCAATCAGACTTTGGAGAGATGGCGATTTGATTACACATTCGGGGCCTTTGTTTGTTTTCGAGATAATACAGTTTCCTGCTATCTGCCGTCCTATCTAGAGGCAACACTTAGCGGTGATTGCTCTTGGTTGTTGTCAAAATTTGATCATTGTTAAAGGATTGCTGCAAATAAATACACTCTAATTTCAGTCAAAAACTGCTCTCCTGGCCTCTGTTCGCTGGGTCTCTTCCCGCAGAGCCGTCACCTAACCGCCAGGGAAGATCCCAGGCACAGGCCGGTGTCTCTCCTAGCAGGCGGGCGGGGAGTGGCCTGCGGCCGCCTTTTCACCTCCAGGCAGCGGCAGCCGGCAGCCGTCAGCGGGGCTGCCTGGAGCGTCCTGTTGGGGTGGGTGTTGAAGGGAAGGAATCCAGGGACAAATCTCCTTTGAGTTTTTACTGTTGGATCATTTGGGGGAGCCGAGTGCGGAGCTGGGATTTGCGGACAAAGGGTCTGGTAGTGGCTGCAGCTGGGTTGTCCAGGCCATGAAAGGAAGTGGCTGCAGGTGACCAGCGGTCCCGTCTTCTTGCACAGGGTGGCCGATCCGGAAACCGGGCAGCCAGAAACTTGCCACTTCACTTTTGGGACTGGGGGGACAAGGAGAGTGGGGATGCGCGCGCCCAGCCTCACAGGCTGGGGTGTCTCTTTCCCTCTGCGACTAGCCCAGCCGAGTTGCGCCTGTCCGGGACGCCAGCATCCCTCCAGGACGCCGCTCCGGACGGAAAGCTATCAACTAATTAGCTGTAATTACCTGCCGCCTAGCCGGCTTCTGTTTGTGTTTGCGCGGTCCTCCCGCTCGGTGCCCGCCCGCCCCCGCGCCGGCCGCCTTGCCCCTCCCCGCTCTCCGGCTGCCTCCTCCTGAAATAAATGGTTTTGGAGAGAAGAGAGTTGCGGGGTGAGTCCTCGGTTAGTGTGATGGGTTCATCACAGGTTGGGGCATGTGTCCACGAAGAGAGGAAGGTGGCAAAGATCGGTGATGTGTTGGAGGGGACAGGGATTGCCGGCAATGCGTCAGCCTCCAAATCTAACTCTTCCCTTCTGTCCACGGGGCTTCTTCCCATTTATACTTATTGCTCTCTGGCGGCCTTTGTTCTGAAGACCTATAGGTATGTAGAAGCCAGGTTGGGGTGGGAAGGTCACCGAGCAAGTGCTCCTTTGCTGCGGGGGGTTCTTCTTTGCTCTGGGTGACAGTGTGCGCACAGCGGCAGCCGATGCCCCTCTGGGGAGAAAGGACACCCACCCGCCCATCTCATCCAACCCCTGGGTGGCACAGGACCAGCTGGCCTGCCCTGCTGGGCTAGCTCACAGCCCAGTGGCCTGTGAGGCAGTAAGTAGGCTGAGGCCACCTATCACTCGGAGTGGCCGGAGTGGCCGGCTTGAGACTCACTTGGCCTGAAGGACGCTAGGCCTGCAGGCCACAGTGGACTGGACGTAGGACATTCTCTGGGTTCAGGTGCCCACAAGTTGCCGCCATCCTGGGTGGACTGCATTGCTGGAGGAGGAGGCTGTTGGGCAGAGGCGGGTGGGAAGACCCCACTGCCTGAGGGCACAGAATATTCTGCTGACCACAGGGTGCCAGCAGTCCTGCAGCTCTTCCTGGGCCTGAGTCTCCAAGGTGGAGAAGGAAGCTGGAGGCTGAGTGCCCTGAGCCTGTTTCCAAGCTCCCCAGGGGGAGCAGCTGCTCTGCAGCCTTTTTACCTTTGCAGCAGGCACGGGAGGACGGTGTCTAGGAAGGAGTGAACTGCTGTGCGCTGAGAGCACTGTCGCTGCTATGCAAGCTGCCTACATGGTAGTTAAAATCTCTGTGTGAGTAGAACGTCAGAAGTTTTGCTCATTCTGTTTTAAAGTCGTATAGGTATGTTTCTTACTATCAAGACGTGAACTTTTAGATCCTCTCATATCAGATTTAAGAACAATCAACTCCTGATACTTTGTTTAACCAGGGAGAACTACTTATTCCTTAGTGGTTTACACATTTGATTTGTACTTTTTCAGCAGTCAGGATGCTTTTTCTGTACAGCAGTCTAAGACCTCCTTGGTGCTTTAAATAACACAGTATATTTTGAAAGCGGCTTGCAAGAAGCTGGCAGTGAGGACTTGCCTAATTTTGAAATTACCCTCTGTAGACAGTTCTGGTATAATAAGTATTTGTCCTTTATGTAGTGGATGCATTTATTGTTGCAGCGGTTTATACCTGGAGCGAGCAAATGCCAGCATGTGAGGCCATAGAAAAGCTTGCATCTGGCATTTTGCACATGTGATAGGAAAGCGTGCTGTTTTCCTGGGTCGCGTAGTTATCTGGCCTTTTCTCACCAGACTGCATGCAAACAAGCATGCATTTTACAATTTATCATTCCACACAGTTTGTGTCATTAATAATCGATGTTTGCAGTGGAATAAGAACTGATCGTGCTGGTGGCTGTAAGCACTTGGCTCTTTTTCCCCACCTGGGTTTGAAACAAGGGTCAGGAAACAGGAGGGATTTATGGGCTCCCGAACAAACGTTGATAGGTGAAGAAGGGACACAGGACTTTCTCTCTCCCTGCCTGTGTCCTTTGGAGGGGGTCTAATTTTTAAGATGGAGCATCATTAGTTTTGTTTTTAATGGTGTAAAGCTCCAGAGAGGCCCTGATACCTCCTCTGGTTCAGGCTCTCTGATAAGAAGGACAAGGGGGCAGCCACAAAGGATTCAGGTCCAAGACACCCATCCTGAGTTTTCTCTCTGACTATGAGCCACCCAAAGCAAGGCTGTTTAGGCTGAATGTTTCTTTCTACTCTCTATCCCACATCTTGGGGCTCCCGGAGAGGCCCCCCACCCCGCAAGTGTTTCTGAGCCCATTCCCACCACTGGTCCTTCCTGCTGTCCCTGGGTTTTCTGTCAGCTCATTTCAGAGCCAGTTCATGAAGCCATTAGCCCTTCCCACCAGGTCATAAACAAATGTCGAGTTAGGGGCAAGATTGATGGTGGCCGTGTACTAAAGCTGGCGGGTGGGGGGTGGAGGGCCGTGGTGTGGTGGACAGAGGAGAGGCATGGGCAGTGCTTCTTCAGTGAGCTTTGGGGGAGGTGGGAGAATAGGACTGAGCCTGTCTGAGTGCTCGCCCACCAAGTTGTCTGGCACAGGGGGGCTCAGAGAGGAGGGAGCCCCATGTTCTGGGGAGCTCCACAGGCAAAGCCTAATTCATCCAGGCAGTGGTCACAGAAGGTAAAACAAACCCCACTGAGATGTGCTGGGGCCCTAAATACCAGCTTCAGAAACCCCAACTTTTCTGAAAACTCCCGTTTCAGTTTATAAGGAGCCAAAAGGTCCCTTGCAAAGGGCTTTTATTGATGGTATTTTTACTCTCACCTCAACAGAAAGTCTCCCTTTGCTATTTGGCCTCAGTATTCATAATTGGAACGCCCCTGGCCTGATAATCCCTTGACTCCATCTCTCCTTTTCTGAGTGTACATTCAACAAAAACATTTAAGTTCTGTGTGCCTCTGCTCCTCTCTTTGTCTCTGTCACTCTCTCCCACCCCTCTTCCTTTTTAGCCCCACCACTGAAGACCTTGGGGTCTCACATTTCAATGGGATGTCCCTGTCAGGGTCCAGCCTGCCTCCCTGGCAGCCGGCCTGCCCACCCTGTGCTCAGTTGCTCAGTCACCTGGGGGATGGGTGGACACAGTAGTGACCCAGAGCCTGGGCACAGACAAACGGACAGAAGCAGGGCTGGCAGGTTTCTGGTGGAATCCAGTGGGGGAAAGGAGCGATACTTAATTAAATGAATTCCAGCTCCAAAATCCATTCAGGGGAATGAAAGCCTGTTCTCCGCGACATTTTCAACGTGATTAGGAGTGGAAAATTGAGCAAAATGTACCATGTCCGCCTTATTGGAAACCAAAATATGGCACAGCGTGCGCGAGGAGGCCGGCTGTAGACCTTTGCTGTGCGCCTCATCTCACCCGGCTCCAAGAAACCTCTGTTTTATATTATTGTTTTTGTTGTTTACTTGATTTTTTCCCTCACTGATTTTAAATTTGCAGCATATTGAGCATATTATAGGAGATGTAGTAGGAGCTGGAATTTCCTTGCGTCTAGGCTGGGCTGTCTTGAGCCGGGAGAGCAGGGCGCTCCCACGGGCCAGCAGAGTACAGGAGTTGCCAGCACACATCTCCCCACCTGGGGTCTCTCACAAATCTTGGGTGCTTTCTCTAGGTCTCTTGCTCATCCCAGTGGTGCCTTTCTCTGTCCTTCCAAGGGGCTTCTTTCTTAGATCAGCCCTTGGGTGTCCCATAAACCCACTGCTCAGCAGTGCTGAGATTTGAACTAAATGCAGTCTTCCCCCAGCTATCCCTGGAGCTCCCAGGAAGGAGACTGGGTGGGCTGCTCATTTGTCCCCTAAGTCAATACAGCTTGGTGCTACTTGGGTGGGCAGGAGAGCACCATACGTGAGCCTACAGGGTGAGCAGTGGGCTGGTGGCCAGGCCCAGGTGGTGGGGCCTTTCTGTGGTCCTGGATGGTGGGACCCCCAGGCAGTGCCTAGGGACACAGGGGAGGTTGAGGGAGGGGCTGGTGGGAACTCAGTACCCACGTTGGGAAGTGCTGTAGGGCTTTGAGGTGACTTAGATCTAGAAGAGATGGGGGGTGGGGGAGCAAAAGGAAGGGAGGGAGGGGGGGGGCAGGGAGAGGGAGCGAGAGGGAG
>RJWH01002461.1:107971-230207 GCA_004363575.1 Solenodon paradoxus | reverse complement strand
GCCATAAATTAAATTCACTGACTAACCCTGTCCTGAGTGATATCCATTCAGACCTGTCAACAAAGCCACAGGAAATATATCCTCAGAGAGGTACACCCCAGTCTCCTACAGTAACCCATACCATTTCTCACCCCTCTCCCTGGAGCACTGGGGATCTTTTTGAACACTGAACACTCAGAAATCCAGCACATCATGCACATGAGATGAAGACCATTAAAATACTAATTTACATTGATAGTGCATCACACAGCAGCTATGTTCCCAAACCAGAAATGTACCAAGATGTGAGTTTGAGGTATTCTAATAAAAACCTTTCAGAGTCCAACCTCTGTTCTCCTCGGTCATAATCATTCTCATACTGTCTATGGTATTTGATTTTCTCTCCCCCATCTTTGTTTTTGTGAAGATAAAAGCTGTTTGAAATGAGGAGTTGAAATTACCTAGCTTTAGATCACTATGTTGAAAGTTGAAATCTCTTTGTTTTTCTTCTTGACATACATACATATATACATATATATATATATATATATATATACACACATGTATGTATAGATATATATATAGTTTCTTGTGATCAAAGATAGTGGTAATACTTGCTCAGAATACAAGGAAAAAAAATCATTATCATCCTCATCATCTCCCTCTAATCACATCTCCTTTGTACCATTTTGGTCAGTCCTAGCTATGGCAACTCTCTCACTGGTAACTAAAAGTCCTGAAATCTGCCTAGGCTTGGTCCTCTAAATGTGTCCTTCACAGCCATAATAAATAATAGTAACAACAAAACTTCACTCCTCTAAGCACTTGTTATGTGCCAAACACTATTCCAAACCATTTTCACATATTATCTCATTTAATCTTCCTAAAATCTCTGTATGGTAGGGATTATCAATATCCCTGCTTTGCAGATGAAGAAACTGAAACACAACAGATTGAGTTACTTGCCCCAGATCACACGACTGGCAAGGATTCGGCCCTCAGCAGTCTGGGCTCCGAGCACACAGGATGGGCTCCAATAATACTATATCATGAAACTGTATGAATAGCCATAGCTCGGCTAAGCTGAAATGCACAACAATGCACAGCATTTCATGCTTTGGCCACAGATCACTTTTTAGAGATGCACAGTCTCAAAGGAAAATTAGTCCTGAATTTTACTGGGTTCTCCCCACTTAGTGACACTCTGTGGCTAGCCAATCAGCAGCTCTGCAAACCTTCAGAAGACTCCCCAGTGGAGTGTCCCTCTGGCCTTCCCCAGTTCTCTGTGAGTGTGAAATGCACCCTCCATACATATTCATCTTTGTACATCTGATATAGTGTTTCCAGGCAGACCTGCAAATTTTGACAGTCCATTACCTCCTTCTCCTCCACACCCCACAACCCTCACCCTTTCTATCAGTCCACATGTTCCTCTGTTAATTGCCCTTTCCAAAGTTAACATTTCCAAATGGCAAGATAAGTTCAGAGTCATTTAAAGGAAAAAGATGCACACTTGAAATATACCACGGAAATGTTGGACTTTTTTTTCTTTTAAATCTCATCCTTACTCTCCCTGCAGAAGCAATGAGCTCAAGTGGCCTCCTGCTCATTGTCGTTCCCAGGGAAGCCAACTTCAGTTCCGTTCCCACTGTTTCATAACACAAGAGCTCAACTTACACACTTCCAAAAGAGGGTTGGGTGCTCGGGTTTGTTTTCGACTTCCCTCAAGAAAAAGCCTCAATCTCAGTTGCAGGCTTAAACAGACTTAACAGCCATAAGCCCCATAAGCTCTGGCATGCCATAAATAGGCCTTTTCATCAGAAGCTGCAAATCACAATCTACTGTAAAACCCAGAGCTACTCAGATAGCTGCCCACAGCACTGAGCTTGGGACCTTGCATTTAGTGGTATTTAATAAAGATTTGTTGATGGACTGACTGATCCAGGTCTCCCATATCAGGTGTCGCCCGAGTTTCTTAGATTTTTTTTTAAAGGATTTGAACTAAGATTTAAAACCAACTTGGTGCACCAATCTCTCCATTCCATAGGCCTTTGGACCAAAAATTTCAGAACCTATTTATAACGCATGAGTTTCAAGGCCCTTGTGGGGACCAAGGGGCAAGAAAGAAGGCAGGATAACCCAGTAAACACTTTTATACCATCTGGGCCATGACACAGTGATAAGTGCTGCCCTCATGACATCCTGGAGAAGTAGGAGAGCCCGAGAGGCTCAATGGATCATCTGAGAAAACATAAACTAAGAATTCCATTATGGTGTGTGAGCAGTTTGGAATCAGCAATACTGATTCTAGCACTCCTAGCTCTGGAAACTTAGGCATGCTGCTGAGTATCTGCATCAGCCTCTCATTCAAGCCAGTTCATAGGATTGCTGTCACATTCAATGAGGAGATGTGTTAAGGCCTCAAGAAAACATCACTAGTGTTTTAAATAATCGACTTAGCAAAACATTTTATAGAAATGGGGGTGAGGCAAATATACCAATTATGGTGACTCAGCTAACCAGAAAATTCAGTTAAACAGAACACTCTACTTTCCCAAATGTCAGACAGATTCAAGTTCACAGCACATAGGAAAGTACTGAACAAAGGGATCAGTAATAAGTGGTTTTTATTGGGATCGTAAAACACCAGGGGTGCTCAAATAAAATGTTGCAAAAATTTTAAATGAAGCTGTAACTTCGGGAACAGGGATACCATATGAGCTATTCCAGCTTTCTCTTTTTTTTTTTTTTTAAGTTCTTTTCATCGCTATGGGCAAGAAAGGAAGCTGACGGAGTTACTGTGCTTCCTGTTTTAGTCATCAGATTTTAGCAAGAAAAATAAAGAGGGACGGATACGTATAATTAGGACATAATTAAGGCCAAACACAGCTGTTGATAAAAATACAGGTAAGGGAATTCTTAGAAAAATGAAATGTAACAAATCAACAGGTGGGATGAAATGGATCCCTAGGTAATAAAGAAATGCGCTAGTAAACTTGCTGAACAACCAGCAACTTACAAGAGTGATAATGAAACAGGGTAAGGAAATTTTGCATAAAATTTTGAGGTAAGCTTGAGAGCAAAAAGACTTTGGTGTGGCCAGTAATGGCCAGGGAAAGAGGAGCAGTGGAATAGTAAGGGCGGAAGTGGCAGAGAGTTTCCCTCGCTGGCCAACCTCTGTGGTCACATCATGTTTTGAGGATGGATCATTGTCACAGTTAGATTGACCTGGGCCATGTAAAGAAATCAATTCCATGAGTATTTCGTGAGTGGCTCCCATGTCCAGGGCACCATGCCAAGTGAGATGCAAAGATGAACAGACCAGTCCTGGAACTCTGGAAACACCCAGAATATGTGGACAACAGCTGTGCACACAGTACCACAAGGTAAAAGGTGTGTGATGCTGTGGCAGAGTTACATGTAGAGCACAAGGACACGGGAGGAAGGTGAATTTCCACCAAGAATATCAGGGAAGGCTGCAGGAAGTGGCATTTCAAGCTGATCTCAAAGAGTGTATAGGAAAAGAGATTCAAGCAAGGAAATGGCATTCCTTTATTCATCTATCCATCCATTTGACTATCCACCTAATTAATAAATAGTTAGTGGGCACTTACTGTCAGACACTGTACTAGTTTCCAACAACAGAATTTTGAATAAAAAGAGACAGAATCCCTGACCTTACGGAGCTCCTGAAAGGCAAACATTAGCCAAAGCATCAAGCCTTTAGTTGTAAGTTGTGGCATTGAAATGTCATGATGGATAGTTCAAACTCAAACAGGAATATTTGACTTTGTAGATTGTGAAAGAAGGCCTTGATGAAGAAGCAATGGTGGAACTAAGGTCTGAAGGGGAGTTGGAACTTCCAAGCAGAGAAAGGGACTGGAGCATTCCCACCAGAGAGAGCAGAAGCATCAAGTTGGGAAAGAAGTAGGGGCTGATAAGATGATGAGAGAGAAGGTCTGAAGTAGTTCAAGGAGGCTAGAGTACGGTATGGCAAATAGTGTAGGGAGTCAAGGTCAGAGGATCCAGGAGGGGCATATGGGGTCTTATAGCTCTAGATGGGAAGCTCCACCCTTATTATAAGAGCAATGGAAAGTATTAGAAATATTTAATTGGTGTCATTGTATGGAGCGGAGGTAGGAGGTAACATGGTGAGAGTGTTATTTTAGAAAGATCACTTGACTGAAGTGAGGAGAGAAGATTAGGGCCAGAATGGATGCTCCAGTGGTGCAGCAAGAGATGCAGTAGTAGCCAGGACTGGTTTGGAAGCAGTGGAGATGGGGAGATAATGAACAGGGGCCGGATTCAGCCTTTAGAATTCCACTGTATCAGGGACAGATAGTGGAAAGAAGCACACAAGAAGAAAAAGAAAGGACAGCCAAAGTAGAGGAGGGAGTTAAGGAAAGAGTGGTCAACAGTGTCAACTGCAAGTAAGATGAGAACTGAAAAAATGTCCTTTGGATTTAGCAACACTGAGGTCATCAATGACCTTTGCGGGAGCTGTTTTAGTGGTGCGATGGGGTGGAAGCCAGATTGGAGGGGGTGAGGAGTGAGGAGTAGGAGGTGATGAAATGGTGACGGAAAGTAGACACATGTCTTAGGAGACATTTGGCGGCAAGGAAAGGTAGGGCAGAAGCTGAGCAAAGGCAGGAACGTGTGCAGGTTTGAGAAGTTACAAAAGTCTAGAATGACAAGAATAGCAGAACTTACACTTTTTTTCTGCTCCAATGTCTCCTGAAGAATAGAAACCAAATTACTAATGGACAGCAGAATAACAGGGTATTTTTCATTGGGGGTGTTAAGCTTGATTTTTGGAAATGTTCATTTGGGGCTCTTAGGGAACAGAGAGTCTCTGTAGGGTAGTTGGAAATATGGAGTGGGACACACTGGCAAACTAAAGTCATCAAATCTAGCCCCCATCTATTTTAAAGAATGTTTTTTACAAGTTTTAATAATTGAAAAATCAGAAGGATAATAATATTTAATGACATGAAAAAATGATGTGGAACTTAAATTTCAATGTCCGTGGATTACATTTTATTGGAGCACAGAGACGCTCATTCATTCACATATTGTCTGTGACTGCTTTTGAGTTACTAAGTCAGAATTGGGTAGTTACAACAGACAGACTGGTCCACACGGTCTAATCTATTTCTATCATTGCTGCTGTGTGATTATCTATCTATACTTTAATGAAGTGTGCTATTATTATCATGTTTCTTGAGAACTGGGACTATTTTATCGTATTAACTACTGGATCGCCTTCTAGCACAGTACCTAGCATATAGAAAGTGCTCAATAAATATCTATCAGAAGAATGAGTAAGAGAACGAAGGAGAGGAGAGAGACATAGACTTTAGTTAGACAGCCATGTTGGAGTTTACAGCAAATGCTGTGGTCCAACCTGGACCTCATAAGCAGCTCTGATACCTGCAACACCTGTGTCTTGCTAATAGAAGGAATCCCTGGTGAGAGGAGCAGTGCAACCCATGCATGGGGTAAGCTGGTGTTGAAGGGTTAACACCCTCAGGAAGAAGAAATACTCCACCACTGAAGGAAGGCAATTGGTAGGTAAATATCCAAGTCACTTTGCTCTCAGCTGAACATTCTAGGAGCCATGCTTTGCCAAGGTGTCTCCTATAGAGTTCCGCTCCATTTATAAGCTTTTTAGGTCCAGAGTCCCACAGAGTAGCCAGAATGCAGGATGGGTGAAAACTATGCTAAAGTAGTCACGGGGATGCCTAAACATCTGAACCCACGTCCTCAGAACAAGACAGCACAGAGGAAACCAACTCTTAGGTCATCTGCTTGGGCCACGACAGCATGATCCTCCAAGTCTACCATAAGGAACGAGCCTTCTGGATGTCAAACTGGCAGCTCACCAAGCACTGACGAAGCTCTAAGATGAGACGACTCAAATAAAAAGGACCAGGTCCTTATGGGCAGCCCATCTCAGAAATAATTTCCTTATCTGTAACTAGCCAAAGAACCAAACAGGCCATACCTCCCTTCGTTATTTCCATGACGCCTCCTTATTCTCTCTCTGCATCTTGGTGATTTTTCCATTTTTTCATATCTACTCTGTTTGACCTCTCTGGAACCCTCCTATGCTAATGTATATGTATGTAAAATATCATCAAAAGGTATTTTATTAATGACACTAAATGTTCAGGGCTTGATACATTAAAGTCACTTAAAACTATTAAATTAATGGAGCAGTATGCTTATCCTCCCTTCCTTTTTCTTCTCAATCCCCCATTTTTCCTTCATGTGAGGAAAATTTTGATGGCATTTCCTTGTCCAATTCTCTTTTCTTTGACTTTGTAGTTTTGAATTATTCCTGGATATAACTATAATCTACTGCCACTGGATCTCCTTCACTCCTATCTTTCTCAATCTACTATTTTTTACTCTTGTGAACATATTGGCTCAGCAAACTCTATGAAGAGCCCCTGGCTAACCCTTCTGCTGGAACGCTGATCCATTTGTGACCCGAAGAGTGAATAAATTCAGAGGCTGCACAATCCTCAGTCACTCCTGGAGAGAGTCAATCACATGGCAGGGACTAGATCCCCCATTAACTTGGCCTTGTGTGAATCTTTTATGATGGTTGCTAGACAAAATGACTGAATCTTTGGTCTTGTGCTGATACAGGAAAAAAAGAATGATCTCAAAAACTTTATAACTGCAACATTCTGTCCACCCCCCACCAAAAAAAAGAGTCCCAAGGCTTTGATTTCTCCATAGCTTTAAGAAATCCCCAAGTCAATGTCACATTCTACCCTAGAACATCAGCAAAACAACAACAAAAAACCAAAAGCAGACCCATGAGATTTCTCTAATCCTATCTTGCATCATTTTTGACTCTGAAATAACCAAAGAAGAAGTTCATAAAGTAGTTCCTAGAACTCTCCCTTGGCCATTATAGAATTACTGGTACCAATTAGCCCTACCATTATATACTTTTACAATATTGGACAAATGTACACAACAACTCTTAAGCTATTGGACAGCAGGTACACAGGACTGTGATTCTTGACAGAAGGGAACCAAATGAGGTGAGTCCTCTGATCATCCCGACTTTCTGTCTAGAGGTATTTACCAGATCCCATAATAGGGAAAAAGAACACAAACATAGAATGGGAACTTCTCTGAGCTTAATAGACAAGGCTCAAAGTTAAGAGAGCTTAAATTGGTTGAAATTTGAGAAAGTATCAAAAAAGAAGTAGTTACAAGAAGAAAGAGCTCCAGATAATTTCATTAGGAGCCCTATTTGTGTAAATAATAAATTTAAAATTTGTAGGATATAACTCCACAAGACCATGCCAAAAACAAAGAAACAAACAAACAACCAATTATCAGAAAAAGACCAATTACCAGAGAGTTATAACCTGAACAACTATTAGAACATATATGGGGTTGGGAATATTCAATTTCCAGCCAATGAGAATGAATAAAAAACATACTGAATACCCAGTGGATTCAGTAGAGAACCTAAGGATGAGAATTCTTTGAAGCAGTGCTAAGTTAGCAACACTAACAAATCGAAATGAGTATTCACCTAGTAATAGTAAATTAACTTCCTGCTTGAATAAAACTCAACATTCTTTGTAAAACTGAACAAAATCCAATCAACAACTTAATCTCACAATGTCCTGCATTAAATTTAAAAGGTATTTGAAATGAAAGGAACCAGAAAATGAGCCATTACTGAGAAAAAATGAGTCTGTGAAAACATATCAGAAATGACAAAGATGATGGAATTACTAGACAAAGAACTGAAAACAGTTATAATAGTTTTAAAGGAAAACATAAACCAAACAAGAAGAGAAATGGAAACTATTTTTAAAAACCCAAGTAGAACTTCTAGAGATCAAAGTATAATGTCTGAAATAAAAAAGTTAACTGTATGGGATTAAGACCAGATTAGACATTGCAGAAAACAGAGCACTGAAAACTATTCAAGCTGACAAATGGGTTGGGGGAATATGAAAAAATCTAAGTAACTTGTGGGAGACAGGATAGTTTAACATATGTATAATTAGCATCCCAAAATAGAAAAGAGAGATACAAATAAATATTTGAATAATAATGCATGGAAATTTTACATATTTGATGAAACCTATATCCCTACAGATCTTAGAAGCTCAATGAATATCAAGCAAGATAAATATAAGGGAAACTATACCAACACACATAATGGAATTGCTAAACTAATCATAGAGGGGAAATATTCAAGAAGCCAGAAAAAGAAGATACATTACAAATGAAGAAAAGATAAGAAAAATTATCACTGACTTACCATCATAGATAAGACAGGTAGGAAGATAATGGAATGCTGGAAGACAAATGTGTTGACACAGATTTCTATGGCCAGTGAAAAATATTCTTCAAAAATTAAGACCAAAATGCTGAGAGAATCTATTGCCAGCAGACCAGCAATACATTTAACAAATGTTAGATGAAAATTTGGGAACTGAAGGAAAATTATTCTAAATAA
Organism: Solenodon paradoxus; assembly: GCA_004363575.1. Lineage (NCBI taxonomy): Eukaryota > Metazoa > Chordata > Mammalia > Eulipotyphla > Solenodontidae > Solenodon > Solenodon paradoxus. Next base: position 221,728 of record RJWH01002461.1, on the reverse strand, counting down.
AAACTCAAGTCTATGCAAAACAACAAAGGATATGAGAAATAGTAAATATGTGGGTAAATATAAAATAATTTATTTCAAAAATTTTCTAAAATACAATCATCTAAAACAAAAAGCATAATATATCATGAGGTCCACAACACATACATAAGCTAAATATATGATAATAATAGCACCAAGCACTAGAAGGGAATGGAAGTGTATTGTTTTAATAATCTTACAACATATGTGAAGTATATTTTTTCCAGGCCTTATTATTTTGGTAGTTAAACACTCATTGTAATGCCTATAACAATCATACACACAAAGAGAAGAAAAAATGTGTGGAAATGATATAAAAACACTATAACCGGAGGATATAGTCATGTCAGAAAAGCAGACTTTGGGGCATGGAATATTACTAGAGTTATAAAGAAACATTTCATAAGAATAAAGGGGCTAATCCATTATGGTCAGAAAATATAACCAACCTAAATGGGTATTCATCAAACAAAACAGCTTTATGTACATGGGGAAAAAATTGACAGAAATGAAAAGAGAAACAGTTTTAAATTACACTTGGAGTTTTCAAAACTCCTCTCTCAATAATTCATAGGATAAGGAGACAAACAATACTATAAAAATATAGATGAACATTAGTATCAACCCGACTGATCTAAATGACACATCTTACCAGCACACAATACACCTTCTTTTCCAGTGTACATGAAATATTCCACTAGAGAGATCATATGCTAAACTAAATGTGAAAAGCAGAATTACTAAACTTCAGGAGGAAAACATGATAAAATCTTCACAACCTTGGAGCAGATGAAAGTTTCATAAGACAGAAATACACTAATCATGAAGAAAAAATATTTAAATTGATATATGCTTAATTTTATAAAAATTAAAAACTTCTCATTTTTAAAAGATACCATTAAGAAAGTGAAAAGACAAGCCACAGTCTGGGATAAAATATCCACAAGACTGATAAGAGACATAACACAGAAAGTTCATAACTCAGTCATTAAAAAGACAATTACAAATTTAAACAGACAAATTTTCAACAGACACTTAACAAAGGAAAATGTATGAATGGTCAATAATCACATAAAAAGATGTTCAGCAGCTTTAATTATCAGGGAAATTCAAGTTAAACCAGAATGAGATATGACTATCTATACTTGCTAGAATGTAAAGCATTAACAGTGTCAAGTATTGGTGAGGATGTAGAGTAACTGGGACTTTCACTCCTTGCTGGTGAATCTGAAGTGGAATAATCACTTTAGAAAACATTTTGCCAGTTTCCAATAAGAACAACATACATTTACTCTATGACCTAGAAGTTTCACTCCTAGTTATGCATCCAAGAGAAATGAGAAAACATGTTCAAAGATTTGAACATGAACACTTTCAAGTCACTTTATCCACAATGGCCTATAAGTGGAAACAACTTCAAATCCTTCAACAGGTGAAAAGATAAACAAGTTGTAGCATATATGCACAGGGAATATACTCTGTAACAACAACAACAACAAAAAAAATAGAACTACTGGGCACGCCCTGTTGAAGCAGGAGTTGGGTGCAGTCCACATACTCCCCAAGTGCCAGGTTCACATTCAGGGCCAGGGAAACAATCAAGTTGAGCAACTACGTGAAATAAATAAAGTGCTTCTTCCTCCTCTCTCTTTCTGCCTGCCTCTGCTTGCCTTCATTCCTGCCTGCACCTTCCCCTTGAAAAAAGAAAAGAAAAGGAAAAAGAGAACTACTGATACACACAACATGGAGGAATCTCTAGAACATTGTGTTGAGTCAAAAGGAGCCAAACATAAGAGAGTAGCACATCTTTGGAATTACATTAATGTGGAGTTCAAGAACAGGCAAAGCTAATCTCTAACAATTAAAATTCACTGGCTGTGTCAGCGGGTGGAGGGGTTTACTGCAAAGGGGCACAGAAGGACATTGGGGGTGGTTGAAATGTTCCATATCATGGTCATGGTGGTAACCATGTAATCCTGAGTATCTACATTCATCAAAACTTATCCAAATTGAAAACTTAAAACAGATGTATTTTCCTGTATATATAATTCATCATATATATGTAAATATATATATATATATATATATATATAATATGCCTCAATGCAGTTTATATTTGAGAGATTTTTGTCATTCAGGAAACTGATCAGATGGGGAACGTGGGTTAGAAGTACAGGGAAATTCCTTGTGACCACACACAAGCCAGAGAGCATTTTGTACTAGTTTCAGTCTTGCACACCCAGGCACCATGGAAATCTTAGGAGAGGTGGGTGGGGGTAGTCTAGCTGGAATACATGCCAGGAGGAACCTGTCAGGATCTGAAGGGAAACAGACGATCTAGGTTAGAGAGAATCCGCCCAGATTCAGCACACTGATGTAGAAATGTGGGTGACCTACACAGAGGCCAAGCAAAAACTGTGGCTAATTCAAATGAAGTTAGAGATAGGCAAAAAAAAAAAAAAAAAAAATCCTATAGTATAGGGCATAGGAAGCAAGGAAAGGGCTATGTAAGGCTGAAAATAGGCATTCTTATGAATCCTGAGTAGGGCGATGGCAGCAAGAGAGTGATCAGGCTGTGGGTAAGGGATCCAAGGCCAGGAATCCGCAAGAGAGGCTCTCTGTGCAGCTGTGCGTACATAGCGTCATGGGGACCTGACACAGGTCATGGAGACTGTGAGGTCACCATGGGGGTACAAAGGGATTTAAGGTATATTCTGATGAGCACAAGCACTGAAAGATGCTGACTCTGTCTTACGGAACCTTCTGAACTGTAGAGGAGAAAACCCCATTGGATGGAGCTCAGACTCTGAAGTCCACAACCTTAGCTCCAAGCCGATCTGAACCACAAAATTGGGCACATTTCTAATGCATCCAAACCTTAGTTTCCTCATTCGTCATAGAGGAATAATCATTATCAACTTGCAGGGTTACGAAGAAGATTAGGTGAGATAAGTGAAGCACATGACACAAAGTGGATAATAAATCATAGATATTATAATTATTCCTGTGGCTCATTATCCTGGGATCATTACATGAGGCATTGTCCTCCCTTTGGGCCTCCAGGGTGGGGTCACAACTATACTAGATGAGTGAAAAGAAAAATATTATCATACCCATAAGCATACAGGTATATTAGTCACCCAGGACACACAAGACTAGGTATAAATATCACCCACATACCTGCTGCAGATGAGCCACAAAGGCAGTGAGGTGGGTCCCTTTCACTAAACAGCAAAGGGTCAGGGGGCCTGATTATGGAATTTGGGCCAAGAGGTTAATAATTTGAAGTTTCTCCATTGGGAGAAGGATGCCTTTTTAATTTGCAAATTGAACGAAAGTAGCCTACTTAGCACAACATCTCAGTCATTAGTGACCCCCTTGACGCTTTGACGCAGGTAACTGTGGCTCTCAGGGCGTCCTAGGAGACCACTGCTCCAGAATCCTTCTCCAGGTAGGGTCATGAGTTGGCAGTGCCCAGCCAGCACAAACTTAATATAGCTGCTCAGATCTAGGGGAGATTCTTTTCTCTAAATTGAAAGAGAAGGAGACAGGTATTTACTGAACATTTACTGTTTACAAGGCAGGCATGACCCTAGAGGTTTTACCTAGACAGTCCAGAGTAAGTATTCACTTATTCAACAATTATTTACTGAGTTCCAACAGACACTGTGCAATTTACTAGGCTGCAATGGAATCAAGGAGATAGATTTGTAAACAAATCATATCCAGAAAGTGTAAGTACCACCAAGAATGGGTTCCAGCAGAGCCCAGCACTGAACCCAGCTGAGCAGTGTGTGTGTGTGTGTGTGTGTGTGTAAAGAATACTCCAGGAAGAGAAGAGACTACATGCTAGGACCTGGCCGTGAATGAGACAAAGTCGTTTATGAGAGGAATTGCTTGCAGTTCTAAAATTTGGAGCAGAAAAAGTCTACAGCAGTAAGTCAGTGCCCTGGTCACAGAGGATTCATATGCCTGGAACAGAATGAGCAGGCTTGGCAAATAAAACACAGGTTGCTAAACCTGGTGGACACAAGCTCAGCCAGCTGATCAAGGCCAACATCAACAGTGATGCCCTGTGGGCAGTGTTTTCCATAATGTGACAGAACAGGACAGGCACTTTATCTCTTTGGGTCTCCTTCCAAAAACACACTATCCCAGTTAATCATGAAAAGAACATCAGAAAGACCCAAATCAGATACTGCACAAAGCATCTGACCAGTATTCTTCCAACTGTTGTGGTCATAAAAAACATGGAAGTCCGCCAAACGGTCCCATCCAGGAGAAGCCTAAGGAGACATGACAACCAAGTGTGATGTGCTATGTTGGATGGGATCTTGGAACAGAACAGGACATTAGATAAAAACTAAGTAAATCTCTTCACACCCTGGTGGCCTAGCAGATAAGACCACCAGAGTAGTCCACATACATTCCAAGGACCGGGGTTCATGTCCCTGGGCCAGGGCATTGGGGTTCAACCAAGATAAACTAAATAATATAAATAAATGTTTCTTCCTCCTCTCTCTTCCTTCCCTGCCTCCCTCCTCACCTTTACCCTTTACTCCTGCCTGCAACATTCCCTTAAAAAAAAAAAAACTCTAAGGAAACCTAATAAAGTAGGGGTTATGGGCTTTATTTAATGATAACATGTCAGTGTTAGTCAATTAAATGTAACAAATATGCTATACTGACATAATATGTTAATGTATATGGTATTATTGTCATAAATTTTTGATAAATCTAAAACAATTCTAAAGTTTAAAAAAAGGTTATTAAAAAATACAGGATGCCTAGTTATAATAACTTTTTTTTTTAATATTTGGAGTATAATTACACTCAAAATCTATTCATCATCTATCTGAAAATGTACTCAGCATTCTGGAAACACTTACCTGGAAAGGAGTTTCTCCCAAGACCAATGACGAGAGCAGCCAGGAGCGACTAAGGGGCCATCAGCGGAAAAGCTCAGGGTGCACACCCTATACAGCTGATGAACAGCTGAGGAAACTGAGGTGTGAGCGTTTTCCAGAGCCACCTGGTTGGTTTAGTGGGGAGCCAGGATCTGAACACAAGCGTGTCACACCCCAAACCCATGCCTACTTGTTGCACTCTGATACCTCCCAGAATTCATTCTAGAAACATCCATAAGAATTCACTCTGGCAAACAAAGAATAAAGAAGGAACAGATGCTGTGCTTGGAAAAAGCAGGTAAGTACCTCTGAGCACCAAAACTCAGGGTCTCCCCCAAACAAAAGATCACATGCCCTGCTGAGTACCAGCTCCCACTGAGGTCCCTCTTCCTCTCTTCTCTGCCACTTAGCGTCACAGTCAGAGACACCCTCAGAGCCATGAACTGAAAAGCTGGAAAGGAACTTCAGAGCCACGCACCTAACACTTCCTTTTGAGCAGGATACCCATCCACAGCTGTCCCCGGAGATGTCACCTCCTTGGTGGAGCTCCTCACTGTTGACTCCAGAATGTGACAGTCTTTTCCCCACTTTGAATTCCCACTTCCTCTCTGCTTAGGTGTCAGAAAAGCAGTTTATCAACCTAATTAGAGCTATGTGTTAAGTAAGAGTTAATGGTCTCCGAGCAAGGGCCCAAAAGGCTTTTCTGTGTGTAAAGAGAAACTTGGCAATGTGTATTCCAGCTGCTCAGGGATCTTCTGTCTTACCTCCTCCCCATCTTGTTCCAAATAGATGGTGCGGCTTTGTACCTGGGCTCCTCAGAGAGGGAATAACTGCATTTAGATGAGCACAGCCCAAGGGTTGCTTTGGTTTATTTTAGCAGCACAGAAGAGAGGACAGGGTGACGTGTGCTTGGCCAGCAAGGTCTCCTGCAGGAAATTATTGATGCCAGCCAGCTGCTCCAGGCCCCTGCTGGGCTGTTTCTCCTCCTCTCCTATCTCTCAGGGGACAGCCATCCCGCTGTGGCTTGCCAGCTCTGGAAGACAAAGAGGGCAAAGCTCTCAGCCTGCTGGGTGCCTGCCTCTACCACATTCCCCGTGGAATCACTGACAAACAGGTCCCTGCCAGTGGCGGGGGTGGGAAGACGTGTCCGGCAATCCTCTTTTCTCTGGAAATGGGATTGGAAATGGGGTAATCGTCTAAATGGGCAGTCCTGATGAGTTGATAAACATAACTCCCATTTTTATTACGGCGATGATGCTGCCTGAGAGCACATAATCCCTCTTCTGGGCTCTGGAGATTGCCTGGCAGCCAGTCACCACCCCGCCCTCCAAGGTGGCTACATTACTCTGATGGAAAGAGGCGCTGAGCTCTAGACAGACTGCATCTCATAATGGTATTAAAGTCACAGATCCTGGTCAGGCCAGGGTCCAGAACGCTGCTGAGCGAACTCCCTGTCCTCTTGAGACTGCCCTCCTGCTCCCTGATGGAGCATGGATGGGCCAAATGCAGGGCCACCTTCAGTCACATCAGGTGAAACAGAAGTCAAGAAAGGCTTTAACTTCAAATGGCTTGAGAAACCATTGTAAGGCTTGTGGCATAATGTGAATAGCCCAGGTTTCTAGCCCCAGTCAATTCACTACCTCTTGAGGCCTGTTTTCTCATCTGCAACGTGTGATGGCTCAGCTCCTTCCCTGCTTTCCCACTCCAAAGACCCAGAGATTCACGACTCTCCCACCCAGCCAGAAATTCCACCCTTACAGCCATTTCTTTGTGTCTTAGAGGCTGTTTTATACCTCCCTGATGAAATCACAATTTTCCACTGTATCAATAAACCCCTATGAGAGGAGGGTGACCTCATAACAGCTGAAAGTGAGGCCCTGAGGGAACAGGACAGCAGAGAAGGGGTGGCCTTAAGGACCAGAAAGATGCACGCAGTCCAGGAAGGAGACAGGAAATAATGAAACCCACATCATCCGAGCACCATGATACAGGCAAAGTCTGTGCTGAAAATGGGTGAGATCCAGGCTAACAGACTGCAGATAAGAGACCTGGTTCTGCTGAAGGCTCTCAGGAACCTGTGGAATAAATCACTACCTGTGTACCCATTCAGTTCCTGCATGGAGGCTTCATCTCTCCCAATTTGTCCATTTACTCAAGCACCGAGGAGCAGCAAATTAAGACTGGGTTTTGATTCAGGATCTGGCCCTAGCTGTGGTGCCTGTCACGTGACACTGAACAAGTCACGTCACCGTTCTCAGGCAGCAGAATGAGGTGAGTGCTTGCCTGGCTCACTTTGTGGCAGAGCGACCACACCTGTGGGGCCAGGGTCGGGGTTCTCTTTCCTTGGGAGCCTATATGAGGGGTATGAGGTAGACCTGGGCAACTCACAACTGCACACCCTGCTTGCAGTTAAAATACACATACATCAAAGAACAGAGGATCTGTGAGCTACACACACGAGTAGCACAACCATAGTATGGTTGTATGGGCACAGTATGGTCATGTTCTAGAAGAGGACAGGTGATTCAACAAAGACTCTTCAAAAAGCTAAAATTTAGATGTACCAGGTTTTGCATTCTCTCTTAGTCAACCACGGTGGAACAGTAGAGCAATCCCTGGCGTCACCTTAGTGCCATCTCTGATTCAGAATACAGGAACCATAGCTAAAAAGAAGCAAAATGGAAATGTGGCCCCAAGCCCAGGAGGAGGCACAGTCTCTTCACTAGGAGTCTCCCTGGTCCCAAGACCACTCTGTACTCTGCACTATACTCCTTTCAAAACATCTTTATGATAAAACAGTCCCAGAGTCTCAAGTCCCGGTGACAGATTTCTCAGATCAGTACAGGCAAATGGGACCCGGATATGCCAAACCCCAAAGGAAGCTCCCTGGATCTGACCACTCACACACCAACTGTCAGCTCAGGGCAGCAGGCCTAAGGGCCCTCTCCTCTCAACCCTCCACAGGCTACATTTGCCTAGGAAAGGAGAAACGCCCACAGATTCACGACTCTGTCACATTGCCCACTACCCCAGTGTTTCCAAATCTCTAATCGTTCCCTGAACGTCAGTGATAAACATAACTCATGACTTCAGGTCAGGTAGGCTAAGCAGGTTGAAATCATGCAAAGCTCCTTAATCCCTCAGTGCCTTTCACAAGGGGGACAAAATGGAAATGGAACTACTAACAGCACCTGGCCCACTTCTCTGTTGCCTCCATTACAGTCCCCCAGGGAGGCCCTCCCTTGCCGACTACTGTGATGTGCTCATTCTCCCAGGCGTGATGGAGTGAGTGTGGGCCAGGCCTGGCAGTGGGCCGGGCACCCAAGAGGTAGCAGAGGGCAAACCAGCCAGGCACCCCGGGGCTTACAGCCTTTTGGGGAAACGGACTCATCGAATAACCACAAAATGAATGTATGACCAAAACTGTGATATTTGATAAGGAAACGGGCTCTGCAATGTACAAGGTGGAAAGGCTAAAGTAGTTTGGGGGATCAGGGAGGGTTTTTCTGCAGAGGCGACATCCGAGCTGACAATCTGGAAAACAAGAAGGGATGGGTTAGGCGAACAGGCCGGGCGTGGTAGCAGCAATGGAAAGAGGATTCCAGGCAGAGGGAGCTGTCTGCCCTGGGGACCGTGTGGAGCTGCAAGGTCTGTGTCCCTGAGGACACAGTAGGGGTGTGATCCAAGACAGAGCTGGGGGAGTCTCCAAGGGACATGGGCTGCAGAAGCCCTGCTGAGGAATTGGGTCTTCATCCTAAGAGAAAGGAGAAGGCATTTAGAGGTTTTAGGCAGGGGAGGAGGGTAGTTTGGAGAGTATGGAGCAGGATCAGATTTGCTTACTCCAGGTGTTGTGAGGGGAGGGGCAGCTGGATGTGGGGGCCCAGTAAAGAGGAAATGGCAAGAGATGTGGGTATAAAATTGGATGGGGAGCCGGGAGTGGAGAGCGAGCCAAGTACATGACTTAACAGACTGGAGTTTACCAAGCCAGATGGATGGGCGGCGCCATCTGGGCAGATGGTCAGATTTGCATGAAAAGATCCTGAGCTCAGTTTGGGCCAGAATGGGTTTAGGGAGCCTTGGAAGACCCCTCGGTGGTAGATGGGTCTGAGATGGAGGTGTACATTTTGAGAACCATCTGCACACAACACGAATAAGACTGCTTTACTTCGTCACTCACAGTCACTTTCTCTCTCTGTACCCCAACTTGTGTCTGTCCCTGCACCGAGAGAGCAAACCTCTGCTGCCTCCCAGTGACTGCTGGCACCTCTGTACCCGCTCCTGCTGCCATGGGGCCTCTTGCATCATTTTGTGGACACTCCCTCACAAGTCTTCCCAGTAACCATTCAGGAATTCCTTGGGGACAGAGATCTTTGACTGTCCTCAGCACACAGAAAGGAGCCTGACTCTTGAACGAGCAATGACACAAGCCCATTTATTCTGGCCTAGCCCAAGGCCCAGTGCTCCTCTGGAAGTGGGAAAGAATGTAGGCCCAAGCCAAAGAACTTCATCTAAAAATCAGTCTGAGAGTCTTCAGAGGGAAATGGTCCCATTCCTTACCTCTCCTTCCAGCACAGGAGACTTTAAAAAGAGAATGATATTGAAGTTTTACCACTGTTACTATGGCTAATAAGCAATCAGATATTGATTTGGGATGTATTTCTTAAAGACCTCTTATGTGCATGCACAGATAGAGAAAATGAGTAAGCTCTGTCATGAAATCTCTTACTCAGAACTCAATTCTCTGATTATAATTCAAAACAAAGTTACACACTTGTAAGACATCTATAAGAAAAGCACAGCCCAAGTCTCAAGGAGTTGATAATCTCAAGAAAAATAGGACAAATATAGATGATAATCTTATCAATACACAGAGAGTCACCCTACACGTTCCTGTGTCTTTTATTCCAATTAGGAAAAAGCATACTTCCCCTAAGTAGACACAGCCCCTTAGTGGGTCATATGAGTTGGCTGAATTTAAGTCCAGGTCCCCCACACAGGGAGAGCAGGTCTCCACTGCCTTGTAGCGACCCCTTAAATCTCTGAACCCACTCCTGCTACTTTAGGGCCTCAAGCCTCACGAGTCACTCCTTTATAGGGAGGCCCTGGAGCGAATCCTTGTGCAGCACACCCCCTGTACATGTATATGTGACATAGTCACGGGTGCTGTTCAGAGGGAGGGCTTGATATAGGACGGTGAGACAGGGAATAGGTCAAAGTGACTGGGTAAGAAAAGAAGAAGCAACTGGAAGGAAGGTCGGTGAGAGAAATGTCCAGTGACAAACCAGCTTTGATCAAAGTGAAGGATGCACTTGATGGAAGAAGGAAATGAGATTAGAAGTTTTGGTTGGGAAGTGATACTGGATGGCCCAAATACTAATGAGTTTATACTTGGCCCTGAAGGAGCTGAGCATTGCCTAGGGGCATCATCCCTTCTGTGGTGGTTAATTTTATGAGTCAACTTGACTGAGCCACAGGGTAGCCAGCTGAAACATGGTTTCTGGGTGTGCTGTGAAGATGTTTCTGAATGAGACTGGCATTTGAATTGGTGAATTCAGTAAAGTAGACTGGCCTCCTCAATGTAGGGGGGCATCACCCCATTGAGCACCTGACTAGAACAAACAATGAAGGAAGAGGAATCTTCCCCTTTTTCTTTTCCTGCCTCACTGCTTAAGCTAGTATATCTTATCTGATCTTCTCTTTTCCTCAGATTGGGATTTACAGCATTGGCTCTCCCTGGCTCTCAGGTCTTCGTATTCAGACTGAATCATACCACCAGCTTCTCTGGGTCTTCGGTTTGCAGACAGCAGATCATTGCTACATATATCAGTTTTTCACAATAAATCTCCTTTTTTTTCCGAAAAGAGAGACACAGTGAGAGAGAGACAGAGAGAGAGAGCGGCAAGGAAAGAGAGAAATCCTACTGATTCTGTTTATCTAGAGAATCCTAAAAATTATACTCTATTTTCCCCAAAGCAATGCTATGGAAAGTTGGCCACCAGCATTAATGCTCACCAGAGTGTCCACTTGCACTCAAAAGGCCTATGAATAAGACCAGTGGGCAAGAAAACAACTAATTATCTTTATGCTGAGATGAAACTCCATATAATAAGGTCTAATCTCTTGCATGTATAGCCTGTCTAAATAATTATTTTGTTTCCAATATATTTATTTTTCAATAGTCTAGTTTGATTAATAGGATGAAAAAACAGAGCTGCTAAGGACCTAGGTGAAGGTTAAAGAGGAAAGCCACAGTCGCAAAGCTGGGACTGGAACCTAGAATCCAGTGTTCAAGGGTACTCAGCCTCCTACATTTGCCCATTAACAGGGGCCTTCGTTCACCAGCCACCACACTGACTACTGAGTCAGCCAGCCCTGGGTCCTTTCCAAGAAAAGACAAAGCTTCCAAACAGGCAATAATAGCATTGATTATTCCAAGCAATGCAGGGGACTCTGGATTGTTTCCGTAAAATACTCGCTCAGCAGCACCCTTGCCCTCACCCCTACCTCCCCTCATCCCAAGGAAGAAATGTATGGTACTTCATTAACATGAAGGGGAAATAATTCCCTGTGGATTTTTGCAGTCTCATTTCCCTAGCTTGTCAAATGCCAGCAGCAAGCCAGACTGGCTTCATTGTGAGCTTGGCTGTGTCTTATTTTGTAGTGTTTTGCAGATTGCAGTAGCCTTTTTTTTTCTTTCTTCCCGACTGGGCATAAACATATCACCTTTGAGCTTCCTAGTATATGATTCAAAAGATCTCCCCGTCCTCCTGGAACTGTGTAATACAGTATAGTATTCTTTTCTATTATCACAAGTCTTATGTTCCTTTTCTCCAAAGAAGAGCATAAAAGTTATTTTTAACACCAGACTACAAGATATGTGATCAAAATACATTTTAAAGAAATAAATAAATGGAAGACTTTCCAATATGTCATGCAAGCATAAAAAGCATTCTGTTGAAAAGCTGATTTTCAGTTATCATATTTGCATTCCTCCCCCCTTTTTCTGCTTCACCCTTTTGTTACTAAAGAAGTTAGGAGAAAGAGGATTTGTTTCTTTTGCTCAAAATACCATCTCAGGAGTTTTTCCACATCTGAGTTCACAGATCTTCCACATCATGAAATAATCTCCATGGCAACCACTCATGACGTCATAAACACAATGTGATGGAAGAAAAGGGCCACTGAGATCCTACTGCAGGCAAATGTCCTGGGTGATTGAAGGGACTCCAAGACAGAAACAAAGAGAATTTTATCTTACAATTTTAGGAAAAGAGATTTCAATTATTGAAATCCATTCTTGTATCTCTATATTTATTGGATTTCAAAACTCCTTGCTGCCTGTGGGCCCATGAACATGGTCAAAGGGCCATGGTGCTTCAAAATGGCACCACAGCCCCGGTATCTGAAAACAAACTCGTGGGATCACTGGATTTCAGCCCCCAAATATAAATCTTTAACCACAGTTAGATCGCACAGGTATTTCTGATGGTCAAATGAAGGAACTCTTGGAATGGTTCCACGGTTTTATAGAAAACACTATATTCTTGGAAAGTCTTTTTCTCCTTCTACCTTTTCTTACCCAAAATAATGAATTATCCAAAACCCCAAGCCAAGTTTAACAGCTGTTAATAATTCTGTGGACAACAGTCAAAAGAAGAGTGAGCACACCAGGATTATGTAATAGGTACATCACCTAAGCTCCAGAGAGAAGAATGGAAGACAGCGGTGAGGTAGTGGTGAGATGTCAGATGAACGCTAGCATCCACTTTTCATGGGCATTTTTCTCTACAAACAGTCCTAGCTTTGGAACTGAAAATTGTATTCCAAATACTATTAGATAAATTAGGGCTCTCAAAATATGGATTTCAAGTTGGAGACATCAAAGTGCATTACGTATTAAAACCCTGTGGCTACCCCCTCCTTCTTTACTAGATGCTATTGTAAAATTCAGACGCCTTTAATCACTGTGATTGAAAAAAAAAGAAAGAAAAAGAAAAGTGTAGCTTGAAGAGGAACTGGTTTCACAAACTGGAAGATAAAAAGTAAACATTACCCAGTGAGCATCTCAGTTTAATTACTGGCCTGTGAATTTCAATTTACATTTATTTTAATTATCCACAGAAGGACTCACCTATTATACTCTGAAAGCAAAATTTAAAAAGCAAACAAAGTGGAGGAGGAAAGGCAAATTTAAGGGCCTCCAAGAATTAATTTTGCATTCTTCTCATTTTTCCCCCTAAATTTAGGAATACAATTTGTCACAGAATATTTGATCTTAAAAAACATCAAGTTTGACTTTGTGAACACAAACTAATTGTGACCACTGTTTGAACAAAGAAAATTTCAGACTCACAAAGCTCTAGAACAGAACACTACAGAATTTTACATAACCGAATAGCACACATTTGCTTCCTCCTGAAATGCATGAAATCAAACTGCATGAATGTTTGCAGACTGAGTGAGTGACTGGGGTAAGTGAGTGAGTTTCCGGGTTCTTTCACTCATGACACCTTTTGATGGCAAACTTTTACTTGTCTTTTTAAAATGTTAATTTGTTTTGCTTGTCCATCTTCAGTTGTCAGTTTCTGCCAACCAAAAAAGAAGAGAAAAATCAATTTTAATTGACTTTAATTCCAAAAATGTGTCACGCCAGATTTCTAAAAAGCAGAATACAAAAATGACTGATGTTGCCAAAGCTTCAAAGACTTCATACGGCTGTAACTGACTTGCCATAGATGCACAATGATAACTTGAGAGAAAACACTTTTAATTACGAAGGGTTAACCATTTTATTAAGGCTGGAACTCCTTACCCCAATTCCACTAACCAGTGGACAAAAGCAGATCTACCTGCGCTCCTGTAAAGGAAAAGGAACTCTGCTAAATGCTTCTGGGTGGGTGGGGGGAGGGGGGGTTAAAAAAAGATGTCAATGCATTGTTCTTAAAGAATTTTTAAAGGAGATATGTCCTCTACCAACATATGGAAATCATCACTGCAGTCCATATGTACTTCAAAATTTCTTAGAAACAAGACACCACTTCTGAGTAGAGGGCCATTGTGGACTTCATAGAAATGTAATAGTTAATCTACAAGGATTCAGCAAAAATCAGTAGAGAGACATAATATATCCAATGACCTGGAGCCAGAAACCTGGGATATATTTAGAACAATGAACAGAGGACTGGCTTTGTTGAGTATCTACTGCAGCCAGGGTGCAGAACAGAGAGAGGATCTTGTGAGTCAAGACCATGTACTCACGAGCGAATAATATGGTCAACCTATAATCCGAGGAACTGAGTGGGAATCAGAGGAGAGAAGGAAAAGGGTGACAAGGGCCTATAAGTGAGATTTCAAAAAAAGGCATCCTTTGCTTAAGATAGAGATACAATCACTGTGAGTTTCTCAACTAAGAAAAAGAACATGGTCAGTTATTTAAGCTGCTGGGCTCTAAGAACCTACCCGGTTTTTTCCTGTTAGCCTGGAATGAGCTTTCTGGGCCTTCTCACTGGTGCAGGGACTTTTACCCACAACATCTTAAAGGCATCACTCTGCTTCTGACCAACCATGACATATTGGAACAATATGGGATGACCATACCCAAGGCAGCTTGTTAGGAATCATTTACCTCCTAAAACCAAAGACCTCAGCTTTTCAGGAAAGTTGGGGACACTTGGCAAAGTCTTCTTTCCCCAAAGTAATGATGGCTTGAGTTCTGGTCTAGAAGTCAAGAGAGTAGGTGTTGGCCGATCCTGGTCTGGGCATTAACTCCCTGGGGACTTTGAGTGAGCCTCACTTAAGGCCCAATTTTCTTTGTAAAATGAAGAGGTTGAACCAAACCTCTTCTCTTTCATGTCTTGTATCATGTGAGTTGGGATGAAGTGACTATCCCAAGTTCATGCAACTACATTAAAGTGAGCATCTAGACCAGACCCTGTGTCTCCTCAGTCATCCATCCAGTGTTCCCAAGGCTGGGCTCCAAGAGTAGGAGATATTCAGGGAACAGAGAATGTTCACTGAAGAGCTTCTGCATGCCAGTGTGTCTGTATTACCTCTAGTTAGTCCTCATAGCAATCACTGGAGTTAGATAAAGCTGTCAAATCACTTTACAGTTAGAAAACAAACACAAAGATGAAGCCATTTGGGCATTATCACAAAACTGATAAACGTGAAGTTGGGATTTGAAGTCAAATGGTCCGATTCCAGGACCCGTTATCATCATCTCTTCTACTCTCCACACTACACAGTAGAATTAGGAGCAGCAGCAGAACGTCATAAGGGACACGGAACTTTAAAATAGAAAACATGGCAGTCTTCCAGTGAGGAATCCACACTGCAAGCACGAAAGCTTTCAGAAGCAGCATTTTGGTCAGTGTTACTTGTTTTCACACCTCCCCTCCCCCGCCCCCATGTGACCGCATGAACAGTCTCTCGGGGATCATTTACCACCCAGTGGTCTTAACTGCGGTCTGAATGGAGTACAAATGATGACCACATAGGAATTCAGGAGACAGTGGCCTCCTGGATAATCCCCAGCCCAGCTCATAAAATAAGGAAAACCCAAACCACCACCATTACTCTGACAACAAAAGAAAACCTGAGAGCAGGCCTCCTCTCAAAACTGCCAGGGAGCCGTGCTGACATCAACTCCAGGCACACACGCAGGCTTCACCAGAACACAGCTCGAATTCACAAGCCAGATGTTATTTTAAATAAAATAAGGGGAGAAGGCACTTAAAAATAAATGGGGAGAGGGTACTTGAAAACTAAAATGCTTTTCAGAGGCCTGCACTATATACATCACTATACTCTGGCCTACGCCATCTAAGATTTTCATTCCAGATTTTTTGGATCAAAATTTCCTGTTGTTAATAAAATGTGTCAGTATAGTTTTAAGAACTCGGTAAGCAGACTGGTGACCTCATTTGCAGTCTAGCACTTCACCAACGGACCACTTGACCTTGGCTGGTAATTTGGCCTTCCCGAGCCGTGGTTCCTCCTCTGTGGTGAGAGGGCTGGTCTGCTTAGAGTTCTGAGGTTTTGTGGGCCAGTCAAGGACCAAGAGCCCTTGGATTATGAGGTTTAATAGATGGAGTCACAGAACACAACTGTGATCTAGGAGGATTAAATTCAAATAAGAAACAAGAAGCAATGAACAGTCTTCTGAACAAGGAATTCAATTCAGATCAAAACTGTGCCTCTGTCTAGTTCTGGAAGGTCGGCTTGACAATGACCTGCAGTCAAGCCTTGGGGGCTCCTCAATCTCACCACACAGCAGGGAGAGTGAAGTCTCCTTCCCTGGGGGGGGGCTGTGAGCATGAAGCAAAACATTACAATCCTCAGTGACCTCCCTGGAGGGAAGGTTTGCCTCCTTCTCAGGGAGGACTTCAGCCTTAGAGAGATTACACACAGTAATGAGTTGGATAGACTTGCCAGAGACAAATCAGGAATGAGATCACTGACCCCTTTCAGGGATAGGGACAGAAACCCCTCGCCACACATCTGTTTCATCAAACTAAGGTTTTCTGTCAGCTTCTGATGGGCACCTACCTAGATAATCTCTGCTGTTCCTCCTACCCTCTCAGTCCTATCCTGGACTGAGCCTGTACTTCCACTGAGCCTTCTTGATACACTCTTCTAGAAAAAGAATAGCTTTATTCAGAATTGAGCATTGTTTTCAAAGCATAGAGTATTTAGACACTTTTAAAATAATTTCACATTCCCAGATGCCCAAGAGTGAAAGGCACCACTCCTGTGCATTAATGCATATAATGGATGTATTGATACAAATGTGTCTGTAGACATACAAAAACAGAGAAGGGAGGATCAGCCTTTGGTGTTTGTAGCAGGATTATTGGAGGTGATAAAAGGGGGACCAGATGGCTCAGTCTGTCACTAAAATATAAAGCTCCTGAGGGCAAGGATATTCTAGTGCTGCATAACCCAGCAACTAAAACAGCTCCTGGCATATAGTAGAATCTCAATAAATATTTATGGAAGGGATAGATGAATAAAACAATGAATTCTGACTCCAAAATCAAAGGATTTTCTAATTCTTTAACCTGTGTCAACTGTACTCTTACTCTACCTCCACTTCTCATTACTCCTGTCTCTTAAATATCTGCTCTCATCATATCTCCACATTTACCTGGCTATGGTATCCCCATAAAGGTAGGCTGTTGCTTTATTTCTTGATAAGATTAATTTTTAAATAATAACAATAACAGAGATGACTTATTAACTGCCTATTCATCACTGTGCTCAGTACTTTAAATTCATCATCTCTTTATAGCTACAGCCCAAGGTGGTCATATTATTATTTCCATGCAACAGATGAGGA
Source organism: Solenodon paradoxus (assembly GCA_004363575.1). Classification (NCBI taxonomy): domain Eukaryota; kingdom Metazoa; phylum Chordata; class Mammalia; order Eulipotyphla; family Solenodontidae; genus Solenodon; species Solenodon paradoxus. The sequence goes on along the minus strand of RJWH01002461.1, from coordinate 204,466 downwards.
AACTGAGGAAGACAGAATATGTTTTTCCCCAGACTAGTAAGGGGTAGGGCTTAGCTCCATACTCAGGCAGTCTGGCTCCAGGGGTCCTCACACCACAGACTGGCTGAATAGGTTGTTTCAAGCCTTCTGTAGCTAGAGCACTTCATGTTCTGTCTGGTTCTCTAAAGTCCTACTAGATTCCCATTAGTCCTTGTCTGAGTCACTGAAGAGTATTCTTCAAAGCAGGACTGTAAGTAACAGCAGATAGTCTCTCCAAGACAATTCACCTAACTGTGTATCAGTTCAGACACCCAGAAAGCAAGCACTCAGTCTAGTTAGATATTTGCACAAGACGTTCACCATCACTGTATTCCAGCACCTACAGTGTTGGACCTAAATGAATGCTCAACAACTATTTGTTGAATTAATGTATAATTTATTAATAAACTAATGAATGAAGAACTTTATCAAAAAACTCAAGGTAAAATTCTATTTGGGGTTAGATAACGAGAAGTCATTATTCTTCCAAAACAGGCCTCTTCAGTGTCTATCATGTTCCTAGAACTCTGCTGGCACTGCAGGGACACAGGGAAGGTATTGAGCCCCGTTGGTCAAAAGTTACAGTTGAGGTGGGAAACAAGATTTCAAAACTGAAATAACTAGAAAGCAACATATTCTAACTTCATAAAAGCATTTGACACTTTCTGGTATCTTAGGATAATCAAATGTCTCCTTCTAGATTTTGTTCTGTGCATTTTAAATGACTTAAGTTAGATAAAATCGTTAAATTTACTTCAGAGATGGGAAAATGAAGCACAGAACCATTTACTCATTTGCCCAGAATCACACATACTGTCATGTCAGGATTTGAAAGTGATCAGTGTGGCTCCAGAAGCCATTTCTTAACCTCTGCTCCCCACACAACATGGTTAAATAAGAGGGGGGAACTCAGTGACATAGGGATATTACAAATTTAAATATATATACATACTATATATACAAATATACATACATATACCTAAGTGTTTTATTTCACTTCTCCGTGTTTTTATCATAAATGAGATCATATAATATATACTATTTATGAATTGCTTTTTCTTACAACTTATATCTTAAATATATTTCCATGCAATTGTAGAACACATTACCCTTGTTTGTTAATAGTAGTTGTGAATTCCACTCTATGGATATTTATTTAACTTTCTTCCCCCTGTTGGAAAATTAAGGTTATTGCTTCAGTTAACATTTGTTGTGTGTGTATGGATGAATATCTCTGTAGTATAGCTTTCTAGAAGTGAGATTTTTTTAGTCAAAGTAAATGTGTATTTTTACAGTGTAATAGGGCTTTTGCTCCTTTGACCAAGGGCACAATCAAAGTCACTAGACTGAGGTGGACCCCACAGGTAGGCATTACGGATGGTCATCCACATATCTTATGCCTAGATATGGTTCCTTACACTCTTCAAGGAGCCTTTATATACATTAACTCATTTATCTTTATAAGTTATAAGCAAATATATTTCTTCTTTTACAAATAAAGAAACTGAGACCTAGCAAAATTAAGAACCTTGTCCAGGGTTATTGCATGAATCAAAATCAGAACTGGAAGAAGGAGAAAAACTCATTTGTAATTGAGGCCTATTTTCTTTAAAACCACACTCCTATAATAAATTGTATATAATAAAATGCTTGGCTTTTACTCAGCTATTGATAGTATAGAGTATAGATAGGCACTACAAATTCTAGGGAAAGAAATGCTTATGAGACAATAGCAGGTATTTTCCTGCTCAAAAGTATTATGATCTCATGATTCTAGACGAGTAAAAAATAAAATAAAATAAAAGGTTGTGTTCTTTGCTAACAAAATGAGAATGAAAAATAAAAGAATCCAGAAAGGGTAGTCATAAAGACAGGGTACTACAAAAATTGGTCTTAGGGGTACCAACAGAGATTTGCAAAAAAGAGAAGCCCTCAGAATATATTCTTTGTCTTGTAGAAGCCAGGGTAACCCAAACTCAGTCATCTCACCTAAGAATCCTATTTAACTTAGAAGTTTCTAAACCGAGGGGTGGGAAATGACAGTTACTTAATCAGTAGTGAATTTCAAGTTGAATCCTTCTCAAAGATAATTTACTCTAAGTAAAATATTTTACTGTAAATATTACTTATGATTACAGAATGGGTATCATTAGGTAAGAGAATTTTGAAGAAGAATGAGTAAGCTTATCTACTGACTCATGAATACAAAGATTTGTTCTTGATCATCTTGACCAGAATAATGACTTAAGGAATAGGAAATCTGAAAAAAGGTTTTGAAAAACTTAGTCATATGCTCTAATCTTTATATGAAAGTTTCAGCTGAGGATTCTGCAAGGGCTTAAAAGAGATCTCTTCTCAACCACAGTAAAAGACAGACTACCCTGCTACTTTCACGCGAATAGCATGAATAGCATGTAATTTATACATAAACTCTCCTCCAGATCTGATAGTAAAAATCACAGATCAGATGCATTAGGACAGGATAAAGACAAGGACTCATGTTGAATAGTGTCTTAAAAGATGATCGCCTAGTAGTTCCAACAAAAGCTTTTGAAAACATCTAAGCTAAGGTACCTTGAAGTTACATATTTCTGAAAACAATATGATTCTCAAGGAGAAGGTCTTAGACCAAGAAAAAACAGTTGGCAAGAGATTGCACCCTATTTCTGCCTACCACTGGGAATTTGGTCTCGAATTTACAATTTTGGCTTTAAGCAGGACACTTGGTGTCCTGGCCACCCTATATAAAAGACTGGCTGTGAATTTTGCCAAGGATTTATTCACATTTCAGCTGACCAAGATTTTAATAATCATCTGATTTCCAAAGCGCTTATTCTGAGGTCTTTTACAACAGTTTCTTCATTTTCATTTATATTTCTCCTTTGGCTCCTCAAAGAGTCTCTTCTCTCTCTCGGGATTCTTGATAAAGAGCAACTAAGGAGAGAAAAGGAGGGGGTCCTATCTGTGACAGGAAAGTCAGAAACTATGACACATTTGTAGGACTCTCAACAGATGCTCCTTGCACTAAGGACTTGAAGGAACTCTAAGACTGTTGTTGCTGTGGCAACCATGCATGCCTAAATGAACAACAAAATTAACAGTCCTAGCAGACTTTGGTGGTGTCGACAGGATGACACTTTTATTTACTGGGGGGATGTGTATACTCAATAGTGATTCCACTTGGATATGGTTCTCATGTAAACAAAAATAATGTCCCATATAGCAAACAAACAAAACAACCATCATGTACTAACCACATAAGCCCTTCCAAGGCAAGGGCAAGGGCCTTGTTATTCTGCCTCTCTACTGAAATTAAGAGGCACCTTTCAAACTCCCAAGCCTTTTTGTGACATTCTATTTCATTTTATCACACTACTGCTAGTTCCCTATTGAGCTTTTGTCGTAAGCAGATAAGGCTAAGGGGGAGCTGAGGAGAGGCAGAGCAAGATACAAAAAGGAAAAAGGTAAAATTAGCTACAGCACATAATTGGACCCTGCCCGACCTTGAGGAAGGCACAATACATGTTAATTAAGTAGATGAATATGCTGCTTGTTGAAGGGGACATTCTAGACAGCAGGAACTAAGTTTAAAACAGGTAAGATTTTTCTTTTTCTGGACATAGGTGAGTCAAGCCATTGCTCTGAATAACTGGATGACTTTTATCATTGGGTGGAGACAGTGAATGAAAAAAACAGCTTTCTTAGGATGGTAGATGTTATTAAAAAAATCTGTTCAGCCATGCAACTTTTAGATCATGAGAGCTTTTCAAGAAATTGCCCAGTCACTCTTCTATTAATTGAACTATACAATGCAAATGTTCATGTAATATAATATAATGGTATATCATTCTGATTCCATTTTAGGCAGAGGTTTCAGTCTCCGAATGTTTAGGTTTAATACTAATTATTAATTACTAAATGAATAATGTATATTATTACTATTATATGAGAGAACTGATTAATACGCAGCATGAGGAAAATATTACAGGTTAAATAATTTGTCTTAAGTTCTGGGCAGTGTCAACATACAGAATAAAGTTCCTGTCAGATCACATTGAATCGAACAGTTACAATGCGGTGTTAACGAGTGAGGTCAAATGCATGGGTTAGCTGGCTCAGAACACAGGTCAGCTCCAGAATCAAACACCCTGATGTCACTCAGTCCACTCAGAAATATGCCCATGTTTGCCAAAGGAGTTAGCAAAATATCATCAATTTAAGTCCATCATAACCCTGAGTTTATATATGACTAATAATAGAAGCAAGATTTCACTTTTCTTCAAGAGTGATGCATACATACCTATGTTTATAAATCCCATGTGACATCATGAAAAAATAGATATCTGAACACTACAGAATATGATCTAGATTCATACAGGTATCGTTCTTTATTTCACAATATCAACCGAGGTGCATTGCACTTAGTGGTTTGCAAACAAATAGGTAAATAAGTAAACTGCATTATTTTATTACACAAAAGCAAAGGGATATATGCTTGAAGCACCATTTTATGGAGTTGTGAGGGTCACATATAAAGATAAATTTTCATCTTAAAAGTTCAGGCCCCTCTCAACCCCCGTTTTTGATAAGCCCATAATATCTTGATGTGAATGCAGTTTACACGGATGTGCTCACCTTATGAAAAGTCATTGAGCTCTACATAATTTCTGAAGGTATGTTATACTTCAACCAAGGTTTTTAAAAATCTTCTCTCTGCACTGCTGAAACATGCAAATAGTTATAGGTTATTTTAAAGACAACACATTTATTCCTATAAAAGTGAAGGCAAAAAAAGTTTTATAAAGTCATCATATTTTCAGGGTACCAAATAAATTCATTGTTTAAATAGAAGCTGTGGATTATAGCTCTGGCTTGTTCACTAGTGGTTGAATTTGAGCCTCTCTGCATATCACTTTTGTCTCCCAATTAGAAACTGTTGGATGAGCTAGTCTCGTGTGTTTTCCAGCTTGTGTTACCTGATGCTGGGTAAAGGCTACATGAGAAATGAGAATTCTTTGATGAATCTGTAAAGCAACAAGCCACTTCCTAGTTCATCTCTTTTTATAAACAAGAATTTAACGGGGGTGGAGGACAGCCGGATGAACGAAAGCCTAAGAGTGTGATAGCCTTGATGCACAGGACTGGGCTCTAAAAACCTCAGGAAGCCTCAGTCCAGTCACGTAATTCTGGAGCCCCAAAGAAAGGGAGAGCTGCTGAGCATTTCCTCCACTCAAGTAAGAAAATCAGTACGACTAAGACGAAGCTTTTCCTTCCCTAAGAACTGTGCGGGGCTTTCAGTGGAGCTGTCTAGTCAAGGGATCATTCATTCCTCTAACACTTATTGAGCTCCTGCTGAAAGCCATGCTTCCACGGAGAGGCTGGGGATAAAATGGCAAGAGAGACAGATGGCATCCTGCCCTATGGGTCTCGAAGCTCATTGGGAGACACAGATAAGTAAACAAGCAATTAAATTACAGGATTTGTATGATAAGTGCTGTAAAAATGTAACGCGAGCACCGGAAGGGGGCACGTGAAAACTAAGGGGATGGGTGTGATAATATCAGGAATGCTTTCTGGAGCAAGTAATGTCTAAATGATGAGTAAGAGTTAGTCACACAACCATGTTTAGCTCCCGTGCTGTGAGGCAGTATAATCCAGAGCAGGCTCTAGATCCAGTTCCCTGTCCTACCACTTAACAGCTGTGTAGGGCTCTTACGCTTCCTAAGCCTTGATTTCCTTAAGTGAAAAATGGTTAAAATAATAGTATTAATGGGTTGTAAGAATTAACTGAGGGGCTCCACATATGCAGACTTAGCAAGAGTCTAACTAGTACTGCTATTATTATTCATAGTTGAACAGAGCCAGGTAATATTCCAGGCAGAATCTGTGTGTATAGATTGGCCTGGAGGGGACAAAGAATATCGTCATTTGGTGTTCTGAAAGTAGTCCATCCCAGCTGGAGAGAAAATTGTGAGGAGGCACCAAGATGTGACTGGAGGGGAAGGGAGACACTGGAGGGCAACAGGTATGGTGTGAAGGAATTTGGAATTCAGTCTGAAGGAATGAGGGGCACTGAAGTGCTCTAAAAGGAAAGGTTCATGACACTCACCGTCCTCATTTATCAGTAGGGGAGAAGTGTACTGCTCACATAAACAATGTGAATCTTAGCCCAAAACATTTAAGACTCTGACTCCACTACCATTTTCCTCCACAGAGGACGAGGTCCTGTTGGAACTCAGTGGCTGACTAGCCATCCAAGGATTCCCTTGCCTTGGTGGGCTTGCTGGATGCTCAAATAACTGCAGTTAATTCAGGCAAGGCATTACCAAAATAATGTAATTCGGCCTAAGAGACCCAGTTCAGAAAATTAACATAGTATATCTTTTCATGAGCCATGAATTGCAATATACAGCAGGCCTCTCTTGAGTCATTAAATTTGCTCTATTGGATTACAGAAAATCCCAGACGACTAGCCCTGCCCTGGCTGCATTTTTGTAGAATGTAGATCTCTTTTTGTGCTAGCAGAAAAAAATCAAGCACGAACCATAGTAAAAGAACCTTGCGTAGTGCAGTATACAAGATGATACATACTCTCCTACATGTCCACCTCTTTAAACCTGACCTCTAAGGAGGGCTTTAATACAAAACAAACCAATACTTCTCAGGATTAATAAATCAGAGTGACATCTATAAGGGATGAACGTAAGGACTGACATAATTCAGCACTCATAAACAATCTGGGAGATGAACTATACAATAAATTTCTGATGCAGAAAATCCTAAGTACTGTTGGGTCATTTAATGCCGAGGTGCCATGGGCCATTTGAAAAGGGAGTGGCAAGAAAGTGGCAAAATGTGACAGAAGTGTATTTGGAAGAGAGCAAGCCAAATCCCTTCTTGCATAGGATGAAATACCTTCTAACTACTAAGTTAGAACCACAAAATAACTCCCAAACATTATGGTGTGGCCCCTGTTAGGCTCCTAAAGCCAGAAAAGTTGGGGTAGCATCATGAAGAACACTGAAAGCAGAAAGAAAGCAAACCAACTTCCTTCAGCCCTCTCAACCAAAATGGAGGCACATCTGCTCCTGAAATGCTGTGTGGCTTTATGGCTATATACCAAGAAATAGCACCTGATTGTAAATTCATACATCTCCTGTTTGTCCACCAAGCTCAGGATAGTATTTTGAACACAGCAGTAAGACTTAAATATCATTTCAAAAACAAATACCAATTTGTTCATGCATTTAATGATTATTTACTGCAAGCCCACTAAATGCCAGGCACCATGCTAGCAAGTGGAGGCAATATCAAGGACAAGGTTTGCACACCTGACCTCAGATGGTTTACTGCCTAGCAGATGAAATGCTATGTGGACATTACACATAGGCTGACTATAGGTACCATTTTAAACAGGACACCAACATTTTTCCCATATTTCCCAACTATCTCATTGTTTTAATACCAATGTCAATTATGTACCATTTTTAATAAACCAGGACTGTTTTCAATTCCAGGCAAAAGGGGAAGTTGAGTTGTTCAAGGTCCAGTATGCTGAGGGAGCCCCAAAACAGCTGTCTCTTTTGCTCCCATTAAAGACAGCCCCACTGGCACTGACTGCAGCAGGCTGTGGCTGCTGCTGCTATTCCTGTCCCCTATAAAGAAATATAAGCTGCAGAAGAAGAGGCCCCCTCACCCCCACCCCATGTGCCTGTTTCTTCAAAGGGAGCAGAACACTGCAGGTCAAGCCACAAGATAAGTACTATGAGGGTTATCTCTGGCACTGTCAGGGTTATCTCTGGCATTGTAGGGATTTATTGGCCATTTCTGGCACTGGGATGGTTAAAGCAACATGTGTTTTAAGCAGGTCATTTAGAACAAGATATAGGAGCATGAAATTTGGTTTTCGCCTAAGGCGCTGGCCCTGTCCAATTATATATGAAGTCCCACTGGACCACATACTGTTACTATGTGATCACCAATCAGTATCCATAGTACTTACTTGTTGCTGGCCCAGCTGTTCTGCTCCTGCTTGGATTGCCCCGCCTCCTCCTCTTTCCTTAGTTGCCAGTGCATAACTCTGCCCCATTTTTGCCATCCCAGTGTCCTGTTTTTGTCTCAAGGAAATATAGTCAGCCTATCCAGCAGCTGATATTGATCAGCAAGTCAAAGCAGCTGTGGAAAGATGGGAAGTTTCTGAATGGGGTTGAACTCTGGGCTACTATCTCTAGTGGATATTAAGAGGATGAAGGAATTTTAATTTGTTTTGTTTTTCTGATGGCTGAAGGGGAAGTTTGCTCAGTCTCAGAGTGACATCTGTCACTCTTTCTGCTGTCTTTGTCTTCAAGAGCTCTTGGACAACCACTGCAAAGTGCCAGAGACTGCTCTAAAATATTCTTCAATAAAGGGGAATAAAAAACTGGCTCATGTCAGGATAAAGTAGCTAACAACCCGTTTCTAACCAAGTCAGCTTAGAAAAGCCATTTACTATATTAATAACAACTTTGTCCTCCCTGCCCTATCCCACTCCAAAAGCTACACATTGGATTTAGGAGATTAATTCTGTTTCAGAACTGCCAGTTCTCTACAACCCTCACAATCAGAGTTTGAGGGGAAATCAGTGGCACTGTAGTAGGGCCTGAGAGAGCAATGTCTCTGGGAGTATGACATTTCCATATCCTCAAAATAAGACACTCCAAGGAAACAAGATATAGAAAAAATGCTTCATTTTGCTACTTAAATACAAAGTTCTCTTGGCTATCTCTATATGTGCTTTGACACAGGACACAAAGGTTGCTAACTACCTTTGCAGCTATCAAAATCTACTTCATGGACCTCTTTAATTAATGCAGATGGACAGACCGGTCCCATTCTCCATCGTTTCCATTTCCATTCTCCACCATTGCATCTATGTTTGCTTCTGTGTGTGTTAGTGGAGAGAAGGGCATATTTATACAGGTGTCTCTCAGTTAACAGAATGCATTTAACTGGAAATCGAGTTCCCAAATGTAATAAAATCACATTTCAGAATGGAACACACCTCTTTAAATAAAATGAAGGTCTTAAAATAAATGTCATTATGTTAAATATTAGCAATGAAATCTATCTGTTGGATTTGTAATGTATTAATGTATTAAAGTATGCCATCAGATGCTATGTAAGACTTGTTAAAAATTGAATATAGAGTTCCTATTTTCAAGAAGCTTATAATCTACTTGGGGAAACAGACTTATAAATAAAGCAAATTAAATATTACAATAATATCAACATGTCTGCCACATCCAGAATGCTTAAGGGGTGATAAAAAGAGTGTAAAATGTTAAACTTCATTTCAAGACAGTTTGGACTTACTGGAAAATCACCACAACTTTAAAAATTTCTACCTTTCAACCAGACTCACCTAGTGAGACAGGAAAACTGGTGACCCTACTGACAAGAGTTTTTAGCTTTTGTGTTCTGTTTTTGCTATTTTTATTTATATGAGTTATGCTAAAAATAGTACATTTTTATAATGTTATAAATATTCTCTCCCATTTGATTCCTAAAAATGATTATTTTTAAAGAGTTTCAATTAACTAAGGAACAAGTGTATTGTTCAAGTTATACATCATCTGTTTTGTTTTATTTTTTTATTTTAAGGATGTTGAGGTATTACCTTCCCTGGGCTCCCTAAAATCTATATAGTCGGGAGCTACAGAATTACACACTTGTTCTGTGCTTCATAAGATAAGAATCCTGCTTTGGAAAAGAAGAGATTCCATTTGTGGGTGCTTGGATTAATAATTGAACCTACAATTTTGGTTAAAATAAAATAGAAACCTTAAATTGTTAATCAAAATAACTCTTAATCTTGAGTTTTAATATGCCACATTTTGAGATTCTTAGTTCTCTCTTCCTTCATCATACTATGCAAAGATTCCAGAAAGTTACAAAACTTAGAGATATCAAAATCAAAGCTGAACATTTGGATTTAAATTTCAGAGGAAGAAAAGGAACATTTTGGAGACTCACAAGAGATCTTCCTGTTATTGCTTAAGTCAGATTGAGTACACGGTGCATTTTAAATAAGTTGTTTGCCTAGTTTATATATATATATATATATATATATATATATATATATATATATATACAAACAAAACTATCACCTTAACTGCATGGTGAGAATCCAGATTATTGCTTTTACTTATATAACTGGGAGTCAGCTGTGTCTCAAAATGGAATGTGCCTGAAAGCCACTCTGGGGATGACAGTCTGCATTGAAAATAATATGAGGCACCCCCTTATGGTCAGGGAGCTGAGACACTGGCGTGCAGAACACATACAGCCCAAGGACCTGGGTTTGTGACCAGGGCCAGGGTGAAAAACAAACAAAAAAAACCAACTAGATAAATAAAGATGCTGCTTCCTCCTCTTCTTTCTACCTTCCTTAAAATGCTTCTTCCTCCTTTCCTGTCCTTCCTCGCCTAAACAAAATATAAGACAATATGGGAGGAGGACTTTCTCTGTAAATGAACTGACTAAAGCAACTTATGGTCACTGCATCGGTATGTCTAAGCTTTTGTCTCATCCTTCTAGAGTTTCCAGATATATGAACTGAGATGTTCATGTTTAGATAAATGCAGAACCAATTCTTTCATTGTTAAATTAAAAACAAAAGTGTTTCCAGACTACCCAACTTCACATCAACAAATACAAATGACAGCATCATAGTTTAAAACTCCTAAGTCTGATTAGTGAGTCTGTATGAGGATTATATGCACCTCATTCTTGATTATTCAAAGACTAATCGTGTAGGCCAGGGACTTAAGCTTGTCCCTAGCCCCTTGGTTTTCTGCCATTTGGTTATTTTAAGGTCCACTGGACTGCAGGAGAAGGGAAATAAAAGAATATGTAACTCAAATCAGCAAATTTTAACTTCTGCATGATCTACTAAAAATTACGACATGGAGGAGGAATAGTTAACGTGACAATGGAGGTTCTCCATGGATCTTATTTATTCAGTGTTCTCTTTCTCCAGTGAAATGCTGACCAGATGTCTTGAATTAAGTAAAATAAAACTTAATTTTGACTTTTAGGCCTTCCTATTGTTTCACTTTATTGATTAGTTTTGTTCCTCAGATTCCAGTTCTTCCTCCATTTGTCCTTCCTTCTCCCTTTCCTTTCTCACCGTCAGCAAGAATTACATTCATTTACTAAGTGACAGTCCTTTTATGTCTGACTTTGAAAAGGAATTCCTAGGATCTCCAGGCCTTTCCCTTATACTTCTATCTCTATTAGGTTTGCTAACTAGACCTTCAGCTCTGTATGATTATATACTATCCCTAACAGAGAATGGAGTGCAGTGTTGTAACCCCTCCCTCAGCTGCAAGTTTTACCCTGTCTTCTACCTCCACCTAGTCGTGTCATTTAACAACTCATCCAGATATTTAAGAGCTATCCGGCCACAGAGCTGCCCACTACCCCCAACTCTCACTGTATTAACTCTGTCAATAGCAAAATACTTAGCCAGAGAATATAAATCCAAGTATTATTTCTTTCAGTCCTGCCAGCTCACCATTGGTGGTTCATCAGTCCAGGCAACAAGTTTCCTGCAGTTCAAATTGTTAAGGACTCAGTCAGAAATTCAAGTCACAGGAAGAAGGATCCCCAGGGAAGAATATGCCTATGAATGGAATCCCCAAAAGTCATAGGATTCATCTTCTATAAACTCCACAGGGCACCAAAACCACTTTGAAGCTTGTATCTTTTTGTCCCAATACTGGAAATCACAAGCTCATAGAGGCAAACCCAAACCTAAAGGGTAATTAGCAGCTGTCCTCTACACCCCCAAATCTAAATAGCTCATCATGATTGCAAGATAATGAGGGGGAAATAGAAGAATTCCTGTTGCAGGTCAGAGCTCAATTTCTCTTGTATCAGTTTAGTACAGTCTTGTCTGTGCGATGTGACATGATGTGATAACTCACATATCTACACAGCCACATCTAACAGACACTTGGTGTCTGTTGGTGGTTCATGTGCGTTATCTCTAATCATCACAGTAAGCATGAGATGGGTACTATTAATATCTGCCATGCATGAGAAACTACTGAAATTGCCAGGAAATAGCAAGGCTGGCTTCAAACCCAGATCATCTGACTCTGAAGTTCATGCTCATTTTGTTACATTATTATACACTCTGGTCCTCGGCTTTCTGCCTATTTGTCTAGATTTATTATCTTCCTCTTTCCACATATCAAGCTGCCACCAGTCAAATCTTCCTACGAACCAGTGCATAAATAAGTGTAATTGACCACACCTACCATTTAAGGTCATTCTAACACCACCTAGGACCCACCAGGTAAGTAAAGTTCCAATTCCCCAGCCCAGGCCAGGGTCCACTTTTATAAGACTCTTTTCCAGGCTGTGCTCTTTTACAAAATCTACCAAAAAGAGCAAGAGGGGGAAGTCAAATAACACTAACTACAGAAATGTAAGTGGCACATGAGAGTATAGATGACTAAGAAACAAATAAGGATTAAATATCCAGAAAGTTGACACCAATAGCAAGATCCTAATGAGTAATAAAATACAGCAACAACTGATTCAGCAATTAAAATAAGTGAAAGAAAATAGTATAAACATCCCTGAAAGACACAAGGTAAATTTTAACACATGAAAAGATAGACTCCATTCTTGGACAGGATGATTCAACATCATAAATATATGACTCTTCCTGAATTTATTTATAAATTTAGCTCCATTCCAATAAAAATACCAACAGATTTTTCTATGGAGTTAGATAAATTAAAATGAAAGTTTATATTAAAAAAAAAAACATGCAAGAATACTCAAAAAAACACTGAAAAAGAAAAACTATGAGAGCATGGTGGGGAGGGGAAGTAGCCCTGCCAGACATTAAAACATATTATAAACCCTGAAAGTTCCTATTTGAGCTATAGGTTAGATATAAAAGTTTAATGTATGGCTCAAAACTCAGAGGCAATCCAAAAGAAAATATTGATAAATTTGACATCATAAAAATTAAAATTTTGTTTGGAGAAAGAAAAAATACTAGAAACAAAGTCAAAAGACTTTGACAAACCAGGAGAAAATATTTGCAACATGTATCATGTAAAAGGGACTAATATCCACAATATATAAATAACTCTTAAAAAATTAAAAGACAAAGGACAGAAAACTCAATATAAAAATGGAAGAATGATATGAATGGACACACACATACATTCCAAAAGGGCCATTAAGCATATAAAAAGTGATCAAATTCACTTATAAAAAGAGATACGTAAATTGAAACACTGATATACCATTCATCGTTTATTAAATTGGTAAAAATCTTGGTCTCACAATACATTCTCTTGGCAAGGCTGTGGGGAAATAAGCACTGATATATTTCTGATATAAAGGCAAACTGATACAAGCCCTCTGGATTAGAAATGTGGCATATCTAACAAAACTAAATACACATGTACCTTTTGACTAAACAATTCCACTTCTAGAAATCTAGCCTGAACATACATTTCCAACAACACAAAAGTACATGTTCATAAGATTATTCTTGCAAGACTATAATTGCAAAATATTGAAAACAATCTAAATACCCACACATATAGGAGAGTAGTTGAAAAAACCATGGCACCATCACACCATGGAGTACTTACTGCATTATACATACTGAAAAAAAAGGAAGAAAAGAGCACTACAAATTGATATGGAGTGATTTCCCGGTCATGCTTTCAATTAACAACAATAATAAAAAGCAAAGCACCAAAAGACTATCTACAGTATGCTACCCTTAATCAAAGATAGAAGGGAATGTAAGGAAATGTACATATGTCATTGTGGACAGGCAAAATAAACCAGTAACTAATGAGAGCAGCTACTTTCTGGTTGTTGGTGGGAATAGGAAAAGGGAAAGGAGGTATGAGAAAGAGTAACAAGGAGGGAGAAGCAATCTAAATACAACTTCTTTGGCTACTTCCGACTCTTAGACTCATGGTTAAAAACATATAAAACTATATTTCATGATGATGTACATTTTATGTATAATGAGTCAGGTTTCTCACTGTCAGAGAAAGATGTTGTAACTCAGGCAGTGAGTAAGGATAGAACAAACCCTGTGTTTGCAATCAGAGGTATCCGTATAAACTCAAGGATTCTGATATATATATATATATATATATATATATATATATATGTCAAATATACATATCAAATTTTGATATATATATATCTCATATATATACATACAAGTGATATATATATAGAAATAAATGAAAATATGTATATAAGTGAGTTGGTATACATACACATATTTCCTACTTCTGTCCACTTGAGAGAGCCTAGAAAAAATGACACCCAGTGGTAATAAGCATACCTAATTCCTACATCCTGGTTTCCAAAAATAACGTGAAAGGATTCCATAGAGGGACTCCATAGAAACTGGAAGAAGAAAAATATAAGATGAGCCTATAAAGGCTTGTAGTATCATAAATTAAAGAAGTGCTCAAAACGTAATAGGCCTCCATGAACATGCAATGGAGAATGGAAAATCTTTTCAAGAAATAGTTTTGGGAAAACTGGGAATCATCGACAAAGGAATAAAACTAGAGCATTCCTTAACACGATACACAAAAATCGACTCAAAGTGAGTTAGACAGCTTGATGTAAGACCGAAACTACAAAATATATAATATAATATAATATAATGGCTATACACTTCATGAAACTGTCCTTAAAGCTGTATTTGAGGATTCAACTCCAACTGCAGGGAAATAAAAGAAAAATAATGATTGGAATTACATTAAACTCTAAAAGGTTTGAATGGTGAAAAAAATTATCAGTAGAAAAAGACATCCTAGTGAATGAGAGAACATACTTGTATACCATAAATCTGATAAGTGGCGAATATCCAGGATTTACAGAGCTCATATAACTCAGTAACAACAACCAAAAAAAATAACCCAATCAAAATATGGGCATAGGAACTGAACAGACACCTCTATAATGAGAGCAGAGAGATGGCCAACAGGTACTTGAAAAAATGTCCATCATCACTTATTATTAGAGAAAAGCAAACCAAAATTACAATCAGATATCACCTATATTGCCTATATTGAAATGACAAGAAACAACAGATGAGGATGTGGAAAGAAAGGAATCCTCATATGCTATTGGTGGTAGTCAAGCTGGTACATTCATTTTGGAAACACTATAGAGATTTTCCAAAAATAAAAATAAAAATAGAATTTCCATATGGTCCAGTAATCTCATTTCTAAGTATCTATCTGAAGCATATTGAAGTATTAATTTGAATAGGAGAAAGTGGAATGGGGTCTGAAGATTGGCTAGTAGCAATAGATGAGTGTCAAGTTCCTGAGTTTGATGGTCTCATTGCACTTAGGTAGGAAATAAGAGAATGTCCTTATGTGTAAGAAATATACACTAAGAGACTTAGAGGTAACAAATCATCAGCTCAGCAGTGTATTCTCAAATTGGTGAAAAGGAAGCTACTTGTACTTAGCCTGCATACAAAAATTTGAGGTATTTTCAAAATAAAAAGATAACAATGATTATAAAAAGACAAAATGTCAGACAACATGAAAGAGTGGGAGAAGTCCCAACATGTATCTCACATAATTCCAGAAGCAGAGAATAGAGGAGGGGCATTGAGGCAATAAATAACATCTAAGAATGGCTAAGAATTTTCCAAGCTGAGGATTAAAGAAAGACAATCCTGACAGTGCATGTTTTCATCAATTGTTGAAATAGAAAAACAAAATAAATCCATATCCTAGCATACCATAGTGAAAATTCAGCAGGGATAAAGAGAAAATTCTAAATGCTATCAGGAGAAAAGACATATTACCTACAAGAAAGCAGTCATTAGATTGAAAGCAGGAATCTCAGTGGTGAATTGACATCAGTAGACAGTGGTAAAATAGCTTCCAAATATGAGTGAAAATAGCAGAATTCTATACAGAACAAAACTACTGTCACTCTGACTGCATAGTCATGAAAAGATATACTTCAATAAGGAAGAAAGAAAAAAAGAACCCAAAAAGAAGGAATGGTAGAGACAGGATAATTAGCAAATAAATTAGCAAAACACATTGGCATATCTGTTTAAGTATTGGCTATTAGTGATAATAATCATAACAACTAATTTTGTCCCCTTATAATTGGTAAAACCAAAATTCTACACAATAAAATGGTAAGTTGAAGAAGCGTTTCTATGAGTAATGAAAGACTACAAAATTATTTATCTTATTCAGAAAGATTAGAAAAACTGAAGAGTTACAGATATTAGGTAGAAAGCTTAATGTGTCTGTTTATAATATATATTATTAGAATATAAATATATATATAGAATCTAAAATTTTCAAACTGCTAGGGTAAAGGCAAATTATATATATGTATATATATACATATATATATATATATCTGAAGTAAAGCAAGAAAAAGTTAAAAAAAAGTGGATTAAAAGTTTGGTAAATGAAAATAATATAAAATAGTAGAAAGAGGTCCAACTATGCCATTAATCACAATCCATGAAAACAAATTAAATTCAGCTAATCAAGGAAGTTACTATAACTGTGGATAAAGAAACAAACACCAGCAAACAATGCTGTTAACCACATTAAAAGATTAAAAGAAGAAACTACATGATCAACCTAATAGATGCAGTCAAAGCAACAGAATTTAGTCTTCACTCTTTCTAATTACTCTCAAAACAGTGAGAGTAGAAGAAAATCTATTTAATCTGAAACAGAAGCTACAAAATACCAAGAGGAAATATCAGAAATAAGTGATTTTTGTAAGGCTTTCCACTGGTCACATATAAAACAAAAAAAGTCTACTTACATCATGACATTCAACATTATGCTGGAGTTTCTAGACCAGTGCTGTCCAACAAAAATGCATTGAAAGCTACATATGCATTTTTTAAATGTTTTAGTAAGCCTAACGCCCCGCTGTGGGGGCTAACACACGGGCAATGAAAGCTGTGGACCCAAGTTCAAGACTCAGGGATGGTAGCAGCAAAAAAAAAAAAGGTAAAATGAAACAAGAGAAATTAATTTTAATAATACATTTTACTGCACCTAGCATATCCGACTTAACATGTCACCATGCAATCAATATAAAAATTTTTAGTAAGACATTTTACGGATTTTACATTAAATCTTCAAAAGCTGATGTGCATTTTATACTTACAGAAAAACTCAGACCAGCCACATTTCAAGTGCACATGTAAAAAGGACAGATATACCCTACCACATGGAGAACGACATCTAATGTATTTGAAAATGTGCACAATATTCATACCAATAAATCTACTTCTAGTAGTATACTTTAGGAAAATTTTCTCCTAAGTATGTAAATAAATAGTTTTCAAGGATATTCTCTTTAGCACTGCTTTACTAGGAAAGAGCTAGAAACACTCTAAACAACCCTAGATAGAAAAAGGAGGACAAGCTGAGGTACACTCACACGCTGGAAAGACTGCAGTTAAAATGAGCCGCATGTAAAAGCACTAAAGTAAGTCAGGCTCAAAAACAAGCAGAACAATATGTGCAACAAAACAGCATTCATGTGGAATTCACAAAAATGTATAAAAAATACTACATATATTTTAAGCATATTATACATTTGGTAACATACAAAATATAGGGAAATGGCTATGTAACAGAATTATAGCAGTGATAGTAGTGCTTCTGGGAAGGGACAGAAAGAGGGAAAGAATAAGAAATCAAAGATTTATCAGGAGAGCAATACATTCTTGATTATCAAGAATTTGAAGCAAATATCACATGAAATTTCTGCTTGGGGCTACATAGGTATTTCACAGTATTATCTCCCTTACACTTTTGAAGGTTTTTGTAATATTAATCATGTAATGCTTCTTGGTATCATGTATCAAGGATGAAATATTCTTAAGCGCAAAAGATCCTGAATAGTCAAAGAACAAAGTTTCAGGCATCATGTTTCCTGATTTAGCACTATATTACAAAGCTATAGCAACCAACACAGTATACTATTGGCATAAAAATAGACATAGATTAATGGAAGAAAGCAGATGTGGTCACTTTATGACAAAGGGGTCAAGAATATACAATGAGGAAAGGCCAGTCTTTTCAACAAATGGTGCTGGGAAATCTGGACAACCACATGCAAAAAAAAAATTAGATGACTAAAAACTCAAAGTGAATAAAGCATGTAAACATAAAACCTGATACTATAAATATCCTAGAAGAAAACATAAGCAGTAAACTCTTTGACATTGATCTGAATGCTGATATTTTGGAACTGACACCAAAACCAAAGACAACAAAAGCAAAATTAAGCAAGAGAAACCACATCAAACTAAAAATTTCCAACACCTAGAAGAAATCATCGATAAAATCTATCAAATGGGAGAAATATTTGCAAATCATCTATCTTATAAAGGGCTAACATTCAAAATATATAAAAACTCACATAGTTCTCCAGCAAAAACACACAAGCAAATATATCATCCAGTTTAAAAATGGGCAGATGATCTGAATAGACATTTTTCCAAAGAAGACATACAGATTACAAAATACATGAAAATATAACCAACATCACTAATCATCAGGAAAATGCAAATCAAAACCACGATGGGATAAAAACCTCACACCTGTTAGAATGGCTATCATGAAAAAGACAAGAAATAAGTAGTGTTGGTGAGAGTGTAGAAAAAAAGAAATCCTTGTGCTCTGTTCATAGGAATATAATTTGGTACAGTCACTATAGAAAACAGTATAGTTTCTTCAAAAAATTTAAAACAGACTTATATAATCTAGCAATTCCACTTCCATTTATTCTTTTCCAAAGAAAATGAAAACACTAACTCAAAAAGATATATGCATCACCATGCTCACTGAAGCAATTTTTACAACAGCCAAGACAAGCAAGCAATCTAAGTCTGTCTGGATGGATGAACTAATACATCAAATGTGGTATATACAAGGGAATATTTTTCGGTCATTAAAAAAAAGGTAAATCCTGCAATTGTAACAACATGGCTAGACATTGAGGGCATTAAGCTAAGTGAAACAAGTCAGAGAGAGAAAGACAAATACTTATGAACTTATTTATACACAGAATCTAAAAAAACAAACAAAAAACACTGAACTCATGGATAGAGAACAGATTGGCTGGTGGTTGCCAGAGACAAGGACAAGGGAAGGTTGTTTGGTGGTGTGTATGTGTGTGTGTATGATAAGTAAAGGTTATAAAAAGGTATAAGCTTTCAGTTATAAAATAAATAACTCAAGGCAATGTGATATGCAGCATGGTGACTACAGCTAATAATATTGCATTTTATATTTAAAAGCATATCTTAAAATTTTTCATGACAAGAAAAAAACTGTAACCATGTGATAAGGGATGTTAACTAGACTTATTTTGTTGGTCATTTGGCACTATATACAAATATCAAATCATTATGTTATACACCTGAAACTAACATAATGAATGTTAATTAGATCTCAATAAAAAGATGAAAAATTCTTACTAGCCAAATATAATCAGAATATGTAAAGGAAATTAGATTCTACGAAGAGCTGTGCAGACAGTTACATGCAGATTCATAGGTTTCAGTGTCAGAGGTCCAATCTGGTATCAAACATGCTATGATCTATGTCTAGAAGAGTATCTGACTCCATCAGTACTGTTCAATGAATGAGTGAAACATACTACGCTTGAAAGTGGGACTGTCAAGAGGTAACTGCATGAAGGGAAGTTTGGCACTACCATGCCTGTAATTGCTTAAGAATGAGGACTTGGTTTTGCAGATACATTTGAGGGTTCACTCTGGGGAACAGAACATGGTGCCTGACCCAGATAACGGTGTTCAGTCCAACTGAGGTCTTTTATGGAAAGAGGAAGGATGTCTAGGCTAGAGGGGAAGTGACTTTTCCTCATGTTAGTCTGAACACAACAATTTTACATTGGTAGCCAAGAGTCAAAGTATGCCACACACTGGATGAGCATGAGAGTTAGAAGGAGGATATTTTCCATGCCTTCTTAGATTCAGCATGGCTCTTGATCAGCAAGGACTCCAGGAGACTGAATTACTTTGGTACCGCATGGATTTTCCATCTCTACTGATAGTGCTCCTTGGTAATTCGACCTGCCATTATATAATTTTCAGTGTCTCTAGATCAAACCGATTTCCCACATAAAATATTTATGTACCATAGAAGTAGATATAACAGCAATTTCTAGAAAGGTAGATGAATAGACAAAAATGATAGATATATAGGTGATTGATAGATATGTCTTTTCCCCTATATGAGATTTTCCACTCTAGTAGATACACTTTAACTGCAAGGGTTGAACAAATATGTCAAAACTCATAGAATTCTTTCTAAAAAAAATCCAGTCAGATTCTCAGGAATATTTTGCAATTAACTATGCTCCATGCATAACAAACCTAAATCTGAGAATTGGCAACAAGACCAGCAAATAGTGAGAAAAGGGAGATTTTGAATGTTTCTCATTGTCGCTTTTGGCCCCAAATTAAGAGGACCAGGATGTGGTTTCAGTTTTGGATGTGTTAATTATATTTGTCAATTGTGAGCTTTGCTTAATTAATTAGTCATGCAAATTTAACTTTAGTATTTTTTGCACATCTAAATCATTACTATAGCGATTAAAAAGCTGCTTTGATTAGCTCTTTTCACAGTGTATAGCACAGCATACTTTTGTCAACTTCCTTTTGACAATCTAGCATTTGAGAAAAGTTTGAAAATTAATTTGTTTTACCATGTCAAGAAAATATATTCTATATGTTTGTGGAAAAATAAAAACCAAGAGAGGTGGCAATAAAGTTGGTGGAGCAATGGACTATAAATCAGCAACTCTGAGTCCCATAAAATCAGTAAATACAGACTGGAAATTGTAAAAACACATGTTCAGGAGGAGTTCCCAGGGGTGGAGAGAGATGGTGTGCTGAATTAACTGGGAACATGCTTCTTTTGATAAATTAAGGAGGAAAGAAAATAACAGTCAGAAATTTACATGTCTTTGGCTCCCAATCAATGTCAACCCTGTAAAACACCACAAGAACCAGGCTTGTCCCTGTCTGGCACTAATAAATACTGTGACCAGGTAGAGTCTGTGCCAAATGAAGTTCTCCCCAAAGGCCATTTCGTACTTTAACAAGCCCATCTGTCAGGAACATTTTATGATACTATGTTGAACTTCTTAATTGCGAAATAGGTGTTGCATTCCCCTGTGAACCATCTGTGGGCGCTATATTACTCTCCTTTCTGCGGAGTGACACATAGTGGGATTTAATATATTTCTCCCACCCCACACTGCAAACTGGTGGCAAATTCTAGAACATATATAGGCTTTTACCACTACCAGCTCCATTCAGACCTATGTGTCAAGCAAATCTTTCCATTCCTGTCACTCACCACCAGCCCTGCAAGTAAGATGATAGCAAGTGACAGCTAATAGATTACTGAATATCCATAATGTTTTAGAAGCACAGAATCAACAGCAACTATTTAGAGAATATGATGCCATTTTTCATTTTTAAGTCATCCCCAAAGGCAAAAAACTTCTGGTTTGTCTCAGAAGGTCATCAACATCTCTGGTAGACTGTGGAATAAAAATTCTTATTTCATCTAAAATGTTCATGACCCCTAGGGGACAAAGGAAACCCACTGTAGTACACTATAAGGTACAGTAAAGGGATGGATGACTCATGGAAAGTCAGAGGCAACACAATAAAAGGAACAGAAAAGGTGAAAGAGGGAAGAGTTTCTTAAGGCATCTCTGATGATAAAAACTATGTATTTTTCTGAGCACTATAAATGGAATGTTAAGGTATCAGTCAGGCTTAAGCAAAGGTGGTCCCACCATTCGGAAAGATGAATGTCCTAAATAGAGAAATTTAATAACTCATGAGAATTCTTTCTAAAAAAATCCAGAAATGAGTTAAATTACACATTTCTTGATATATCAACTCCGCTTGTACTCTGATAAAACAAATTTATTTTCAAATTTTTCTCAATAAATTTGCCCCCACCTTAATATCCCAAATTGTAGATATGGGCTGCCTGTACACATATATTCTGAATACATTTCCATCAAACTCTCATATGTTGAGGGCATCTCAATAAAGAACGATCCTGTAGATGTGTTCCCTCCCACCTTCTCAGGGATCTCTCTTAGCAATTACACACAGACACACACACACACACACACACACACACACACACACACAGCATTATCTTTAATTTTCCATCCTCTGGCTTCTTCTCCATGAATATTGACAAACTCTTGCCTCCCTCTCCATCATTTCTCTAGAAATTGTGCTCTCTCCCCTTCTGCCTTCACAGTCATTCACATGAAGAAGATATCTAGTCTCACTCTCCACTTCCTCACCACTTACTCACTTCTCAGCCTACAGCAATCTGGCTTCCACTAAAACGGATCCTACTGAATTCACCCAAATCTCTCCATTTGCTGGTCTCCCTCACGGGTTCCCTCTCTTCCAACATCTCCTTAAAAATTGGAAGCTCCAGAGGTGTTTCCTAAGATACTCCTCTTTCTTTTGAATTTCTTGTGGTATATTCACCTGAGCCAGACATTTGAGACTTATCCTAAATGCTGTCGTCTTCATCTCCACATTCAAATTACCTCCTATTGATTTGATACCTTTATTTTCTGTCCAACCACTTTGGTCTCTGATCTAGTGTCCAAAGTGCAACCAGTGAGATTTCGCAGAAGGAAATCTCTCACTTTCTTGCTTGGCACCCTACAGTGATTCTCTACCAATTATAGCTGAACATTTCTAACTTTTTTTTTTTTTTTGTATTAGGAGTCTGTGAATTTCATGTCAGCACAATGCCTGGCACCTAATAGGTGCTCAGAAAAAATTGTTGAGTAAAATGAAGTTCCACGTAAAACATACACATATGTAACGCAGAGCAGTTCCTAGTGAATCCAGAGAAGGAGCAACAAGGAACTGATCACACTCTCACCAACATCCCAGGCACCTCTGTGAATTCTCTGGTATTCCAAGGCCTAGCAGATCCAAAGACCTATGTGATAAAGTTCAAGTTCCTAGCTTGGCTATGGACCCATGAAAAGCTGATTTCTATCCACTCTATAACATTTCCAACTGCTCACCATCTTCACCCCTCAGTTTAGCCTTACCAAACTGAATTTTCTGCCATGTTTGAACATTCCACTTGCCATCCTTGACTGCCTTGAAAACTCCAACTTATTCAAGATCAAATCATAGATGATACCTTTTCTGAGTCCATAAGCAGAATGTATCACTTTGTGCCATTACACCTCATATATATCTTTATTACAAACCTTATCACACTCCTAAACCATTTTTACTGACAGGTTTATCCCTCCTCTATTGGGTTAGGAGGGCCAGGATTGTTTCTTATTTATCTTTGTAACCTAGGGCCTAGCAAAGCAACCAGTAGGAGAAGGTATTCAACAAATTTTTGCATAATCAATGTAGTTCTACTGGAACAAATCATTCTTTTATCTTATATCCTTTTTGTAATGAAGAATAAACAATTTTTAATCTTTTCTACCATTTGGCAGCTCACAAAGTATCTCGTGTTAAAAATTGGACAGCTAATCTTATACTCGTTTCAGCTGAAATGAATTGGGATTAACCCTTTGAATTCAACTAATTACTTAGAATATTAGTCTTTTTACTTGAAATTGAGGTATCTGAGATATAATGGGATAGTATGTGTTCTTCTCTTGGGCACTATTGAAAGAATGTCTTGAGTCTTAGATTTTATGCACGAAAATAAGAAAGGAAAACATGTGGATCGTAGTTGTTCAACATGGGCAAGATCAGAGCACAATATCTGAGCCCTTAACAGATTCAGCTGAGAGCCATCTCTTTAGTGATGTAAGAATGGAATGAGAAACATCCAATGAAAATTAGTTAAGGAAATTTTGATGGCAAAATTTAACCCAAGCTATGTAAATGAGACTTTTTCCACCTAATTAAAAAAAAATATCCTTTAATTCTCCATTGGGTTCCAGACTCATTATTTTCTGCATAAAATGCTGCATCAGTTTCTTTATTATTCTGAAACATTCTTTGTCTTCCACTTCTGGGAAAGTTTTGAAAATATGTGATAGAGAATCATGTTATTCTTTGACATATTTCACTCAATCATACTCAGATAATAATATTTTACCATCTTATTAATCAAACACTATAATATAAGCCAAGACTCCTGCACATATCAATGTAATAGATTTGGTGTTCATAAAGACGGCATTGCAGAACTGTGAAATACCCTGACAGAAGATAGATGACATTCATCCCTTGAGTCTTCTTTCAGGTACAAGTGTAATTCGTTGTATTCTAATTCCCTGAAAAATCATGATTTGTGGAAAGCATAAATGAAGGGTATATGCATATATGTAGAATATTTGTAACACAGAATTCACCAACTCTGACTCAAAATTGGAAAAATACTCTAAATTAGGGGTTCTCAAAGTGTGTTCTAGAACCCCTTGAGGAAACTGGAGAAATTTTCAAGTCAAAACTATATTTGTAATAATACTGAAATGTGATATGTCTTTTTCATTCTCTTTCCTTACAAAGCAGAGTTTTCCAGAAGCTACATGACAAGTGATATTAGAACAGGCAGAATGTGGAAACAGATATGATAATCAAGTTTTCTGTATTAAGCTATATATTAAAGATACCTGCAAAATGTTTACAACTTCAATAACTATGTTCTTTGGAAAATATAGTTATATTTTAAATAACACTGCTTATGTGCAAATGCAATGGGAGAATTTTGAATTTATTGTGCTCCCTGAATCCAAGTCACGCCTTTTATATAATCTGGAAAATACTCGCTCATAATTTCTCAACTATTTCCTATTTTCCCCATTCTCTCATCTATCTGATACCAACACAATGTATGCTTGTCCTTTTAACCTTCACATTTCAATGTCCTTCATATTTTCCATCCTTGTAACTCTGTGCTGCATTTTGGGTATTTCCTTCAACTCTTTCCAGTTTACTAATTCTCTTTTCAACTGGTTTTAATCTTCTTACTCTGCCCTTCTGTTGCATTTGAAAATTTAATTATCATTTATTTTATTTTCAGAAGTTCTACTTGTTTTTTTTTAATCTTTCAGATCTTATTTACATAAATTTTCTTAGTTACAGTCTACTTCCTTAGATCTATTTCCTTAGATCTTTTAAAAATATAAAACTCATCTTATATTCACTACCTGATTTTTTAATAATACGAAGATCCCGTAAGTCTAATATTGCAGCTTTCTCTGCTTACATTCAAGCATGAAAATCTGTTTTTTCCTGTCTGATGCAATTTTGGAATGTGAGATGATGTTCATCCAAGCATTATATCCATGGGAATTTATGCAGTCGGGCTGAAGACACTTCTTTATAAAGGATTTGCATTTGCTTCTATTAGGCACTCAGGGTACATAAGACAGTACATCTGAGGATGCTTAGATCACTTGAAGGCTGACCTGTGGTTATAAATGCTCAGGATACGCTTCTTTTCCCATTGAATACCAGGCTAAATCAGATCATTTACCTTATCATCTCCTTTTGCTTGTTATTATTACCTAATTATCTTTTTGTGGCAGGTATAGTGCTTGAAGATTCCAATTTCCTATGAAGGTTTTGGCTCCACTTTGGTTTTCTACCTTGCTGAGCCCAAGATCTTGATTTCATGCGACTGGCAAATACTGAGTATCTTAGTTACCCATAGCAGCAAATGCCCCTGGGTATCTGTGGTGGCCTCATCTGTGGCTTCCTCCCTTGGTTTTCAATTCTTCATTTTTAGTCCCTGGGGATTTGACTTCCTTTTCTTTGCAAGTATAGCTCTATAGATGAAAATTTTTTTATATATTGCTTAAGATTTTAGGTGTCTCATTGGGGAAGGTTTTCAGATTATCGAGTTTGCCATATTGCCCAGAAATATAAATAGGTACAACATTTCTGAAAGGTAAAGTGCCTCTACCACTTGACCCAGCAATTCTATATCAAATAATTTATTCTTTGTATGGAAATTGACAATATCTATGAAAATTTTTAAATATGTATGTTACTTTTAATCCAGAAATTCTACTTTATCCTACATATATACTCATACTTGAATAAAATGCCAAATGAATAATTTTTTGCAGTTGTCTTAGTGAGACTGAGGATTGTAAATGGACTAATGTCCAGTATTAAGAAATTAATTGAATAAAGCACCTTCCACAATATTCTACAATAGTTTAAAAGGATTTAAAAGATCTACATGACTTGATATGGAAAGATGCTTATGATGCAAGTTGCATGACTTCTTTATGTAAAAAATGCAAGATGTGCTTACATATTTATTAAAAGCTCCTGGAAAGACATACAATTAACTGTCAACAGTAGTTTCCTCTAGGGGTTGGTACTGAACCACTGTTACACAAACATTGCTTCTAAAAGACAAATGTGCTCATCCGAAATTGCTTTTCATCCATTTATTAATATCAACTGCTTACTAGTTTATTATCATTATCAGTATTACAGAAGACAATTGAAAAGAGTCCTCTCCAAACTGTTCTGTAATTTTTATCATTCACTACTTATCTGTCATTCCTTAGCAGTCCTTATCTGTCAATTATTATTCCAAGAAATATGGTTGTCCTTTGCTGACTTTACTTAGGATATTCATTACTTAATACTCTAAATATAATAGCAGAGTCTAAAATAGGTATATTTCTTATTCCCATCTGCTCTGAGAAGGAATAGTTTACAACGAACTTGAAGGACTTAGATTTTAAATGTCACACCACTGCAGAGGGAATGGGCTCACTGAGAATTAAGTGAGAAGCCTTGCCTATTACTTTGGCTATGTTACAGCTTGATCAGCAGGAGATACTGATTTCAACATCTGAGCCCGGATGTAGCTTCTGGCTGCAGCTTGAATTTTCAACAAGCTGCTTAAGGACTAGTAGCTGAGCTAGGCATTTATGCAGTTAGGAACATCTTCTGGCATGAGCCTGCAGGTTTTCCTTTGAACATCTTCACTCTTTCATATGATGAACTCCTGGTGATGACAGTGCACAGTCTGAGTTACTGAAATTCCCATTAGATTTGAATGTACAAATCAAACAGGGCCCATGTAATTTCACCTAATTTTTCATAAACAAAAATATACTTCCTTTTCATTCTCCTCAAAATAGACTTCATATTAGTGCTAAGATGAAAGATGCTCCAGATATTCTACATTTGGATTAAAATTTTCATCATTTTGTCACGCTATGTCATGAGTTATATGTTTAAGATATTTTTATGGATTAGTTATTTTGATTATAGAAGTTTTTTGTTTGTCTTTATTGTTTGGGGGGCTTTGTTTTGAAAAGGAATGGAGAAAAAATCCAAGAGAAATTTTCATTTTAGGAAGATAACTTTTTGTAATCTGTATGATATCATTTATAGAGAATTTTTAAACATCCAAAAGATACTGTCTCCAGATGAATGCGAGAGTATCAGGGATAAAACCAAATCTGCCTATATAAGCAGTGCAAAATGGCAGGAGAGTAGTGTCTTAGATTGCGTTCCCCCCAGCAGAGCCTTAGACCAGGATTTGGATGCAGGACATTTATTAAGGGGCAATTCCAAGAAGTAGGAGACATGCATCAGGGAAGGTAAGCAAGAATAGAAGATAGGCCAGGAAATGGTATGTTACTAAGGTCACTGTTTTATGAAAAAGGGTTCTACTCCACTGGGATCCCTGAGAATTGTCAATCCTAAAGGCATTTAAACAAAGCTCAGTCTCTTTTGAGGTTTCTCTCCTGGGACTGCAAATTCTCCTAATAACTCTTTTTTAAATTAATAGTTCCTAACATGACTCTTGTGACCCATCATTGTTGAGGTATAAATGACAAATAAAATTATAACAACAAAATATATAATATGATCATTTTATATACATATATTATAAATGGATTCCTACCACTGAGTTAGTTAACACACCAACATCTCATATTTATCTTTTATTTCTTGGTAAGAAGCAAAGTTCTACTCTCAGTGCAAATGTCAATTACAGTATTGTATTATCACTAAGATTCACTTTGTTTCCATGAGATCCTCAGCCTTCATCTTATAACTGAAAGTTTATAGCCTCTGTCTGCCTCTACCTGTTCCTCCCAACTCCCATTCCATGGCAAAATTCTTATTTTTCTTTCTAATATTTCATTGTTAGTGTATACAAACATAACTTCTTTTGGTATATTGATTTTGTATCCTGCAAATTTACTGAATTCATTTATTAGTCCTAATAGATTTTTGGCTGAGTCTTTAGGGTTTTATATATATATAATACCATGCCATCTGTAAAGACAATTGCTCTGGCTAGGATTTTCAGTACTATTTTGAATATAAGTGGCTCCTGATATCAGAGAGAAAGTTTTCAGCTATTCACCACTGAGTATGATGCTAGCTGTGGTCTTCTCATATATGGCTTGAATTATGTTGAGATGTATTTTCTCTATACCCAGTTTGTTGATAATTTTTATCATGAAAGGATGCTGAATTTTATCAAATGGATTTTATTCTTGCATCTATTGCTATGATCATATTATTTTTCCTTTATTTTGTTAATGTGGTATATTACATTTACTATCATTGAATTCCTGAGGTAAATCCCATTTAGTCTTGATGTATGGTCTTTTAATATCTACTGAATTCAGTTTGCTAATATTTTACTGAGTGATTCTGCACCTATCGTTATCATGGATATTGTCACTGATTGCATTGTAGGTTTCTTTTTCTTACAGTGTCCTTTGTCCGGTTTTGGTATGCGGGTAATGTGGTTTTGTAAAATTAGTTTGGAACTGCTTCCTACTCTTCTATTTTTTTAGAAGTTTGAGAAGGATTGATATTAAATCTTCTTTAAATATCTGGCAGAATTCACCAGAGGACCAATCTGTACTGAGTTTTTCTTTGTTTAGAGGCTTTCAATAACAGATCAGCTCTCCTTACTCATAAGTGGTTCTGTTCATGATCCAGTCTTGCTAGGTTGTAAATATCTGGAAATATATTCATTTCTTCTAGGTTGTCTAATTCATTGACACACAATTTCATAGTAGTTTCTTATGATGTTTACATTTCTGAGTTATCAGTTATAATTTCTCCTTGATCATTTCTGATTTTATTGAGTTTGCTCTTTTTTCTTAGTCTAGCTAAAAGTTTGTCAATTTTGTTAAATTAAAAAAAAACACAACTCAGTTTCACTGATCTTTTCCTCTATCTTTTCACTGTTTCATTTATTTTATCTGTAATCTTTGTTATCTCCTTCATTCTACTAACTTTGAGCTTAGTTTTTCCTTCTTTTACTAGTCATTGAAGTATAGTTTAGTTGCTATTGGAGCTCTTTTTTTTCTTAACACAGGCATTTATTGCTACAAACTCCTTTCTTAGAACTGCTTTTGCTGTATCCCATAAGTTTTTACATGTTGTATTTCCATTTTCTTTTGCCACAAGATATTTATTTCTCTTTTGAGTTCTCCTTTTACTCATTTATTGTCCAGGAGTATATTTAATCTCTACATATTTGTAAATTTCTCAATTTGTTTTTATTATTTATTTCTAGGTTCATACCCTTATAATAGGAATCCAATGCTTGATATGATTTCAATCTTCCTAATTTATTAATACGTGTTAAAAAATGATCTCTTCTGGAGAATGTTCCATATGCACTTGAGAACAATGTGTATTCTGTTGCGGTTGGGTAAAATTTTGTCTTATAGATCTATCTGGTCAATGTATAGTTTAAGTCCAATGTTTCCTATTAGTTTTCTGTATAGATGATCTATTCATTGTTGATATATGGGGTATTTAAGTTCCTTATTATTGCTGTATTGCTGTCTATTTCTCCTTTCAGATCTGTTAATAATTTGCTTAATAGATTTAAAAGATTCTGATGTTGGGTACATAAATATTTACAATTGCTAAATTTTTTTGACTAATCTCTCATTATATAATCACCTTCTTTGTCTCTTATTACACTTTTTAAAATAAGGTCCAGATTGTCTAATACATGGATAGCTATTACTGCTGTCTTTTGGTTTCCATGTGAAGGATTATCTTGTTCTCTTCCTTCACTCTCAGTCTATGTGTTTCCTTAAAATTAAAATGAGTCTTTTGTAAGCAGCATTTAGTTGAGTGTTTTGATTGGAGAATTAAGTTCATTTACATTTATTTATTGTCCCTTTCTTCCTCTCTTCTATTATGATTTGATGGCTTTCTCCAATTTTAACTTTTCATGTCTTTCTCTTTTTTTTTTTTTTTTTACAGAAGAGGAAGAAGTACTTTATTCTTATTTAGCTCTTCACATTGATTGCTGCCCCCAGGACCCTAGGATATATGTAGACTGTGCCAGGGGATACTGGAGTGCTAGGTCACAAGGAAACACCTTGTGTGTAAATTTACTGTAGGTTTTTGTTTTGTGGTTAACACAAGTCTTACAGAAAACATAGTTATAAGAGTATTTTAAGCCATTCACAACTTAACTTCAAGTGGTTTATATACGAAAGCTTTATATTTTTATGTTTTCCCCAATTTTCTTTTTATATTGCCATCCATTAACAAATTATTGTAGTTTTTAGAACACTTTTGTCTTTTAACCTTTATAATAGATTTACCATTACCTATCCCCATTACAATATTAGAGCATTCCAAATGTAACTAATATATTTACCTTTACCAGTGAGTTTTACACTTTCATATGTTTTTGTGTTGCTATTCAGCACTCTTTCGTTTCAGCTTAAAGAACTCCCTTTAATATTTCATCTAAGGCCAATACAGTGGTGATAAACTCTATCGGCTTTTGTTTGTCTGAAACACTCTTTATCACTCCTTCAACTGTAAAAGACTGATTTTACCAGAAACAGTATTTTTAATTGGCAGTTTTTTTTGTTTTTCCTTTTAGCACTTTGAATATATCATCCCAAAGTTTCTATTGAAAAATCCACTGTTTTTTTTGTTTGTTTGTTTGTAAGGAAAGGTGCAGGCAGGGATAAAAGTGAGTAGGCAGGCAGATAGGAAGAGAGATGAGGAAGAAGCATTTTTATTTTATTTAGTTGTTCATTTGAGTTGCTGCCCCAGACCTAGGATGTGAACCTGGGTCCTTGGGATGTATGTGGACTATGCCTAGCCAGAGGCAGTTGACCCAACCAATACTACACCAGGGGTGCACCCAACAGATAGATTTTTGAAGGCAACCATATATAAGTTGCTTTTCTCTTGCTGTTTTTAAGATTTTCTCTGTTATAATTTTTAATGATAACTTAATTTTCTTTTGTTTACATTGCTATATACATTGTAGAATAATGAAATCACACCTCAGTCCGTGAGCATTTCACATCACACCCTCCACCAGAGTTCCAGTGGCCTCTATTACCATCTCGTTCCAATTCCTTCCGTCCCCACACCCAACCTAACAGTAGCCACTGTCTTGTATCCAGTGAATTTTATTGAGATTTGCCTGTTCCATTATATTCCACATATGAGTGGAACTATCCTGTACTTCCCTTTTTCTTTTTTGGCTTATTTCACTAAACATTATCCCCTCCAGCTCCATCCAGGTTATTGCAAAGGGCACAACTTCTCTTTTTTTGGCTGCATAGTCTTGATTTATGCCTTGATGTAGGTCTCTTTAACTTTATCTCATTTCATATTTGTTAGGTTTCCTGGATCTGGATGTCTGATTCTTTCTCCAGGTTAGGGAAGATTTTAGCCATTATTTCTTTGAATAAACTTTCAGCTCCTTTTTCTTTCTTCTCATTCTGGGACTCTTAAATGTATATATTGGTTCACTTGATGGTTCCCACAATTCCCCTAAACTATCTTCACTATTATTCACTATTTTTTTCTTTTTCCTCCTCTGGATGAATTTGACTTCCCTGTCTTCGAGTTCACTGATCCTTTCTTCTAGTCATCAGGTCTGATATTGAATTCTATTGAATTTTTCAGTTTCAGTTCAATTATTGTATTCTTCAGCAATATGATTTATATTTGGTATTTTTAAATATTGTGTATTACTTTGCTGATATTCTTTCTCTATTCATGAAATTGCTCTCCTTACCTCAATGAGAATTTTTATGGTGGTTATTCTGAACTCTTTATCAGGTAAATCATTTATTTCCATTTCATTGAGATTATTTTCTGGTTAGTTATCTTATTCTTTTGTTTGTAATACATTCCTTTGTTTTCATTTTTTTCATTTTCTTTGACTCTGTACTGATATCTGCTTCATAGATAAAACAGCCACTTCTGTCAGTCTTGACAAACTGGAGTTTATAGAAGATGAATCTTATAAATCAGCCTGGCCTGAACTTCTGGTTATCTCTCAAATCTCTGTAATTGTCCAAGTCACCATCTTTGCTCTGAGTGGCTACAGTTGAGGGTGTGACAAGACCCATCAATGTCCCAAAGGTGAAGATCATAGTCAGCACCTAGATGCAAGCTGATCAGAAGTCAAACCCTTCAAGTAGCAGCTCAGAAAGTAAAGTCAAGCCCCTTAAAAGAAAATCTGGGAGAAGGGCATTTTTGCTAGGTCTCTTTGTATTAAGTCTGCGTATATAGCCACAGGGAAGGGAGTAGTGATGCACCCATTTTAAAACCACTTATTTGTTTGCTACAGTACTGTGGGATGTGTCAATGTAAGCCTCATTGGTTGTCAGTCAGGTGATCCATGGGATTGTCCCTCAAGCTGCAGTCACAAAAACTGAGACACCAGGGATATGTAGAGTTCCTTCCAGATGATTGCAGCTAGTCCACAGATATGTGCAAGTTAAAAACTAGATCCTCAGGCAAGTTGTAAAGTATACAGTCAATCCTCCTCCAGTAAAAGACTAGACAATGGAAATTTTTGCCTACTTTATTTGTGCTGATCCCTGATGCGTGGTAGGGCGGGGGGCAGCTACAGTAAATAGTAAGAGATCCATTAAAAACTACTTTATTTTACACAGTCCTGTAGGACTTGTGAATGTAAATACTGTTGGCTTTCAGAAATAGGTATTTTTGAGGTCCGTTCAAGAAATGTGGTGCAAACCCTTTGCTACTCAAAGAGAAGTTGGGAATTAGGAGTTCCCTCTTGATTATATGACACTATGCTGGGGATAGAGTTTATGGCAAAAAGTATCTCTTTCCTACCTGTTCAATGTGGGTATTTTCATAGTTGTCTGGTGTATAGAAGTCATTCTGTTAATTTCTTAATTTCTTTTAGAGAGACCTCATTTGTAGCTATACTTACAGTACAACCATGGGAGGAGGTAAATTCATGTCACCAACTTGATCCCTTTCTACTACAGGTTTTATTCACATCAAAGTCCCTGAGCGTTGAAACACAATTCTTTCCAGGATACAGGTTATGTTTACACAGAATTATCAAAAAGCAGTTTGTGAATAATGTAATCTATTGGTATCAGAAGAGAATATTGAATTAATGGCTCTCCAAATATCTTTCAGATAGCCTTCTTCAATGCCATAATTCTACTCATTCTTTGTATTTCCCAGTCTTTTATTAAAATACATTTTAGAAAGGGAGATATTGGGGGTCCATGTTCAGTGATTAAATTCTATGTTCATCATATCATTTTCCAATATGAAAAGCTAAAAGCAACTTAAAAACAAGACACATAAAATGAAGGTAGTGGAAAGGTATGAAAAGGAGGACCATAAGACTGGATCAGGTAGAAAGAAGAATTCTAGGTTATCAGCAAAAATGTATCAATACATGTGCATTAAAAATGTTTCACAGTAGGCCCTGGTAGCCTAGTGGTTTAAACCAGGTGAAGTCCACATATATCCCAAGGTCTCTGGTTCAAGACCTGGGATTGGGAAAACAACCAAGATGAACAACTAAATGAAATAAATAAATGTTTCTTCTTCTCTCTTCCTGACTGCTTGCTCACCTTCATTATTAACAGTACTTGTCCTTTAAAAAAAAAAAAAAGCTGTGTGTAGGGGGGGGTTCATTTGCAAAATAGAAGAAATAGTTAAAAACAACAGTGCCCAATTCTTTAATTTCCCAAATATGGGCAAAGATATAGTGCAATTAAAAAGCATGTTACACTAGATAAAACTAAGTGTCCAGAAAAGAACTTTAATAATCCAATTCTACGCTCATGGTGTTCAAAATAAATATGAAACTGTTTCTTAGTCTAAACACATAGAACTTGTGGGTAAAATATTAGCAAAAATAAATTTTAACACATAATTAAGATTAAGAGAGAGAATTCCCCAAGTGATAGGAATATGTTGGGAAAATAAGTCTGAGCAGGACAGCATTATAGTAAGGTGATATTAATTTAGGA
Organism: Solenodon paradoxus; assembly: GCA_004363575.1. NCBI lineage: Eukaryota > Metazoa > Chordata > Mammalia > Eulipotyphla > Solenodontidae > Solenodon > Solenodon paradoxus. Next base: position 170,080 of record RJWH01002461.1, on the reverse strand, counting down.
ATAAGTCCTAGAGACTGTGAGCTGGGATTCCACTATCCAGAGAAGTCAGGAAATGTGGTCTGGGGTTCAAAGGAGGGGAGCTGGAATTAAGGTTTCCACATAAAGGTAAGATTCTTGAAGAGCTTCTCAGAATGTGGCAACTGAACTAGGAAAAGTTCACTAGCTCAGCAAAATCATAAGGCAGTTATTACCTGCCCAGAGCACTGAGTAGAGAAAATTCTCCTGTGAAACACCACACCATTTAGATACCCTGCTGAAAGAACTTAAAGGTGATTTCAGGAAAAAAGGAAATTGAACCCAGAAGGAAATAATGCAAGAAGCAAGGAAGATTTGTAAAAGACTGGTAAGACATCAACATCAACAATTACAAAAATAATGTCTCATTTCATGAATATTAAAACAAGAACTTCAATACTGGACATGTGAGATTCTTGAGTTGGATTTTAAAATGAAATCCAACTATATGCTGATTCTAAGAGCAACCACAAAACCATAATAACACAGACAGGTTAAGAATAATGACAGGTTAAGATAAATGACACTCAGTAGAATTCTATGCAACTGTTTACAAAGATGAAATTATGACTTTTGCAACAACCTGGATGGAAATGAAAGTGATTATGCTAAGTGAAATAAACCAGAAAGAAAAAGAGAAGTACAGGATAGTTTTGTTCCGATGTGGATTATAAAGGAACAAAACAAATGAACAGACAAATCTCAACAAAATTCATAGTACTAGGCTTTTGGAGGCTGGAGTGGTGGGGAAGCCAGGGCGTGGGGAGGGAAAGGGAGAAAACAAGGGAAGAAAAGCGTTAACAAGGTGGTGGTAAGGACACTTAGAAGTCTGGTGGTGAATATAGTGTGACGTGCATACAGACTGAGGTGAGAATTCAGCATCCTAAAAAACATATATCAGTGTAAACAAAAGAAATAAAACAATCTGAAACTGAACATGGTGGGAAATATATACACCTAAGATAAATACTAAAAGAAGGAAATTTCTATTAATATCAAATACAAAAAATCTGGGGAAAAAGAATTATCACTAGGAATACATAATGGTAAAAGATTAATTCACAAATATATATATATATGTTTCTGGACTTATATAAATCTTACAACATAACCTCAAAATATAGGAAGAGAGAACCATTAGAATGATAAAGCCCACAGTCATGATGAATGTTACAATGTCTCTTAATAAAAACACAAAATAAGTGAAGCTATAAATGATTTGACAACACAGCTAACAGACTTAATGACAATAATTATACAAAACACTATATTCAACAAAGAAAAAACTCAAATTCTTTTTAAAGTAAAAAGCTGTCCACATGTTAGCACAAAAGCAAGTCTCAAAAACCAACAAAGAAATATTACACAGATCATTATATCTGCTCAAGATGTTATAAATTTAGAAATAAGTAACAATAACATATTTGGGATTTAAAATATACTTTTATTTATGCATCAAAGAAGAAATCACTAAAAAAGTTATAAAAATTTTAACCTAATTCACCAAGAAAACAGTATGTTTCAAAATGTGTGGGGTACAGCTAAGTGAACTAATTATGAAATAAGAAAAATTGATAACTAATGATGTAGATATACTCAAACAGGTAGAACAAAAAAAAAAAAAGAGTAGAAATTAGTGAAATGAAAAAGAGAAATAAATCTTAAAGATATTGAAAAGAAATAAAATGGACTAAGTATTTTGTAACCAATATTAATCATGGAGGAAAACGCAAAAATAAATAAAACAGATCTGCAAACGCATTTTAAATTTTAAAATAATAAGCTGAGTAATTTGGATATAACACATTTGGAAACAAAAGAATTTGAATAATTCTCTAGAAAAAAGTAACTTAACAAAATAAACTCATAAAAATTATAAAAGAAATGTTGAATGATCTATATTCACCAAAGAATTGGAATCAAACATTAAAATCCACAGTACCCTCAAAAAATAAAAATAAAAATAAAACCAAGTTAGACGGTTTTTAGAACACAGCCAAACCTGCAGTAATTAGTTACTTAAGAGTTTTTCAAAGAATACAAAATCATGGAAAAGATGACACAATACCAAATCTGAAAAAGTATACTATTAGGAAGTTTTAAACTTAACTCCTTTGTGAACATGTCTGCAAAAAATCAAATAAGATATTAGCATAAAGCCAATAATATACTTTAAAAATAAAAATACATGTATATATTTTATATGAAATATGTCTTACATATAATTATGCTATATTATATTGTGTATTACTTTAATATTAATTGTCTATTTACCAAGTAGAATCCTGAAGAATTCAAGGAAATATTTAATATGATATATTTATAGGCTAAAGGAGAAAAATAGACCTGTAGAAAAATCACCATTAAATTTAATACATTGCCATAATAAAAAGAAAAATCCCAGAAAATCAGTAGCAAAAGGAAATCTCCTAAATCTGACAAAGTGTATTTTAAAACCTACAGAAAACATCATAGGTAATAATAAAAAAAAATCTAAGTATTTCCTTCCTGTAAGACAGGAAAGAAGAAGAAAAAAATTGATATCACCACACCAATCCACCACTGTTCAGATGGTTTTAGCCAGTGGAATGAAGCAGAAAAGTGGGGTGGGGGGTAAGAGAAGGAAAGTTTTCAAATTACAAAGTAATCATTGTTCTGTAGGCCTGCTCACATCTTTTCGAAGGCCTTTGATTTTGATCTTTCTGAAACAGAATCCCCAAAACTACATTTCTCAGGTTCCTGCGCTATTAAGTGTAGTCTAGATTAATCATTTAGATATCTATATCTATATTAATTGCAATTTAGATTTTCCCAATCAGAGGCACCCAGAAGAGGTTTTGATTCAGACTTGTATGATGTGTAGGGTGCCATGCTGTACTTATTTATAATGCTTCTTTTCAGATTCAAGAGTCCAGCTTTGGATAATAAATTGTAGATCTTTCTCAATTACATAAGTAAAAAGGCAACATTTGGAGATATGTTTGTCTAATACAAATCATGACAGAAGTGGAATGAATCTGGAGCTTTAACTATGGGAGTCTGCATGTACGAGCTTCTACTTTATGGTGGAGGGTTTAAAGTTCCAGAGACAGCAATCTGTGTTTTAATAAGCATACAAGGTGATTCTGAAACATGTCCAAGTTTCAAAGCCACTGCTCTTGAGAAATTCTTGCCCACACACACAAAGAGAAATATATAAGGATGTTGACCACGGCACTTTTGCAATGACAGACTAAGTGGAAATAACTTCAGCATCCTCAGTAAGGGGAGGGATAAATAACAGACCTAGCTGTATAACAGATTCCATATATCAGTTAAAATGAAGGAATAAATCTCAAAAACCTAATGCTGAATAGGAAAGCAAGTTGTGAAAGGATTTTTATAGAATAATATCACTTACTTTAAAATTCTAAAGCACAAAACCATGGAATATCTTAATTATATTCATACACTTTATAATAAAAACAAAAAAAATATTGAGTGTAACACACACACACACACACACCAGTTTCAGAACAGTGGAGGAAGGCAATAAATAGCTTAGGGGACATCCATTAGTGACAGTATTTTCATATTTATTATATCTGGGTATTGGATTCATTGATTTTTGTCATATCTTCTATATGTTTTTCATTTAAAAAATCATATTAAAATAATAAGGTACATCTTTATTTGCTTTTTAAGTTTACTTTTACTTGGTGAAAGTCATGGATAAAATTATTTTATAAAACATTCAGCAAATGTTATACTGCTTCATTTCAAGGAACCTATTGTTAGATGCTCGGTCCATAATTAAAGGCAAAACGTATACTGAGCAACTCAATAAAAATGCATTTTTACATTTACATTGCATTCAACTTGATCTTTGAAATTGCTGGCCATCAATAATTTAGGGCAGATAAACTACTCAATCCTAAGTGAAAAATGACAAGGGTGGCACATATATACAACTGCTTTCCTTGCATATTACGATGAGATTTAATGCTCCTTAAATATGAAATCTGGGTAAACCTTAAAGTAAAAAAAATTGCTCTTGAACGTATTTGGGAGTTCCTATCTTTAAATGCTTTATTTTCCTGAAATATTACACACCTATAAAATGTATGAATTAGTAAACTCAGCTTTCCAATATTATTAACTTTCTGAATCACTGAAGGGGTATCAAGAATACTTGAAGAAAGACAAAACATAAGGCTAATTATCAATCCATCTATTATCTATGAAATCCCCCATCTATCTGAGACAACTTTTAATTTTTCATTCTAGACTATGCCAACATTTAGTATTCAAATGCAAATGCATAACTGTTAATCTATAAAGACTACATACACAGGTGACAGGTAATGAATAACTGCAAGAATTCTATGTTTCTAGGATTTTATTTAATCTTAAACATCAGTTTAGACTTTCTATTAGGTAACATTAAAATGTATCACTTGTGTAAACTTAATAGAGTTCATAAAAGTACTTTTACTAATTTTGTGTATAACAAAAAGGTATGTATTATTAATATTTAACTATGTGACCAAATATTTAAACTTTTTAGCAAATTTCTAAAGTGTTAAGAACTCTGAGAAACTGTAAGGCAAATCTAATAACCAGACATCAGAAACATTTACAAAGAGCAGAAAATTCAAATGAAGCTCTAAGGAAAAAACAAGCGAGAAAGGTGAAGAAAGGGAACTTCTGAAAATGAAAGGAGTAAAGAGCTAGAGTAGAGCTCATCAAAGTTACAAATCCTTAACTAGTTATAAAAACACAAGTGTAATATGAAAGATGAGAGTACTAATCTGTAGACTGAATCTATGATATTGAGAACAAAGTTAAGTGAATCAAATATATTAAATGTGGTTGTGGTGGAATATTTCAGCGAAACTTCTACTCAGTAATGGGAGTTGTTTTCATTGCATACATGGGAAGCAAAAAAAAAATTATGGTGTTGGGAAAACTGGACAGTCACATGCAAAAGAATGAAACTAGGCCACTCTCTAACACCATTCACAAAAATAAACTCAAAATGGACTAGAGACTTGGACATACGACCAGAAACCATAAAGTTTTTAGAAGACAACATAGGCAAGACGTTTCATGACATCAGTCGTAGAGAGGCCTTTGGGGACTCAACTCCAGCATCAAGGGAAACTAAAACAGAAATAAACAACTGGGACTACATCAAACTAAGGAGCTTCTTCACAACAACAACAACAACAAAATATCACCAAAAACAAAAAGAAACCTATTAACTGGGAGAAGATATTTGCATTCAATATTTCCGACAAAGATTTTAATATCTAAAATATACAAAGAACTCGTAAAACTCAACCACAGAAAAATAGGCAATTCAATCAAAATATGGGGAAGAAGAATTGGAGAGACACTTTTCTGAAGAAGATAAACAGATGGCCAATGGGCTCATGAAAAGATGTTCCTATTTAATGGCCATCAGAGTAATGCAAATTAAAACAACAATGAGATATCACCTTACAAGTGAAAGACTGGCTATCATCCAAAAGTCTGGAAACAACAAATGCTGGCGAGGATGCGGAGAAAAGAGAACACTTCTGCACTGTTGGTGGGAGTGCAAATTGGTGCAAACCTTATGGAAAACAGTTTGGAGATTCCTCAAAAACTTGAAGATGGAAATCCCCTATGATCCCATCATTCCACTTCTGGGCACCTACCAAAAGATACAAAAGCACCCATCCACAGAGATGTATGCATTCTCATGTTGATTGCAGCCCTATTTCCACAATAGCTGAGAAACGGAAATTACCTAACTGTCCAACATCAGATGAATGGCTAAAGAAGATGTGGTGTATATATATATGAGGAATATATATATATATATATGAGGAATCAAAATGCTTCCATTTTATCAAATACAATTAAGATCTGCTAGAACTACACATGATTAGTAGTTTGTCATGAATCCTTAGCGCAAGAATCATAATACACATTTCTAAAATGTATTACAGGTTTAAGGTAGAAGCAGAAAAACTTTCCAAAACTTTAAAGTAGAAAAAAGATGTTATCATCACAAGTTTACAATCTGTGTCTATCGAGTTTTCAGCTCTAAATAGACTGATATGTCAGCTTAAAGGAGGGCATTGTCTATGGCACATGTAAAAGCCATGTCTCCCCAAGGTTCTTTCAAGATTGGATGAGAAGCAAATGAGGGACCCTGAACCAAGTGAAATATTGGGTTGGCCCCAAAGATCTTGAACAAGACAAGGATGATCACTCCGATCACTACTATTCAACATAATTCTGGAAGTCATGGCCAGAGCAACAGGCAAGAAAGGGACATCAAAGGAATCCATATAAAATAAATTTTAATCGTTTGCAGATGACATGTTATTATACCTATAAAACCCCAAAGACTACAACAAATTGTTAGATACAATAAATATAGCCAAGTGGCAAGATATAAAATCAATAGTATTTATATGCAAATAATAAAGCACAGTAAAGAGAAATCAAGAAAAAAAAATCCCATTCATAGTTGCAACAAAAATGATAAAATACCTGGAAATAAACTTAACAAAGGAAGCAAAAGACCTCTACATTGAAAACTACAAGAAATTGATAAGAAGAAATAGAAAAAGAGAGGAAAAGAAAAAGAATATTCCATGGTCATGGATTGAAAGAATTAAAATAGTTTAAAAGGGCATTGTACCCAAAGTAATATACAGATTTAAGGCAATTTTATAAAAATTCTACAAACATTTTTCAAGCAAATTGAATAAACAATACTAAAGTTTGTATAGAACCAAAAAATGCCTCAAAGAGACAAAACTATCCTCAAAAAAAGAAAAAAAGGAGGAATCACACCCCCCAACTATATCATCAAAACAATATTTGTTATCATCAAAACAATATGGTATTGGAATAAAAATGAACAAAGAGACCAGTAGAATAAAATTGAGAGCCAAGAAATAAAACCACACTTATATGGGCAGCTAACCTATGACAAAGAAACCAAACATATACAATGGAGGAAGGAAAAGCTATCCAACCAATGTCCAATGGGAAATGTGGACAGCCACCTGCAAAAAACAGATTATTAGTGTCATATACAAAACTTAATTCAAATAGTACAAAGAATTGGATGCAAGATTTGAAACTACCAAATACATAGAGAAAAAGGTAGGGGAAACGTTCCATGACATCAACTCAGATACATCTTTGGGGAAGTGACATCTATGGCAAAAGAAACTAAAGTAAAACTAAACAAGTGGGACAAAATCAAACTTTAGTTTCTGTACAGAGAAAGAAACCATCACTAAACAAAAAGGCAACCTACCGAATGGGAGCTTAATCTCCAAAATATATAAAGAGCTCATACAGCTTAACAACAAAACAACAAATGGTCCACTCAAAAAATGGGCAGAAGAACTGAACAGACCCCTCTCTAGCAGAGAGAAGATACACAGATGACCTACAGACACACGAAAACATGTTTTACATAACTCACCAACAGGAAAACGTAAATAAAACCCACAATGAGGTATCAGCTCACACCAGTAAGAATGGGCTATATATAGAAAAGACTAGAAACAACAAATGTTGAAGAGGGTGTAGAGAAAAAGGAACTCACCTGTACTATTGGTGGGAATGTATAAATTAGTACAACCTCTTCAGAAAACAACTTATTCAATCCAACTATCCCACTCCTAGGCATATTTCCAGAGAACACAAAAATTCTAATCAGAAAAAAAATCTGTACCCTTATGTTCATAGCAGCACAATTCACAATAGCCAAGAGACAGAAACAACCTAAATGCCCATTAACAGATGACTGGATAAAAATGCTATATGTATGTGTGTGTGTACATATATATATGCATTTATACACACATACATGTATATAGATATTTAATGGAATTCTATACAGATATTTAAAAAGTTGAAATTATGACTTTTGCAACAACCTAGATGGAACTGGAAGTGATAATGCTAAGTGAAACAAGCCAGAAAGAAAGGTAAGTACAGGACGTTTTCACTCATATGTAGAATATAAAGAAATAACACAAAGGAACAGATAAATTTTAACTAAATTCACATGACATAAGACTGTGTCTAAGGGGGCTGAGGATGTGGAACAAGGGAAAGAAGGAGGTGACTAGCTGGTAGTAAGGACACTGGAACTTTGGCGGTGGGTCTGGTCTGAAACTCAAACAGCCAGAGATTCGATAAATCGGGAAAAATTCATTTTAAAACAGAAATACTGAGTTGGTTCAGGTACAGTTTCTTAAGTGTTTTGGTTTCCTCTTGGTTCTTTTGGCTAGTGTAAGCCACTAAATACAGAAAACATTCATTTCTAAATAGATGTATTAGGTGGAATTTAGTTTTTGTTTTTGTCGGAAAGAGTTACTCAAAAGAACCACCATCCAAAATAATTCCACTCCTCAGAGGCAAATAATTTAGCTATTTCTCTTTGTGGCTATCTTCATATTTCTAAATAATGTGCTTAAGCTGCTGTATCTTGATTAACCGATTTTGGAAATTAAGTATTGACTTACCACACTATTTTGGGGCAAATTAATTTACATCCATCTTCCTCTCCCCATTTTTCCAACATAAATACATCCTGTGTTTTCTTTTATAATCAAAGCAAAATTTATAGAGTTAACATTGATTTAGATTTTTAAATATTGTTCGCTGCTAAATTAAGCAGTTGACAATGAGTCTCTCTCCTTTCTGTGTAACTCTTTTTTCTCCTGGCATCATTAATTGTTCCTACCTAGAATTTGCTGAGATTTTGTAGTTGTATGTTCTAGGGGCTAAATCTCCCCGTGACCTTTAACAATGCATCTCAACTTTCCCTACAGTGAAGGCAAGCAGATGATCATTTTTTCCTGGAGCCTTCCACCATCCCCTCCAGTAAATTTAGATTGTGTATTCTCTAACCCTAATGCACAGCTAAAATTTTCCTTCAGCACCATCCTGAGTATTCTCTACACTTTTCTTCTGCTTCCTGAATCCCATGCCACCCCTTTCTTGGTTTAGTACCTCATGGTGGTAGAATACATCCTCTTGCAGTTTCCTGGGTAAATATAAGTGGATAAGGAAGGAAATGAGGGTTTTCCCCATGCAAAATACTCATTTTAACTGAATCTCCCCTTTTCAATCCAGCACCCCATCTCTGGTCCTCTTCTTCAGTTTTTACCTCCTAACTTTCCTGATAGGTTCTCAAATAACAATTATTTTAGAGGAAGTAACAGATAAAGCTTTATTTCATTTGAAGAGCCAGAATTTGTTATAGGAAAAGCAGATATGCAGGTTCAACATTTGGAAAATTCAGAGTAAAGCATTTGTTTTTTACTGTGAGTCACTGAGTATGGAGGATATAATGTATGTTGTAAGGGTATTTCCCAGTATACAGGGAGGAAGTCTTTTCTGAGCTGGGGAAGAGCATCTGGGAACGGGGAGCAAGGCAAGAAATGGAGACTCAGTGAAACTCTACTTTCTGCCCTGCCATCTTGGAATCAAAGCCTCAGGGATGATGGAGACTCAGGGGCAGGCCTTAGGGAACAAGGGTGGGGACGCTTGTGTTCTGTCTCTCTGAACACAGGAGGCTGCAGAGAGGTGAGGTGAAGCGTACTGAGAGGACAGTAGGTCTCAGGAAAACTGTGGGTTCAGACAACAAAGATGTCACAATATGATAGTCCAATGACACCCAACAGATTTGGACACAAAATTTCCAAATACAGGAGGTGGCAGGCTGGACTGTATCACTGGAATTGGCGGTCAGAGCACAGAAATCAGATATTTCTCCTCAGTAGCCAAGATCATTGGAAATCATCAAGGAATTTAGATCTTTCTCAAGAACTCTGAGCAAAAGAATGAAGTAGAGAGATCGAGAGAGTTTCCTCCTCCAAGAAGTCTGCATTAATTTGGGAGAAACAGTTTTAATTCAGAAGAGATTATGTTCTGAATGGAGAGTTGTAAATGTAGAAATGCAGATTAGCATGCAAATTTCAGTTCAGCTATAAAAGAGAAAAAGGAGAGGACAACATTCCTGCAAATACCTCTTGCAGTGTGTAAATTGCAACTTGCTAATTAATATTAGTGGTTTTGTTTAGGGTTTAGAAAAATGGCATATTCCTGGTTGATGATCATAGGCTGTTTCTTAGTAGCAGTTCTCTAACTGTAAAGCATGGGGCTTTCCTGTCATACACAGAGAGACACAGGCAGCAACGAGACTGTATCCTCTCTCTTTGTAACTTGATTTCTGTAAAAACTGTGTTTCTTTCCCATTTCTACAATTATTCAAAAGTGGCTGTATTTTTTACAGAGCACCTTTGAACAGAGATGACTACCCAGAACTCAAGGTTAGTGGTGGGGAAGTAAAGGAAGAGGTTTGAGGATGGCCACAAATTTAGGGAAGTCCTGGGCTATGAAGAAGGTGTCTACATGATGAATATTTGAAAGTTATGCTTCTCAAGACTTTATGAACATGATATTCCCGTCAGGTTTGTTAAAAGATGATTGAACCACACCTCACAGAATTTGACCCAACAGGTCAGAGGTGGGGTCTGAGAGTTTACATTTCTAAAGAGTTCCCAGGCAATCCTGATGATACTCATCTGGGACCATGCTTTGAAAGCACTGCTTTTAAAATATACTGGAGGCTCAGTTCAAGATCTTCTCTACCTACTTCATCAGATCTTCAAGGCAAAGTAAGTAGAGAACATCCGTCCCTTTTCCTTTTTCTCTGAGAAAGCATGTTGCCTGTAGCAGTTAGGAGTGCATTCTTCTGCCAATAACAAAAAACCCCACTAAGATTGACTAATGCAAAACGAACATTTTGCTCCACCAGCAGTATGTTGCTAAATGTTTAAGAACTAGCTCTCTAGGAAGGGGGAACCCTGATAGTTGCATTTGCTGCTTTTCGTGGTGCAAATACTCCCACCATAGTGATGTGACTGAAAGGAGAATTAGGAAAAGATGAGCACGATGATAACTCCAGCAACAGCTCCAACTTGTTTAGATATAACTGATTCTCAAGGTCTTCATATTCTTAACATGATTATAAAACTCTCTTTAATCAGGAAAATCAAAGCTTTCCCAGCAGCCTCATCCACCAAATTATTGTTTTTGTCTTACTGACAAAAAGATAGAAGATGGTTGGTTAACTAGAAGATGGCTAAGGGAAGGGAGGTTATAGACAGGGGTTGGGTCAGCTAACAAAGGAGGTCTGTTCCACTACCCTGTTGTAATCATTTCAAGGGTCTCTTTATTGTGTTCCCTGTCTTAAATCAAGATATAATTGGCATATAACATTATAATCATTTCAGGCACACAATATAATGATTTAATATAGATATATATTCAAAATGACCACCACAATAAGTCTAATGAACCTCCATTACCATATGTAGTTATGCCATGTTTTTAAATTCAATCCGATTTCACTTTTATTAAGTTAAAGAGATGGAGAGAACACAGTTCTATACCTTGGTTTCTATTTCTCCTAGAAGTATTCTTAAGTCACCTGCCACCTCAGAATAGTGCAGTTATAAGCAATGCATTTCGTGGAGGTGCAGCTAGGCCAGGGAAGGGAGGTGGGCCTGACTCATCAGTCAGCGTTTTGAAGGCCTGGTGAGTTTTTTCAGGTTGACGACATATTGCTGACATGGCTGAGGATGTGGAAGCTGAGCATGATTGAAGACTGCCCACAAAGGACCATTTTCCTATTCAGATGATCTCTTTTTATTCCATCCTGCTGAAGTGAAAACTGATTATTCTAGAACACAATGGGCCAAGAGTAAACCTGTCAGCAGGACTTAGGTAAACAAACTTCTGGCATCCTCCTCAATATGTCAGACATCCTTTCCCTTTTTCCAGACCCCATGTAAGAGGCCTGGGAAAGAACACTTGGACTGGAGCTTACACAAGTGAGCTCTACCTTTGTACATCACTGATGAGAAGGTAACTGATACAGTCATTATGGAAGACAACATAAAAGTTCCATAAAAAGCTAAAAATAAAACTACTATCTGACCCCCTTCTGGATTACATCCAAAATAAATGAAATTAATATCTCAGGAAGATATCTGCACTCCCATGTTCACTGTAATATTATTTACAATAGCCAAGACATAAAAACAACCTATAACAAAGAAAATGTGATATACAGACAAATGGAGGTCATTAAGTGAAATAAGATAAGTATAGAAAGATCATTTTGCATGATCTCACCTATCTCTTTTTAAATAGTCATTCAGAAGCAGAGAACAGAATAGTGGTTTTCAGGAGCTGACGGCAGGGAAATGGGTATGTGGTGGTCAAAGTATATAAACTTTCAGTTATAAAAGATGACTTCTGGGGCTCTAACACAGAATTGTGACTACAGTTGACAATACTATGTTGTATATTTGAGATTTGCTAAGGGGATAGGTCTTAGTTGCTCTCACCACTAAATTTTTTAAAATGGTAACTACACAAGGTGCTAAAATGTTCATCAGCTTGACTGCGGTGATCATTTCACTATGTATTCAGATACCAGAACATCACATTTGCCAACTTAAAACTGTACAATTTTATTTGTTAATTATATTGCAAAACGGCTGGGAAAAAAATAATCCACTCTCAATTACTAGCACTTTGACCTTGAACCAGTCACATCTCTTTGCTCAGCTTCATTTAGGCCATCTGTAGTCGAGGGGTCAAACTGTACCCTTGTCATATGGGTCATCTGAGTGCTTCAGCAGCTGAACACTTCTAGGTGGCTGACATGAATAAAGAATGATTTTCCATTAGATTACAACCACAGTGCTGTTACTATTCAATGGCTACCTAATCAGACCTCTCCTTCATCCCAAATTAATCTGTAATGACTTCAATTGTCACTTACAGTTTTTGAAATGCTTGCCTCTACATTTTCCTCATTTACTCCCTGCAACCCATTTGAGGTAAATAGGACAGGCACTATGTCTCCAATATATTTCTTTTTGGGAATGTGCAACTCTCATTCTAAGATCCCCATAGTCTACAGAAGCAATTCTCAAAGCATGGCCATATATCAAAATCTCCAGAGGGCACCTATTCCAAATTCTTATTCCTGACTCCTAATCTAGGCCCACAAAATCAGAATCTCAGAGACTGAGGGCCTGGAACTTGTTTGCTTTTGTGGGAAAAGAAATTAAACCAAACACCTTCAGGTGACTTTTATACACCCTAAATTTGAGAATAACTGGTTTGCAGAGAAAGGGTAAAACGGGGCTCACATCTGAGGCCCTCTATGTGCCAGGTACTGTCTCAGCTGTACTTTCATTCATTCATCATAACAACTCAGTAAATTATATATTGTTCTTAAATAAAGTTTTTATTTTGGAATAATTTTAGATTTATGAATAAGTTGCAAAGATTGCAGTGATAAAATGCCCCTCGTCCAGTTTCAGTTTGCCTTATTATTATTATCTTACATTACTATTATTAGTTTGTGAAAATTAAGCAATCAATCAGCATCGGTAAATTCATGTTAAGTAAACTCTAAATTTTATTCAGATTTTGCCAGTTATACCACTAATGTCTTCTTTCTGTTTTGGATCAGTCTAGGATACTACATTGCATTCAGTTATTATATCTCCTTAGTCTCCTCTAATCTGTGACAGTTTCTCAGTCTTTTTTTTTTTTTTTTTTCAAGACCTTGACAGTTTTGAGGAGTATTGGTCAAGTATTTTATAGAATGCTCCTTAAGTTGGGCTTGATGCTTTCCTCATGATTAGACTGTGGTTATGAGTTTTGAGAAAGAATAGCACAAAGGGGAAGTATCTTTCTCATCACATGATCATGATATCAGAGACTACATGATATCCACATTACATTGCTTGGTGATATCAATAAAGTATACATTTATAATTCCAATTTAACTAGTTAGGAAACAAAGGTTTATTAAGCCCAGTTTCCAAAACTGCTAAGTGACTGAATTAGAGTGAAGTTTAGTTTCTCTGCCATTTTGGTTGCTAGTGACTACTCTAGCTTATCTTCCCACCTTGCCATTCTCCTGTTGTTTTATGCTCTGCTGAACCTCTAAATTCTCCAATTCTTTCAGAGTTCAGCTCAAATCCAATCTGCTCTTTCAAACTTTCTATGACTACCAACATATTCTGCTTTGATAAAATCCTGAAGTGCATACTGTTTGCCCCTCCAATTTTCCACTTTGCATATACTGTCTTAGCCACTGGCTTGGTTTTCCAAGCTAAAATGGAATGATAATGGAGACTAACCTGCATTTGAACCCATTTGCTCCTGAACTGAATGATCTTAGTCTCTTATCATCTTCATTCCTCCACATGGTAGTCATAGGAATGCTTCTAAAACAAAAAATTAAGTTCCTTAAAACTCTTCAGTGACTTCTCATTATTTGTAAAATAAAGTTTACATGTATGATCCTAACATACAAGCACTTTCATGATCTAACCCTTATCCACTACTTCATCTTATCTCTCGCCATTACCTCATAGTCCACTCCACAGTGTTTAACCCTCCAAGCCTGCATTTCACTCATGATGAACTATTGGCAATTTATAAGTGCCCCATAGGGGCACTTTTCTGAGTCCTGTACCTTTGCATCGCTGTCACCAGTGAGGATGCTATTGTAGAAGACTTCAATCTAACCCAGCTGATAGAACAAGGACAATTATAATACTGTGTAACAGAAAGTTGAAAATCAGGGATGGTTGTCCAGCAATTCAACAATGTCACCAGACACAGGTTCTTTTATTCCTTTGCCATTCTCAGAAATTTTGAGTTGACTTAGATCAGCTTCCTGCATAGTCAAAAGATGGTTGTGGTGTTCTAAGCATCCATTCATAGCATAGCAATACCCAGAGTCAACAATAAATGAATGAACAAATAAATAAAGAGTATCTCTTCCAGTTTTCAGTTGTAAGAACAAGAACATTTCCTAAAGCCCCGCCCACCTCACTCCAAGCAGATTTCCTTTCCTATTTCACTGGCCAAAACTGGTTTATATAGTCACTCCTAAATTAATCAAAGAGGAATGGACCTACTATAATTGATTTTAACCAGTCAGCACTTACTCCTAAAGGTAGGGATAGGGTCACTCTTTCTTTGGTCAAGTAGGAAAGAAGACACATGAGAAAAATTTGGCTCTTCCACAAAGAAAGAAGGTAATGGGTCTTAAGAGAGCAGCTATACTGTTATTGTTGCCATATCTTCCTTGTCTACTAAAGGACTTTCTCAACCTTTCTCAACTCAACTCAAGCATTACCTTTTCCAAGAAGCCTTCTCTGGTACCACCAAGCAGAGTGGAATACTTTGTCCTCTGAACTCCCACAATACTGGGTTCATAGTTCCACTATAGCACTTATTACATAGTCATAATTCTGCTACTTTCAGGAAAGTGAAACCTAGAAAGAAAGGTATCATGTTCTATTCTTTTAAGTTCAACCTTGCTGGAAGAAGGGGGAAGAAGGCAAAAGGGAAGGACAGAAGGCTGGAAAGAGAAAATAATTTAACTTCTTTGAGTATCAAGTTTTTCACATGCAATACAGGATTAATTTTAATTCCTAATAGTTACTTTAAAGTTTAAATGAAATAGTAGAAATTACCCAACACAGTTCCAAACACACAGGTTTCCTCTTTATTTTTGGAGAACACGTTTTCTTCTTATAAATACCGTCCCTCACCTTTCTTACACATTTCCTAGTGCAATGCTTTCTACAATAGTTGCTCAATAAGTGTGTTGATGGTTTAATTGCTTCAACCTAAAAAAGAGATGACTGAATAAGTTAAATAACCAACTCTGCTTGCTATGCTCTGATTTGCTTTATTAGATTAGTTATGAGAACTTTTTAATAACATTTCCCAAATTCTCTATTAAACAGCCTCTTCATTGAGGCTGCACTTTCTGCTATGATGACCTTTCACTAGGCACTCTTTTGCTTTTCCACTACACTCTCTTCAGTATTCTGGGCTTCATTTCAGATCTGTCCTTCTGAGGTATGCCTTCCTCCCCCTTCCTAACACTTCTTTGTTGCTAAAAATAGGTTATGTCCCTTT
Source organism: Solenodon paradoxus (assembly GCA_004363575.1). Taxonomy (NCBI): domain Eukaryota; kingdom Metazoa; phylum Chordata; class Mammalia; order Eulipotyphla; family Solenodontidae; genus Solenodon; species Solenodon paradoxus. The sequence goes on along the minus strand of RJWH01002461.1, from coordinate 154,033 downwards.
GGAGGAAAAACACTTGGCAAATCAGTTTGCTTTTATAGGTACAGCTTTATACTGGTCTCTGTGAGACTGGGGGATGGATTAAACAAAGGAAGAAGCTCACCACCATCTCTGTCTCTCCATGTACCCCTGCATCCCTCAAGGAGTTTATAGAGCATATGTAAAAAGAGCAATGTCATACTCATCAGAAATGATGAGGAAACTAAGTGAGACTTTGCAGAATAAACAAAACAGCCCGCTCAGAGGATTACCAGAAAACATTCTGAGGAAGCATTTTATCAAAGGGCCCTAAGCCCAACCCAGTAGACTGGGACTGGAGCTGCTGGTGATCAAGATTTAACAAACTCACTTCTCCAAGGACAACTGGAAAATTTATATGGCCAGTTTCTTTTAGACTATACCTTTAGGGGTTCCCTTGGCTAGACTATCTCTCTTGGTACACTATCAGGTTGGATTCTGCCTCTACTCATTTCTTTATTCATCCTGTGAAGCTTTGTGATATCAACTCTTGGTATCACTGTATTACCTATATACATCATTAGCATATTACCTATCTCATCACTAAATCCATGTCAAATATTCTTCTCATCCATTAGATATTCAACTGTTTTGAGATACTCTATTTCCTGGCAAGTACAAAATGTTCTATTAGAAACAATATTTAGTCCTCCTTATATTTGGTATATATGTGAAAGAATGCATTCATGTAGATGGATCCACATCTCCACAGGTATCAAGGCATAAACAAGTTGTATCCATGTATATGCGCATGCAAAAATTTGTATCTGCACATATTTCAAAATGAAAGTGTTTTTACCACTTTGTACTCTGAAACTCCTCATGGACTTGCAATTGTCCTAATTTCTTTGAATGAAAGTAGCAAAACTACAAATTAAAATTGCTCAGAGGCCTAAATTTAAAGGTAACTAGCCCAATTTAGCAGAGCCATCCCCAAACACAACTTCCAGTCATGACAAAACTCTCTCATACATCAAGGTCATATCTGTCTTTTTGTAACTCTTACCATTCAAGTATTCATAAAAAGTCTATTACAGCATAAACTTTCATGCTTCCTTGGGAATGGTATTTCTATCCATCTTACCATTTAATCAAAAACTCTCAAAGCATCTTTAAACCCTAAACAAAAGTCTATGAGATGTTTTAGGTGAGTTAATAAAGGTTACAAAGCTGTGTCCATGGTCACATAAACAAGTGGTTAACCATTGAACCACTGGTCCTTTTGAGAATCCAATGAAAATAATGGATCCTCTTATAGAACACTGCACTTGCAGTAATCTTTTTTCTTACAAATACAGGAAGATTACAAATCCTGTGAAGCCCATTCATTCACGGTCTCATTGATGAAAAAAAAAATTCCTCACTACCATTTTGTTCTGTGTAGAGGAGGGGAGGAGAAACAAGGCATGGTTTTCTCCTTCATCGATCTTTGTTTTTAATATTAAGTACTTGTGAAACATTTAACAGCAATAGTATATGGTATATGGTAAAGTATTCATTATATATGGAGATAGAAAATTCCATTCTTGTCTGTACAGCAGGTCTTTGTAAATGACCATCAAATACTCATATTCCACAAGGGAAATAAAGGAAATTTGCTGTGTTCTCAGATGGGCTATCTGAGCACCAGAGGGACAGAGGAAGTTGATAGTCATTGCCTGTACATGGTGCTAGATTAATGTTTATGAATAAATGATCCCACAATAAAATGTTCCTTGCCCCTCCAGAGAAGAAAGCTAAAAAGAGCAATTAAAATATTTCATTAGCCTTCACGCTTCCTTGGGAATGGTATTTCTATCCATATTACCATTTAATCAAAAACTCTCAAAGCATCTATAAACCTTAAACAAAAGTCTACGAGATGTTCTAGGTGAGTTAGCAAAGATTACAAAGATGTGTCCAAGGTCACATAAACAAAACTAAAGAATGAAACCCAGAAGTCTCTCTTTCAATCAAATCTTAGCTAGGGAAAAAAGCACTGGCATGTCTATTTTAATTTTGTAATAATGAAACTTTCTAATAGAGTAATTGAACAGCCTTAAGAAGTGATTAATCTTCTTTGAAATCCAGATGTGACTCTACTTTCTTTACATACGGGTGACCTTGCAATCTCAGTAAAGAAATTCCATCAAATAAGATAATAGGCAAAACCTCTTAGTTGTTTCATAATCACTTCTACTTCTTCTATAAAATTATAATGACACAAAAACTGTTTTCTTTTAGCCAGTACCGGTGAATTTTAGTTTTTTATGTGTGTATTATATTATAAGGATGGTTTTGTTCAGTGTTGGTTTTGATTTAATAAAAGGATCTTACTTAAACACAAAATCCTTTCAGCGGGTCAAAGAAGTTAAAACTCTACCAATTAAAAATGAAATATCCCTCTAGCCCTTTATTATGTCTTTTTCCAGACACATCAAAGAGCTAGTATAATATAGAGAAGGATCAGAAAGTAGAAAGTTCAGGTGCTGGCTCTCCCATCCCAATAATTGTCTGACCTTGATCACATCATCTAGCCAATCTGAGCCTCCATTTTACCACCAGTAAAAAGTCTGTATCAGTGTTAAAGCACTAAAGTTTCACCCAGGTAAACAGAAGAAATGCTTACCTGGAAATATCTGGGAATCCCTCCACATGTATAGTATTAGTGTTAGGGTCAAATCTAAGTAGTGAGCTTGAATTAAGATTACTACCATACATACTTCTCTTTTACCTTCTGATCCTAAACTGCATCTGAGTTGCCCATAATATTACGAACATTCAAAGCCATTTATTTTGGACAAAGATAAGATACATTTAATGACTTGTTCCAAAGTCTGACAGCAGAATAAAAACAGCAACTGAATTCAGAGACTCCAAAGTTCCCAGTTTAATGTGTTATTCAATAGCCAATTAACAGTTATTAACATGCTAGAATATAAGTACATCCTTAGAATACTGTTGATAAATGAACTTGAAAAGGGGAAAAACAATCCTTATTTTTCACATTAACATATACAGAATCAGGCTAGTTTGGAGAAACAATTCAGAAGTGTAATCCTGAACAGATGGCTGCTCTCTACATGCTATCTCTGAAGGGATTTTGTTTTCAAGGTAAATAGAAACAAATGTTATAGATCGCACAAGAAGCATTTTCCATCATGAAACAGGTATCATATTAATTACATTTGTCTGAAAAAGACAAAAACTAGTCTGTGAGCATTCACTGTCATTCCATTATTAAATTACTCTTATTAATAGACAATATGTTCCGCTACTTCTAAGAGATTTAAATCTGACCATTCCACCTCTTCATTCCTGTCTCCCTTAGTTCCTAACAACATTAAGCCACAAAAGTAGTTTGTCTCTCTTAAAATGTTTCTTTTAAATCCAATAAAATGTGAGTATGTTTAAGAGAACAATATATATTCATTTATTCAACAAATATATCCAGACTTACACTATGAAAGGGCAAAAGACTTACAAGTTTCAATTCTATCACTGATAATATGACATATGACAACTTCTGGGGCCTTAGTTCCACCATAAGTAAACTGCTCACCTGAAAGTCCTTATGTAAATATATCCATGCAACCATCCATCCATGCATCCACCCATGCATGCATGCAGTAAGATTCACTGAGCCCTAATCTGTTCTGAGTATTGGCATGGTACTAGAGGTATGGCAGTAAACCAAATAGACACAGGCTCAACCTGAGGAGCTTATTCTATAAGAAATAACAGAAGAGACCAAAAGTGAAAGATCTTATTTGAACCGGAAAGTGAGAGCAGATATCCTAACTTGGGAGCCTTTAAGTTGGAATTACAAGTGAGGCTCCAGAGATATGGCAGGGATTACAAGAGAAAAAAATGTTATAAGATATGCAAAAAAGAGACTACCCCATAACAGCTTCATATTCACATTGGCTTAAAATAGTAGTTAAAATTAAATCCAAATCCTTCTTCCTTCCTTTGGGTGTGCTTCCCCCAAACCCCCAAAAATTGTTCACTGTTCATTCATAAAAGCTTATATATGTGTGTATATATATATACATATACATACATACATGTGTATATATGTATATATGTATATATATACACATATACAAACCTTCAACACAAATGTACAAACAAAAGAAAGGAGAGTGTGACATCTTCTTTAGTTCAGTATGTCCCAAAAATGTGGTACGTATAACACTGAAAGATAAAATAACTTTAAGTAGTAAGTATACACTTTTAGTTTTCTTTCTTTTTTAAAGGAAAGGTGCAGGCAGGAGTAAAGGTGAATAGATAGGCAGGCAGGAAGAGAGAGGAGGAAGAAGCAGCTTTATTTTATTTTTATTTAGTTGTTCACATTGGTTGTTCCTCCCACAAACCCAGGATTCAAGCCCAAGGGTATGTGGCTTGCTCCTTCATAGGCAATTGACCTAACTGCCGCTCCACCAGGGCGCTCCGGTGCACTTTTCCTAATGGTTAAGTGTTTAATGTGGAAGAAGAAAAAAAACATCCAGCCCATCAAGACTAAATCTCATTGCTGTTTGGGCTGAGTGTGACGCTAAAAAGGTAGTATTGTAATAGTCCACTGCATGCAGCCCATGTGAATGACAGGAGCAGAGCTCAGGGGTGCCCATGAAAGCTTCTAACTTTCACCGTAACTTTAGAGATAGAGGGAGTATACACGCTATCACTAGTAACTGAATCTCACATCCTGAATTTCAATGTGTAAGCAGAGGTGGTCAGTCTCCTACTTTTACATAATGAAAGCAGCCGTAAAGTTCCTAGAGTGACAAAGTCATCTCTATTTGTGGCTTTTTTATAGCGTGCTTCCTTACACTAAAGTGCTTTCTTAGGAAGAACATCGAATACCAACATGAACAACTACAGTTTATAGTCTTTTAAAAATATTAATGCCTTGTGGTTGTCTATCAAAAACCTCAACTGAATTAAGAGAGTACTGGGGTTTTGCTTAAGGATTATGAGCTCCATTTTCTTTAGAATGTTTGCATATATGTTCATGGGGGATCGTGGTCAGTAATGTTCTTTTATTGTAATGTCTTCTTGCTTCTGGAATCAGGGTAATGCTACCCACAGAGAAAGAATTGGGAAGTATTCATTTTTCTTCAGTTTTCTAGAAGCATTTGTGAAATTTTTTTTTCTTAAAAATTTAGCATTTCCAGCTGAAACCTTTTGAGTCATTCAGACTATCACTTCTTGAGTAAGCTTTGATAATGTCTTACAAAATTAATGTGTCTATTTCATCTAAAATATTGAATTTATTGGCCTCTAAGTTGTTCACAATATTCCCTCATTATCCTAATTAACATCAGGCTAATCTGTAGTTATGTCACTTTAATAAATGATAGAGATAAATTCATTAAAATATTCAAAACATTTATGAACATAGAAACATAGCCTTAAAATATATGAAGCAAGAATTGACAGAAATTAATATTAGAAATATACATCATATCTTATTTTTTATCTGTCTGGCTAGAGGTTTATCAATTTTATTGATTTTCATCAAATATCAATGCCTTGGTCTCATTTATTTTTCTGCTTTAGATATCACTGATTTTTGTTCTGATCTTTACTATTTATTTTCTTCTGCATACTTAAGAGTTTAGTTTCTTAATTAAGAATAGAAGATCAGTTTATTAATTTGAAAACTTTCTTTTCTCATTTAGGTGTTTAGTACTATAAATTCCCCTCTAAGTGTAAGTACTGCCTTAGAAACATCCAACAAATTGTCATGTTTTCATTTTCATTCAATTAAAATATTTTCTAAAATCCCCTTTTATTTCTTTCAGCCCCTAGTGATTTAGGTTTGTGTTAGTTTCCAAATATTTGAGGATTTTCTCATTATTTTCTGTTACTGATTTCTAATGTGATATTATCGTGATTAGATAACATAATCTGTACAGTTTGAACCTTTTTAAATGTATAAAAATATGCTTAATGATCTGCAATATGTGCTGAAAAAGTACACTGATTTGGGAAGTATTCTACATCATGTGGGATAATCGATAGATTTTCAATTATTTTTATTGATTTTTAGCTTTTTTTCTTTTGAATAACTGGAAGAGGAGTGTTGAATACTTCAACAATAACTGTGGACTTCTATAATTTGTCAGTTTTTTCATATATTTTAAGGCTGCATGTTATAATGTGTGTAATGTTTTTAATTTTTTCTTTTCTTGATGAGTTTCAACCCTTAATCATTTTGAAATGACTTTTTTATTTCTCCCTGGTTATATTCTTTGCTCTAAAATCTACTTTATCTGATATTAGTTAACTCTTCTAGGATTTTTTATTAGTGTTAGCATGGTATATCTTTTCCTATTCTTTTACTTTTAAATCTATTTATCTTTACATTTCAACTATGCTTCTTGTAAGATAGCATATTTTTGGTTATGTTTAGTTAATCTAATCTGACCGTTTCTGCCTTTTATTGGGATTTTTAGATCATTCACATTTAATGTGATTTTGATATGGCTAAGTGTAAGTCTATCATCTTGCTGCTTATTGTCTATTTTTTTAATTTTTCCTTTTTCCTCTTTTTCAGTCTACTTTTGGATAGAGTATTTTGGATTATTCCATTTTATCTCATATTGGCTTATTATCTGTAACTCATTTTGTCATTTTAGTATTTCCTTTAGGGTTTATAGTAAATATCTTTAATTAATCAAGGTGTACTTTCCAGTGATATTATAACAGTTTATATAGAAGAGCCCTAAACTGTATAGTTCTATTTCTCCTTTCCTAACTTTTGGTCATATATTTACATATATATATCATATAAACCCCACAATACATTTTTATTGTATTTAGAAAATTCGTTCTTTTAAAGAGATTTCCCTAAAAAGAAAAAATGTATATATTTACATGTCATTTCTATCTCTGATGTTCTGTTCTTGATGTAGATCCATATTTCCATTTAATGTCACTTTCTTTCTGCCTAAACAACTTCCTTTAGAAGTTTTAATAGTATGGATCTAATACTGATACGTGTTTATATCATCTGCGTTTCTGAAAAAGTAGCTACTTTGCCTCCTTTTATTTTTTAAGAGATAGCTTCTCTGGCTACAGAATTCTAGGCTAGCAGTATTTTTCTTTAAATGCTTTTAAAATACTGCTCCACTATCTTATCATTTGTATCATTTTCAAAGAGAAATCATTCTCATCTCTCTCTTTGTTCCTATGCATATCTTTATTCTTTATTCTTTGACTGCTTTATTCTGTTTTTAAGATTTTCTATCCCCCCATATTAAATCTATTTAAAACGAGATGACTAACATTCTCTATGAAAAGTAGCATTTTATCTTGTAACTGCCCCTCCTTAGACATATAAAGTGATGATGTGCCCTAAATGATGGTGCCTTAGATTAAATGAAACACAGTGTATAGAAAAAAGATTAAAGGTAAAATAACAAATGTTAAAAAATACTTTTCTCTTTATAACTAGTTTTGAGAACTTTGATTATGATCAACCTTGGTATAGTTTTCTTCAAATTTCTTTTTCACTGTTATCCGTGTATCTATGGATTTGTAGTTTATATCAAAACTTAAGCATTTTTGGTCCTTGTTTCTTCAAATACTTTTTCTGCCCTCTCTTTTTAACTTTATAAATATATTGGCTGGCTTGAAGTAGTGCCTTGCCTCAATGATGTTGTTGCTTTTTGGTTTTTTGGGGGGTTTTTTTTTTGGGGGGGGGCGGGGGTTTCCACAGAAGCTTTATTGAAAGATAATTCAAATACGATGAAATTCATCTACTTAAAGTATACACAAAAGTGATTTTAACATATTCAGAGTCGTGCATCATCCCTATCATGTAATTTTATAACACTGTCATCACCCCCAAAAAGAAACCCCATATTCATTGTATTTATTTTCTATGGCTGCTACAGTAAGTTACCACAAAATTAGTAGGCTAAAATCAAAGCGTTGGCAAGCCTACAGTCCTTTTTAGAGGAGGATCCATTTCCTTGCCTTTCACAGCTTCTAAAGGGCACCCACAGCCCTTAGGTCAATGACCCCTTTCCTCCGTCTACAAAGTCAGTAATAGTGAATGTCTCTAAACATTCACATCTCTTTCTCAGACCAAACCTGGGTGAGTTCTCCATTTTTAAGTGTTCATGTGATGATATATTTAAGTACATTATTCAAGACACTCTATCTTAAGGTCTATACACATGCTCACTTTCGCAAAGTTCTTTTTGTCATATTCAGACGTGACATATTTAATCTTTAGAACATGTTCTGAACATTCAGAACAAATTCTAATAGTAAAATGTAGACATATTTGGGGATCATTATTCAGCCTACCACACTCATTAACAGTAATTCCCCATTGTCCCTCTTCTCCCTTCTAAGCAACTGCTCGTTGACTTTCTTCTTTATAGATTTGCTTGTGTTAAACATTTCATATAAATATAATTATATGATATCTGGTATTGTGCTTGGCTTCTGTCATTTACCATAATGCTTTGAAGTGTCATCTATGTCATAGTATGTATCAGTACTTCCTTTCTTTTTATGGTTGAATAGTATTCCATTGTATGATTACTCCACAATTTGTCATTTCATTAATTGATAGATTTGGGGACTATTTCCTCTTTTGGGCTATTATGAATTATTCTGCTATGAAGATTTAGTTGTGTTCAGGATGTTTTAATTTATCTTGGGTATATACCTAGGGCTAGAATTGTTGGATCATAAGATAAACTTAATTTTTTGAGGAACTATCAAACTGTTTCCAAAGTGGCTGCACTATTTTACCTTCCCACCAGCAACGTATGAAGGTTCCAATTTTCCCACACATTTAACAGGACATTATTATCTGTCTTTTTTATTATAGCCATCCTAGAAGTGATGCAGATGGTGGTTTTGATTTGCATTTCTCTAATAGCTAATATTGCTGAGCATTTTTCAAATGCTTATTGTCCATTTACACATCTTTCTGCGGGGGAGAATATCCTTTCATATCCTTTTCTCATTTTAAAATTGGTTTATTTGGCATGACCTGGTGCAATAGTGGTTTGGTCAACTGCTCCAGCTGAAGCGCGATTCACAAATATCCCAAGGACTCAGGTTCGTGTCCAGAGTGTCAGGGCAGGAGGTAGTAGCCAGAATTTACAAATAAATGAAAATAAATGGGGTACTTCCTTCTTTCTCTTCCTGACTGCTTGCCTGCTTATCTTCATTCCTCCTTGTACCTTTCCTTTAAAAAAATGTTGGTTTGTCTTTTATTATTGACTTATGAAAAGTTTTATTTATGTATTTTGGATAATAGCCCTTAACAGATAAAGGGTTTCTAAATATTTTTTCCATCTCTGTGTTGTCTTGCTCTTCCTTGATATCCTTTGAAGCATAAAGGTTTTAATTTAGATGCAGTCCAACTTACCTATTTTTGTTTTGTTGTTTATACTTTTGGTGTTGTATCTAAATACCATTGCTTGAATGTCACAAATATTTACATCTCTGATTTCTTGTAAGAGTTTTATTATTTTAACTTTTACATTTAGGTCTTTGACCCATTTGGAGATAATTTCTGCACATGGTATGAGGTAGAGATTCAGTTTTCATCTTTTGAATGTGACTATCTAGACTGTACTTTCTCTATTGGATTTTCTTGGCACCCATTCTGAAAAATCAGTTGACCGTAAGGGTTTACTTCTGGTCTATTAATCCTATTCCATTAATCTGTGTCTCTATATTTCTGTCCTTGTGTCCATACTACATTTGTCTCCATTGCTGTAGCTTGTAGAGTCTTAAAACCAAGAAGAATGAATCCTCCAATTTTATTCTTCTTTTTCAGAAATATTTTAGCTCTTCTGGGTCCTTTGCATTCTCACATGAATTTTAAGATAAACTTGATGGTTGAAAAAAAACAAGCAGAGATTTTTATACGAATTATGTTGAACCTTTAGATAATTCGTAGAGTACTTCCAACTTAATCTCAAGTCATTCTAACCCATTAACATGGGATATCTCTCCATTTATTTGAATCATCTTTCATTTCTTTCAACTAGTTTCCAAGGTATACTTCTTTTAAAAATTTATTCCTAAGTATATTACTGTTTTCAATGAGACCTTAAATTGCTTTTTAATTTTATTTCAGATTGTTTATTGCTAGTTACTGAAATACAACTGACTTGCATATGGTTTCGTATCCTTCAACTTTGCTAGATCTTGTCATCTACAAATACAGATAGTATTACTTATTCTTTTCCAGTCTGAATACTTTTTATTTCCTTGAATTGCCTAATTTATCTGGCCAGAATCTCGAGTAAAATGGTGACAGCTGTCTTTCAAAGACAGTTTTCAGCTTTTTACTACTAAATATGATGCTATCTATAGGGTTTTTATAGATGTTCTTTAGCAGGCTGAAGAAATTCTCTTCTATTCCTATTTTAGTGACTCTTTTTGTCATCGAAACATGCCATATTTTGCCCAATCTGTTTTCTGCATCAACTGAGATGATCATGTAGTTTTTGTTCCTTATTCTAATAATAAGGTATATTTGATTAATTTTCAAATATTAAACCAACCTTGGACATATTCCTGGCATAAATTCCACTTTGTCATGTTGTATCCCTGTTGTACATGATGGGATTCAGTTTTCTAGTATTTCGTTATGAATTTTTACCTCTATATTCATAAAGGATGTTGGTTTAAAGTATTCTTGAGATGCTTTTGTGGTTTTGGTATCAGGGTTATACTGGTATCATAGACTGAGCTGGGAAGATTTCTTCCTCTTCTGTTTTTTTGAAAGAGCTTGTAAAACACTGGAAATGACTGCTTCAATGTTTGATAGGATTTGCTAGTGAGGTCATTTGGGCCTGGTATTTGTGGGAAATTTTTAATTACTAAGCCAATCTCTTTACTTGTTACAGATCTATTGTGATATTTTATTTCATCTTGAGTGAGTTTCAGTAGTGCATCCAGTTCATCTAAGTTATCTAATTAATCAGCCTACTATCATTCACAGTATTCCTTTGTAATATTTTTTTTATTTCTTTAAGGTTAGTATATGTCCCTCTTTCACTTCTGTTTAGCAATTTGAGTCTTCTCTCTTTTTTTGTGATCAAACTGAAGGTTTGTTGATTTTTTTCAAAGAACCAAATTTTGGTTTCACTGATTTTTCTCTACTGTTTTTCTATTCTTTACTTCATTTATTCCCTTCCTTTGCTGCCTTTGGGTTTAGTTTTCTCTTCTCTTTTACTTTCCTGCAGTGTAAGATTTGGATATTGATTTTAGATTTTCTCTTTTTTAATATAGGTGTTGGCAACTAAAAATTTACCTTTAAACATTGCTTTAGCTGAATTACATAGTGTTGATAAGTTGGATTTTCATAGCAATGTATTTCAAAATATTTTCTCATTTTCTTGGTTATTTCTTCTTTGAACCATTGATTATTTAGGAATTTATTATTTACCGTCCACATACTTGTGACTTTTCCAAATTTCTATTAATTTCTAATTTAATTAAAATCAATAGCTGAGTATCAGAGCCTCTGTAAAGTTTCCAATAAACAGGATAATAGAAACAAAAATTATATTCTAGAATATAACTATTATGATATTCGAAAATTCCTCATGGAAAAGTGATTTCTTGTGATTTTCAAAATCAGTCTGGTTGGTGATCTGATGAGCCTGATAAGGGGGTTATCAAGTCTTAGAGACTGGATCAAGTTTTTCAAAGAACATTTTTTTTATTACCTACCTCAAAGTTATTTTGGGGTACATGTTAACTGCAGATTTCTTAGCTCCATTTCAAAGTCACTAAATAACTATCTCTAAGATTAGATCCTCAGAACCTATACAAAGTGAAATACAAGATAAACTAAAAGAGGACTACTACTGAAACTAGTCACAAGGATCAAGGTCAGAGCCTATTGCCTAGGGTTAGGGTTAATTCACAGACACCAAATGAATGAAAGCACATCTAAGGGTTCTTGGATTTTCTTTTTTCATAGTTTGTATAAATCCAGAACCTGTTACAAGGGTTAATTTAATCCAAGGAGTTTAGTGGCCCTCCTGAAAGAACTGAAAGCGCTCTAACTGACCCAACTTCCCATTCCCTTCTTGAATTCTGCTTTAGATATTAGCCTCAGGATAGTGTCACAAGGATGATAGTAGTTTTTCTCAATAGTTACAATGATGGCAGCTAGATACAACTGAAGTTGATTTCTAAAAAGAATGGCTCCCAGAGGAGAGCAGTGGGCAATTGACTTCTAGAATGAACATCAAGCTATTCTCACCCCCAGTGAATTCTAAAATGTCACTGGCTAGTTACTGTAGGATAGAGAATGCAGGCATTCTCTGTTCAGTTCTACTTTTCTTTAAAAATAGCAGACTACTTTTGTAGTGGAAAAAAAATTTAATTTTTAGTTCACCTTGGATAACCTCCAATATCCTAGGTTCTTTCATGCTTAAAGACTGATAGCTTATAAGGTTAGGGAAGCATATACTGAATCCCTTAATTCCTTCAATAAACCCCATTCAGGAACCAGGCAGGGAGCAATTGCTAGTCAACTGATTACTAATTTGGCAGATACACTTTGATAGTACGGTAAGTAGTGAAAAATCAGGAGAACTATGAAAGCCAATGCCAAAGAAAATCAGAAGAAGGGCAAAACTCAATAGATCTAATGGATGCTGTTAGGAGTAAGGCTGACTCCTTTAGTTACTTACCACTGGCTGTCTCACACCCTGGATCTATGCGACTCCACTGACTGTCCTTTCCCAGTCTCACTGGATGTTTCCCACCAATCCTATTCACTCACAAAGAAAAAGTCTCAAAATCAATTGGGTCATAATCATTAATTATTATCTGCCTGCTGTGCAGAAAGGGATACAAGACAATCTGAAGAAAATCTTTCAGGATAAACTAAAAAAAATAAATTAAAAAAATCTCATATCTAGAAGTGAGGTCACTTCTAAATTGAAATATCAAAATCAAACTACAGTACCTTCATAATATTAGCTTATTTTGTTATATTTCTAAAGCAAAAGTCATAAGAAGTATGAATGATTCATCTTGAAGAAAGAAAGGAAAAAGGAATCATTTCAACAGTGGAATAAATGGGTTCAGATTCTGAACGGATTTGTAACATTTTCTTGCTTTGTCCTGAGGAGGAACCTATAACTCTGCCTATTATAGACTCCTTCATGTCACTCTTCAGGTTCTTTGTCCACTCAAATTAGATTTAGAAATCCAGTACAGAATAGAAAAGATGCCTAAAACTCAATTCCTTAATTGATGCCTAGAAGGAAAATTTTCCAAAGCTGGCAGAACCAAGACTAAAAAGTTTTGTCTATTGATATTCAGTCCAGTGCTTTCTTCACTCTGCTGCCTTTCTTGATCTTACTTCCTTTTAGTTTTGAAAATTACTTTAATTTATTATTTGTCCAAACCTATTGGGACTGACGCTCTTCAATATATTCCTTTAATAGTTGTGTAGCAACTACTCCCAATTTCTGATTGCTATGTTTATGAGGGAGAGATGCTGCAACACATGGAGAATATTCTGATAATATGCACCGCAAAGAAAATCTATTCTGCATTAAGAACGAAGAATAACTTGGAATAAAGATCATGGAATTATGAATTACTCAAAGTTACTTATGATTATCAATAACACCAAAGGATGATTGAGTAAAGGAAAAAGTAAATCAAATATAAATAAGTAGTCTAGGTGTTGCTTAAAAGAACAATTTAGACATAATCTTTGAACTTTGGATCTTAGGAAAGTGGCATGATGTGGCAGGAAGGCTACTATCTTGAAATTCAGAAAATTAGAATGATCACCCTGATTACACCATTTGTCAATGGTGTGATGCTGGGTAAATCACTTGATTGTCTCCAACCTTACTTTCATTACCCATGAAATGTAAAAAGAAACCCTAACTATTTCAAACGGCTGTTAAAAGGATTCAGTAAAATAATGTATGAGACATTTCTACAAGTGAAGAATCATAAAATTCATAAAAACATTTCTATAACATAAAAATATATGTACCATGATGGCAGGGGATCATGTGTATCATGTTCAACTGTATAATCCCAGAACCTAACACAGGCTGGCACATAGGAAACACATAATAAACGTATTAAATAAATGAAGAAAACGATTTTATTTTCTTGCTGGGAAATGTTTATGAGAGGATAAAGCCAAGTAAAGGAGTGGAACAGAGGTGGGGGAGGATGATGTCACTTCTTTTTTAGAATAGAAGGAGAGATCATCGAATCAAATACAGCAGACTGCTTGGACAGTTTGAGAGGAAAATCAGTTGTTATTTTCTTTCTACTTCAAGATCTGAATGATTCTAGCTAAAAGTCCTCTGGAATAGGTGTCTGGTTGAAAATACATCTCTCTGAATTGCCCTTCTTCAATTTTATAGATGTGTTCCATCACACACACAGGAATTTCATAAAAATGCTTTTCTTTGCCACAGAGGTCAGGGTTTTGCAGGCCTTTGGGGAACAGATAACATACCCAAATGTCAGCTCAAGTGAAGAACCATGTTACCCCAGCAGAACACCATGTTCTTAGTACTTGGCAGACTTTGGGAATACCCCAAACCAAACGTCCTTTAGAGGATGCAGACAGGACACAAAATGGAATCAGTCTAGCCTGGCTAAACACCCTCAACCTGCTTCTAATAAGTCTGAATTAATTGATGTTTCTCCCTTCCCTCAGTCACACTTGTTATAGCCAAGTCAAACTGATTTTAACTGGATTCAGAGAAAATCCACCCATATTTTACTTCCACAAATACAATTGACAGGAACTACCAAAAACATTTCTATCTGTTAAGTACAATGCAGTAGTAAGACTTTGGACCTTGAAGCTTACAGAAGACTAATGAGATAATGTCTGAAATGTGTTTGAGCTGCATGTGTGAACAGCTCTACGGAGATATAAAATATAATAAATAATGCAAGAAACCTTTGTGTTGGGAAATCTCCTGTCTTCTGGAAGACTTAATAAGTATTAAATAAATACTTTATGAACATATACCTGCTAATCTTATCTGTCAATGCCAGTTCAGGTAGGTTGAAAAGCATTATTATTCCCACAGTAACAAATATGAATTTTGATTTCTGATGAAAGCCTTTTCCAAGAAAATTTCAACAGGGACCATGGCTATTAGGTAATGACATCATATTAAATCAAGCTTCCAACTTCAATTTCAGCTCTTAGTCAATCTTATTATCAATGTGAAAGCACTAGTCCTAGCCCCCTCCAACATTCTACTCAGTTCAAGCCAAATGCATCCCTGTGAGATTTTCTTGCTACTCTAAATTGAGAAAAATCACAAAGTATACCTTCTCTGGGGTTCTTAAACCATTGAAATACACTCAAAAAATAATGTTCTCAACAGTGACCACATAATGGACTTCAATAACATAAGAGCTCATTTCAATTACCTACAAACTCCTTTATGCAAGTCTCTTCATTTAGAAGTACATAAAACTTTTATTTTTTTCCCATGGCATCTTTTATTCCTAACAATTATAAATTGTTTTTTTTTTTTTTTCTCATGGAGTTTACAAAATAACAAATGAGACACGAAATTTAGCAAATCATTTTTCAATGGGAACTTCAAAACATTTGGCATATACGCTTCTCATCAACTCCTAGATGTCAATAAATTTCCCATTTGTTTAAAATAAGTATCACTTCATTTTTCAGAACCTTACTTACCATTATCTTTTTTAGTTCACTGAACCTTAATTTTTTCTAGTACTCTTAAAATACAAATTTTCTATTGAAAAAAATAAAAAAGTCTCCAAGCTAGGGAGAACTTTAATATATTATCTGATTGAGTCCTTGTCTAGAGACAGGTGAATTTAGTTAACAAGTATTAAAATCGATGAGCTGTGAACAGTGGGTTATTCTTGACCTTTTGGGATATATATACAAAATGATAAGCCAATGACCTCATAATCCAGTGATATGCTTCCCAAAGTACATTCAGTATCACAGAAAGTATGACTGTAAAAATGAACATCTTCAGACTTAACTGGTTCAAAAATTTCTGATTGGGGCCATCAAGCTGCATTTTAAAAAGTAACCTAGGTAATTTTTATGTATAATAATATTTGAGAATATCTGCTCTGGTAGGTTTGAGATGTGTACAGAATATCAGTCAGAGAAGTGTTGAATATGGGATAAATGGGGGCGCCTCTCTTCTAAGGACATATAAAAAATTGATCAGTATCTTCCTCCCTTATTAATACCAAATATTTATCAGAAACACTAAGTAATCTGTTAGCCTTATCCAGATATTCTTCTAAATTACATTCACCACTAAGTTAGATTTTGAGCTACCAGTTTATAAAAACAGTGCCATAACCTAACATCTCTGGTAATCTACCATTCTCCCTAAAATGCTTAATTTACTTGCTATTTAGTTGGGTTTCATTTAACTCATGAACCACACATTTTTATCTTACTTTCTTCCTATGACAGCAGTGTTCATAAGAAATAGTAATTTTCACAATTCTTTCCCTCTAACAAAAATATATAGTAAGCACAAAGAAAAGTTGAATTCAGAAACATGTGAGACTTTATTTGGATTTTGAGTTCCTAGCAGAATTAATTGGTACATACAGATTTTGCATGAAATCTAGGACTTTGTGTACAGAAAAGTCACCTGGTTATTCATATAGGTTGTAAAAGAGGCTGATGTGGCAGATATAAGATGGGTAACAGATTTTTAACAAGCACTCTGATGTAAATAGTTTTGAGAAAACATTCCAGGTATTTCAAGACTATAAGTCATAGCTAAACTTTCCTTTGAGTCTAACTCAATTTATTAAACATAATAGATTGTCAATACATGAATATTTAAAGTAATTATAAAAAAGAACAAGTAGGGAAATTCAATTAATGCAATCAGAATCCATATTCTGTAAGTCAGAGTAGGAGAATCTTGCTTAGATGATAAAGACTGTCCTTCCAAATTAGGAGATACATACAACAAAAAGAAACAATTTACATAGGCTTTGCTGTTGTTCCCTTCAGAAAGTATATAAAACTTTTTAATTACCTACTTTTGAAATTCAAAATATGTAGAAATGTGTGTGAGTGACAAGATTGATTGAGTTAGGTGGGGTAAATGAACATTATTCTCTGACCAACAGCAATTATCAGAGAAGAATAACTCTGAGGATCATATGAAATAAAACCAAATGGAATCTGTCCTTGATCATTCCTGATGTTAGAACTGTCATTTCCCCATTCCCACAGGGATTAATTGTGGACAGATTAGACTCTGTGGTATTATCTAATTACTCGTAACTCAGAAAACTGAGATGTTCTCATCTTCACTTCCTCTGAGGGGAGAGGCATATAATAACCAGAATATGATTTGGTCCTGGGGCTGTATGCTTCCTGTGCATCTAAGAAACATGTATTATTTATTTATATAACATGCTATTTCTCAAATAGTCCACAAATCTGTAAAAGGAGCATTGACTCCATGACTGCATGACTTTAAACAAATTATTCAGTCCCTCAGAGTCTATGCTCTTAGTTGTAAAATGGGTACCCAGATCAATCTGGATTCACAGTCCAGGCTCACTCCACTTGGTCAACACGCTCCCCACATGACAGCGCCTAAATGAGGTTTATGTGGAAAGATCATATGAGATAATATTTGTAAAAGTGCTCAGTCAGCTGTAAAACACTGAATCGATGGAGTGGATTAGTATTAGCCTTTTATAAAGACCAGCTACAAAGATGCAAAGTGATCAATAGATAATGTAAACAAACCTGAAATACAACATCTGTCCACTGCAGGTAGATGCTTATTTAGGACTCAGTGAGTAAAGACAGATACATCACAGGTTTGTGCCTCCACCATGCTAGATATGATACCAAGAAAGAAAAAAATACGTCTAAAATCAAGGATAGATTGATTCAACCATACAAGTCACAGTGTCCCAAGGGCCTAAGATCTTAAATAATCATTACTTGACATGAAAGAGCATTAAAATGCAAAATATGATCCACAATCTAATGATATAGATATAGTCTTACCTCTTCAGTCTCAGAAGCAGCTTTGCAGGGCTAGCAGAATCTGGGTGAGGTTGTTGAATTTCCCCCCTTTATTTGATAGATTTCCATTATCATTCTAGAAATCTTTAGGAAAAAAACAACATATTGTATAGAACTCTGGGTATCTAAGTTTGATTTGAATCTCGAAGGTTGATTTTCAGTGACACCTTGATTTTAAGCAAATCAGATCTATCCCCCTAAGCTCCTCTCCTCAACACATTCAGCAAGGAGAATGGGGGTGGGAGGTGGGGAGGAGGCCCCAGGAAGGGAAGATATTATTTACTTTGTAACTCAAATCTTCATGAGTCTTTTGTCAGTTTCCTAGAATAACACCCAAAAATGTGATTTGAATTTAAATATTCAAATTACAATATGTACACAACTTTCAACATAGACAACTATTTGTAGAATGAGCCAAACCCATCCTGGGAAATAACAAATTTAAAAAGTCAGGGGGGAAAAATGCTTTCTTCTGGGTGGGCCTTAAACTGCCTTCACTGCAGATGTATTTTTATGCTGAGTAACATTTCTACAAAAGGGGTGTTTTTTTCTATTGTCGAAATGAAACAAGTTTGCTTTCAGAGCTACAGAAATACCCCACAGCTAGGGAGAAAAAAAAGAAAAAAAAAAAACGTTTTCCACTGGCCGCTTGCCTGGCTTATCCCCAGGCAACCTTTCCTAAGGGCCCTTCCCCTAGGAGGGCCCCTGGGGCTGTCTGGTGGAACTGATTGTCAAACCACTTCGTGCAGCGAGCACTAGCCTCTTCAACCTCTCAGCGACCACCCAGGACTGGCGGGTCTTTGGCAAATGTGTCCGCCTTTCCTCAGTATTGGACTGTACCCTGAGTATCTGACCCGGGATCCTGGGTCTTTATTGGAAAGACATGGGGGGGGGGGGGTGTTAAAAGATTAAGAAAGTAAGAAAATCTCTTCTCTCAACAAAAATCTATTAACAATTCATCCTTTGCATTTGAGTTTGGGGAAAGGGAAGGTCAAGAGAATTCTGTGAAAAGACTTCCAGCAAGTTAAACCCGCACAAACTGAGCAGAAGGGTTTCATTCTTGATGGAAGGCGCCAGCATTTGCTAGGAGCTCCCATGTCAAGAAACTCCGGCCCTGCCCCGCAGAAATTGCGCAGGGTCGGGGCAAGCCGCTGAGCGGACCCCGGGCGGGGAACCGGGCGCCAGTTCCGCGAGGGCCGAGGGAGGACGCTTCTCGACCACAGGCCCTCGCTGGGTCTCCGCCGCCGCGTCCCTCTCCTCACAGCCTCGCCTCTCACATCCTAGGTGCTCAATAAATGTCTGTGGGTCCGGGGAAGCGGGAAAAATAAAAAAAGGAATCTGCCCCCAGCCCCTGAGGCGAAGTATCTGGAACACAGGTTTGCTAAGACCCACTGTCGCCTCCTGTTTGCTCAGCTCACTAGCCTCGGCGGTACCGCCCTAGCAGCGGAGCCCAAGATGGAGATGGAACGGGAGAAGAAAGAGAGGCGCACTCGGGGCGAGCTGGGGGAGGCCCACCTGCCAGCCGCCGGGGCGACGCAGCCCCGAGCTCCCATTGATGAGGAGGAAGGCACCGCCGCGCGCGGGGCGGGGACCGGGCGGGGCGCCCTGGAGCGCGCCAGGGCCCAGGCCCCGCCCCCATCAGGCCCCGCCTCCGCCCACCCCTGGGAGCCCCAAGTGGGGATTAGGGCTTTGCTGGGGGAGGGGCGACCGCGTCGCGCCCGCGCTCGCCGCCGCCAGCTGACGCGAGCCTCCGCGCACGCGCCTCCCCCGACCCCCTCCCTCCTCTCTCCGTCCCGGGGGCCCGGAGCGCGGCCCTGCTGACGTCAGCGGGCGGCTAGCGGTGCGGGGTGCGCAGAGCCGCTGGCGCACTCGCGCGCTGCGCTCACCTCCTCCTCCGCCCGGGCTGTGGCGCGCGCGCTCGCTCGCTCGCTCGCTCGCTCGCTCTCCCTTCGTTTTTTTTCTCCCCTCCCTCCCAGCCTCTCTCTCCCTCTCTCTCCCCCTCGAGCTCCTGGCCGCCCGCGGTTCCCTCGCGTTCTCTTCTCTCCGGTAGGCTCCTCCGAGCGATGCGAGCTCTAGGAGATAGCGACACCGCCTCCAGCTAGAGATCTGCCCCCGGCCCGGCCCGGCCCCCTGCCCAGCCCAGCCAGCGCGTGGGGGTCGGCGAAGGCGCCGCGGACGCTCCGACGGCTGAGGACCGGCGATGCACATGCACTAGCAGCACCCCCTAATTCACTCCCTCCACACCCCGCGCCGCCGCCGCCGCCGCCTCTTCCTCCTCCGGCAGCAGCGGCAGAAGGACCCACCCTGCCCCCCACCCCACCCTCGGCGGGCTCCGGCTGCGGCTCCTGCCTCGACTATTATTTTATTTATTTTGGGTCGTGCACAAGCCTCAGTGCCTGCAGCCCGTGCCGCCTCGGACCACGGGCACCTCCTCCCTCGACTCCGGAGCCCCAGACCCCGGCCACCCTCGGCTCGACACCCCCAGAGCCCCGCCAGCTGCCTCGAGTCTCCGTTGCTGGAATCTTGTTAGCAGCTCTTTTTTGGTGGGGTTCGGGTTTCCCGAAATTTTTGTTTTCAACCAAGGGGAGAAGGATATCGTGATTTTTCCCCCTCTGAGCCCAGGCTCTGCTCTCTGGGGGGGTGGGGGGCGCGCCGAGCCGGGCAGCCGTGCCAGCCGAGTCGTGCGGGCTGTGGCAGGGAAGGGGCCACCATGGGATGTACTCTGAGCGCGGAGGAAAGAGCCGCCCTCGAGCGGAGCAAGGCGATTGAGAAAAACCTCAAAGAGGATGGCATCAGCGCCGCCAAAGACGTGAAATTACTCCTACTGGGTAAGGACCGGGGCTGCCACCCCTATCCCCTGACCCTGGCTTCTCCGTATCCCTTCCACTAGCTCCCCCACCCGACTCACACCTGGAGAGACCTGGTCCTCGAGTTGGCACTCTGTGCCTAGGATCGCCCACCCCCTCGCATGCCTTACCCCCTTGCAGTTCCCCCCTCCTTACCCTAAGCTGACACTTACCAGTTGTTACCCCCTGTCTGTCTCAACAGGGGCTGGAGAATCAGGAAAAAGCACCATTGTGAAGCAGATGAAGTAAGTCCCTGTGGCATTGGGATTCATACTTTTATTAAGAATAATTTTTCATCATTTGTATTACCTTGCTCACTCCACATTGCTCTCCAGGCCCGGCTTTTTAATGCGTGTACACACACACAAACCCAGAATTTGACTCCCCTCCCCCACACCCTACGTTGGTTCTGGGTCCTCCACCCCAACTCCCTAGGTGGGTGTTTTTTTAGGGGGGAGAGAAGGGGAGCTCCTGTAGTTGTATGAATGACAGTGTCCGCCATATTGATCAGAACATCACACTATTGGCATGATTGACCCTTACTCTTGCTCGTGGGGTGTTTCCTGTGTATCTCTGCTTCCATTTCTGTCTCTGTTTCATTCTGTCTCTTTCCCCTCCTCCCTCCACCCCACCCCACTTCACATCCATAATCCCACTTCTCCTGGGGCAGTGATTTTGAACTTGACTAAAACATGGAGGGGACCCAGCCCTAGACAAGGGTAGAGGATTGTGTCTGCTGTTCATGGCTTTGGTGCTGAATTGAAGGCTGTAGTTTCTGCCCCCACCCCCGCAAAAAGAAGACGAGGGTTAGGGGAGGGGGAGTGTGGTGGGTTTCCAAGCGGATGTGACTGGCACAGCAGTATCCAAGACAGAGGTGGAAGGGGGCCGCTGAAGGTGATGCTGAACGCCCGCCCCTTGTCACCCCCCCCTTCCTCCCCCACCTTCCCAGTACTTGATCTCTTGACACTGGCAGTTTTCCTTCACTCAGAGACCTTTATCAATGTATTTATTTACACTCTGCATAGGCCGTGCTCCATGAAATCTCCCCACAATGCGGATTTCAGGCCCCACTTGCTGCCGCCCCCTTCTGCCTTAGATATCAGTTTCCCCTCCTAATTAACTGGGGGTGGATTTGAGTGATGGTTGAAAATTAAAACAAAATTGGATATTCCTTCCCTTTCACACTTTTTCAATAAGGAGCCTCGCCCCTCCTTCCCACTCTCAGGCTCACTTCTTGCCCCAGCCACTCAGCAGTTCCCCGCGAGCCCACAGGCAGCTTTGCTTGGGGAGGCGGGTGGCCATGGGGGCAGGAGTGCCTGCCCTCAGGGGTTTCCTGGCCCTACTGTTTCCGTTGACCTGTCAGTTCGTTTGGGATGGAGGAGTTCGTTAAGACCGTTTAGTGAGGATTCCACGTCGCTTTGCTGTGACACCTTCGTGCACACACAGCTCCTAATTAGGGGTTGCTGTGCAGTAAACAAAAATGATTATTTTTCAACTTGACAGAATAACCGAAGTAATTGCATCCCGTAGGAAAACAATGGAAAATAAAAACCCCTTTCGTGGAAAGGTGGGTGGGAGAGGAAGCATGCTTGAGGTTTCAGGACCAAGATGCAAAAATATTGCATGTGTAACAGGCATGACAAGCGGGTTCTAGGCGGCGCCATGATGGTAGAGAGTAGTGACTCGGAGACAATTTCCCCGTCTGCTTGACATGCTCAAGAACTCCTGGGGTTTTCTTTGCAAAGGCCACCTCGGATGGCCTCTCCCCTCTGAGCCATGGGTAATTTGGCTTAGGGCTTTTCTGGGGCTTGTGCAACCCAAATGGATGGGGAGGCGGGGCCTGGGGAATTGCTTTTTGCAACCAGGTGCATGTTGCATTTGCCTGGAGTCCTTGCAGATCGGTAAATGCATGCAGCGCCACCCCACTTCCTCCCTTTGGGGTACGTTTCAAAACTTCAGAAGTCTGTAATCTGCAGTGGCGGGCTCGGAGCCCGGTGGAAGCCCCAGCCGCTAGAGCTGGGTGAGGTTTCAGGCGTTGTGCGTGGTGGACAGCGCCCAGCCGAGGCCGGAAAAGTCGATGAGGCTCAGTTCGGCTGCACTCGGCTCTGCTCGGCGCTGTCTGGGCGCGGGGCTCGGAGGAATTCGGCAATGTTCGGAGCCGAGTCGGGCCCGGGGCGGAGAAAGCCGAGCTGCTTCGGAGGGGACCGAAGTCATTCGGAAATGCTTGGGCAGGGGTAGTGAGGGGAGAAAAAAGTGGGTAGTCTAGAGTCTGCAAATTAACTTTGCATTCTCCAAAGCAACTACTTACATGCTTTTGCTGAATATGCCCCATAAGTTAGATTGATTTAATAAGATGTTGAAAAATATGTACTGAGTCCCCCCAAAGGGTACCTTGCTTTGTTTTAATTCGAAGAGAGCTGAGCTCTCCGAGGATATAGGGGTACCATTTTAGAATGAAAATTGCTAATTATATACCGGTGCAGGAAATTTTAAATGAAGGCTGTGTATAGACTTCCCAGCAAGTCTTATATGTCTCTTATTTGGTTACACTGAGGCGGGGGGCGGAGGGAAGTCAAACTTTTGGTGTTTGAAGTGGTTAAATCAGATACCCAAGCATTTCTTCTCTTTCCTCTGCACTTCCCCCTTTTCTCATCCCCACAGAACACCTTTGTGGAAAAAAAAATGTCAGACAAAACAGATTTTTTTTTTTTAGGTGAAACTACTAGTATTAAAAAAAAAACAATATACCAGCTCTCTTTAGGAAATAGACGGGATATGCTCAAAAAGCCAGACAGAGTTTTGACCCATGAGAATATTTCGCAGGAACCCCAGTCTCCTGTCTTCCTGAAGCATTCGTGAATGGCAGCTTTTCCTGTGAGCCCTCCAGTTTGGCTTGAAATAAATCAGATCAGGGCCTTGTGCCAAGTTGGATGCAGGACTTGTTTTATTAAACCACAAAATGTGGGATTGGTGTCATTGTATCCTAGTGACAAATTCTTTTGAGTCCTCCCTTACAGAGATATTTTCCCCATCTCCACTTGACTGAGAGTTGCTTGAATCAGGAGAACTCTACTGTGGGTGGGGCTGGGCCGAAAATCTCAGTGACGTTTACGGAAAGCAATTTCCTACTTCTTTGTGCAATTTGACTGGTGACCAATCTATCAGGCCATACATATGAGTTAATTAGGATGCTGTTTTATTTCACTTGGGCAGATCAAATGAGGCAGAGTTCTCCTTGGGTAACACCCTGTAAGTCTTAATGATTTCCTAGTGGGGTCTGGGGCTTAATAGCTCAGTCTGTTGGATTGAAGGGAAGAATATTGATATTCATATATCTCCAGACCTTTTTCATCCAAATTTTCAGAAGAGCAAAGAACCATTCCATTCAAACTATATTGTCTTCTCTATCATGGTGTGCTAATTGGAGGAATGAATAGGCTTCCATATATGCCTGTAGTAACTGAAATTATATGATAAAGGACTGGCTGACAGATGCTGCCTAGAACAAAGCAATAACACCCCCTTCAGTTTAGGAACATTGCAGGGGGCCTGACCTTTGAAATTCTTTTGCTTGATGCATTTTGTAATGAGAAGCTGGCATCTACTTAACAGATGCCACGAATTTTTACAAGTCGTCATTTTAAAAGACTGACTCTTAATATTTTATTAAAAATTTAATTTGAACATAGCTTTCAGGTTTGGTTGGTTGTTTGTTTTGTTTTTTTCCTTTGTGAATGTGATTATGAACTCATGTTTGGGGTCTCTGTGTCAGATAATCCAAAATATTTCCATATGGAGAAGAGAGAAATAAGAATAATTGAGACAGCACAAATATAATTTTACTCATACCGAGAGTAATCTGTAACTTTTTTTTCAGTGTAGCATTTTAAACATTTTGCTTGTTAAAGAGATGGCAACCTCACCTGTGATATAGTCTCCTCACTCTTGTAGTCAATCGATGGTACTCTTTCAGTTTTTCAGACTAATCAAGATTTTAAAAGGAAGTTTTCATTTCATTTATCAAAACCTTTACTAGGAAATCTCTTAAAGAATTCTGTATTATGAAGTAGAGATTCAAGTAACTTCCCATTTTAAACAAATGGCGACAACCACTTAGACTGCTTGCGTGATAGAAATATAAAATGAACTGGAGAGATACTGTGCATATAACAGTTTGTCCTTATTCAAGGTGTTGAGTTTTTTGTGATGTCATGTTCAGGCTTTCTGATATCTCAGGAGCATTTAAGTGGATTTTTATGAAGACAGAAAGTTCTAAATAATGGCATGGCTTGCTAGCTGGTAGGATTTACATAAATGGGCCCAGTGAAATTAAGCACTTTGGATATACTTTCAGTCCCAAGGTGCCAGCTTAGTGCCATTGTAAAAAAAATGTAGGTGTGCCCTGTGGAGTAGTGGTTAGGTTGGTTGTCTCTGAAGGAGCACAGGGCACATACCCCTGGGTTCGAGTCCCAGGTCCAGGGGTGAACATCTAAATAAGAAGTAAAATAAAATAAACCTGCTTCCTCCTCTCTCTTCCTGCTGGTCTATTTGCCTTCATTCCTACCTGCACCTTTTCTTAGAAAATAAATAATAAATAAATAAATAAATAAATTTAAGGATTTGCCTCATGAAGATGTAATTGCTCAGATGGATGTCCCAGCTTTTCCAGTGGGATATGATTCTTAGGACAGACCCTACCCTGTCCGGGAAGGTAGTCTTAATTCATCACTTTCTGTTAAAAGCTGGTGGTTTCTCTTGCCAACTAACCCTGACTTCGTAAATAGTGTGTCTACTGTTTGTCACAGGTGCAGAGCAAACCTGCATTCACTTAACCCCCTGCTGCTCTGCACCTGGAAGTGGCAGGTGCCAATGGAGATGAGTGGCAGCACACAGCCATTACTCTGTGGAAGTGCGGCCTTCTAACATGGGATTTCTGCACATCCCCAAAGGGTCCCGCTTGCAGGCAGCTCTCCACCGAGAACTGCTCTTCTGGATTTGTGGACTTGTTGTTTCTGCTATCATCTCATTGGTTGCTTTGCCCCCTCCCTCCTGTATCCATGTTTATTTAAATGGCTGTACCTTGCTCTCAGGAGACAGCGTTAGCAGGAACAGAATGTCAGATCAAGTAGCAGATGAGTTCTTTGCTGATGGATGGTGCTTTCTACCTCCTTACTGTTCACTGAGCTGTAAATACCAGCAGACCTTCCCAGAAGAGTAACAAACAGTCCACCCCATCTCAGGAATCAGCTCTGAAATTCTTGAACCTCAACTACCTGTTGAATTATGAAATAGAACCTGTCTGCTTGCTGAAAGGGTTGTTGCTGATTAGATTAAATGGATGAAGCTTCATGTGGGATTGACATAACTCAAAAGCAATCCAGGATTTCTAGCCTCTTTCTGTGGGGCTGGGTTAAATTTAACAACCCTCAGTGTCAGAGTACTATCTTGTTTTTGAGCACTTGCACCTTCCCAACTTTTATTGTGCTTCTTAGCAGGCCACATCTCCTAAAAATAGAGCAGGATCATTCATGTTTTTCAGTTACTCAAGGTACCCTCTCTCTGCTCAACACTGGAGATTTAATGGGAGTAGAATTAGGTCCTGTTTTTCTGACATGTGCTCAGCCCATCTGGCTACCGGGACTTGTCTTCCAGGCTGTTTTCAGTCTCTCATTTCTTATGAAGCTAGTCAGACTATTAAAAGATAAACTGAGTCATATTAAAAATTTTTAAGTTTATTTAACAGAAATCAGTGCAAATTGGGCAACACCCATCTAGCAGATAGAAAGGTGTTCTAAGAAGCTGGGCAAAATGAAACACAAATAGACAAAAGGGAGTGGGAACAAGGGAGTTAACTTAGGTAGACAAGTGAAGTGGTTATTGCGAAGTTACTTTTCTTTAGGGGATGGAAGGGGTCTATCAGGTGGGTTACTTAACTAGTGTTGATCGGGTGATTCTGATTAACTGGCTTCAGATTCCATTTCCAGGGAAGCTAAAACTGTACTTCAGTTTGGTGACTTAGGGCTTAGTGAAGCAGCTCCATTTGGGTCACTTGTCTTCTTTTTAACCAGACTGTTGTCTGGAGAGCAGATCTTGGTCTGAAAGACAGTGGAAAAGCTGGTGAGTGGATGTTTCCAACTGGAAAGGCATTTTGGAAAAGGTTACCCCCAAATTGTCACTAGCAAAGAACAACTTTTTGATTTTTAGAAAGAAAAAATAAAGTGTGTATGTGTAGATAGACTACATGAATTTAAAAACCAGCAAATGCTCTGAGAAGGGCATTTTACCTCATTTTTCTTGATTGCATCATCATAAAAAGCTTGAAAGTGTTCAGATGAGCTCCATTCTAAGAATTTGTTCAAATTTGTATAGTATCCTAATATTATTCTATCCCTCTCATTCATGCACAATATTGGTAGAAAGAAAAATGTCCAGCAAATCAGTCATTAGATTGCGGAAAAGGAGAGAAAAGACCAGTGGACTGTTAACTGGTTCCAAGAAATAAGTAGTTTCTTATTTAAAGAAGTGGTTTTGCATGCATCTCTAAAATTAAGAAGACCCTTCTCTGTAGCTAAGTCATAAATATGAAAGTCATGGACCTGGATTTGAGATCTGGAGCAGGGGTGGGGAAAAATGAAGTGGAAAAGTAACAAGAACATGGACTGTGTAACCAGACTGCCTGACTTCAAATCTTGGCTCTACCATTAGCTTGGATGTGTGACCTTAAGCAAGTTAAACTTTTTAAACCTTTGTTTCTTTGCCTTAAAGTGGGACTGATGCTAAAAAACAAATAACTACCTGAAAGGGTTTTCTGAGTATCAAATGATGCAGTGTATGAAAAGCCTTTAAAACAGTTCTCTAGAACATGAAATCTCATACTGATGTCAGCTATCATTTTTGTTCTTTTGCTTGATTAGTGGATGCTCCCTTTCCATATGGAGTTCTCTTCTCAAATATGTGGAACTCAGCTGCCCTGAGAACCATAAGGGGAGTGCTGTTTCATGCTCATGTCTTCTTCCCCTTGCCTGTTCTACAGCACCAGTTATATAACAAACTGTGTTGTCATAACTGATGTGACATTTTTGATGGCACAGCTGCCTCAGCCCAAAAGGCTTGAGTGATATTACAGAGTGGGAAGGAGCACTAGACCAGGAGTCAGGGCGTGTCGTTCTGTCCCTGCCTCTGGGTGCGTCGTTTCCTGAAAGAGTTGGATCAGGGGTAGCTCCAAACTCCTCCTGTTCTAAATGATCTGTGAGATTGGGATTTACCTTCATTTTCAGTGTCTTGATGTCTTTGGCATCAGGCTCTGAATAAAAGCATCAATTATGGTTCCATCCTGCCAGGGTAGGGTAGGTACCAAGAGAATTGCAGAACTGCTACTTCAACCCCAAAGCTCTGTCAGCCAGGAAAGGCATGTTGAGAAAACCACCTCTAACCAAACTTTTCTTACAGACGTAGTTCTCAAACCGAAGAGGAGGATCTGAAAGTATCCTGTTTTTCAAAAAACAGGATGTTTCTGAGAGGAGTGACCCAGTGACATGTTAGAGGGAGAAGTGGTTTGTCTGTGGTTTCTAGGATACTTGAAATGTAGAAAGCCCCCTGGCTTCTACCCTCCCTACATGCAAGGGATCCTGCCAGATTCATGTGCCTGAGATCCAGGGGGCTAGGAGAGGTGCAGACTGATGAGAGCAGAGGATCCGGAGAATTGGGTTTTCGTTTCATTTTGACGTTGGGCAGGTCAGTTAGCCCCTCTGAGCCTCAGTTTGTTCATCTCTTAATTAGGACATGGGCTCTTGCCAGAAAAATTAGCAGGCCTCTTTCAAGTTTCTAGCTCTGAAATACAAGTAAATGCAAAGAGAAACTCAGAAGCCTGAAGTCCTGAGGGGTGGGGTGAATAGTGGGAGTATTTACCGCCCACAGCTTTTATCTGCTGAGCCATCTTTAGTTCTAATTTTCTTTACAGAGAAAAGGAAAAACATTGTGCTTTTCATAGTGCCAAAAAATTAAAGAAAAATAAAATCCTGTATGGCTAATAGTCAGTGCCCTGACTTTGTCCCCCTACTCACTTGATTTCTCAACCAAGAATGGATAAAGGAGACGAAGGCCTGATACCGAAGGATATGACCCCATGGCCAAGGATAGGACCCCATGGCCAAGGATAGGCCCCCATGGCCAAGGATAGGACCCCATGGCCAAGGATAGGCCCCCATGGCCAAGGATAGGACCCCATGGCCAAGGACAGGACCCCATGGCCAAGGACAGGACCCCATGGCCAAGGATAGACCCTGCATTTTCTGGACAGCTTCCAGAATATCTGAGCATGAATGATTATTATCACTGTAAATTCAATAGGTATTTTTGTGTCTGTCTCCCTTCTTGTCTGGGTGCCCCCTCCCTACCAGGGCTCCCCAAAGCAGGGATAGTGACTTACTTTTGCTCACTATCTAACCCTGACCCCAGTGTCTGACGCAGAGGAGGTCAGCGGAGGAATGTTCTACTGAAGAAAATAACACATTAGCTGAAGAAAAGAGAGAAAGAAATTAGGGGCACAAGGAACGCAAACTCATTTCTACATAAGCCGGAATATTGAAAGCCTTTGACAGTCACAGGCTGGGTTCATCATTTTCAATCCAATCCAGTATCTTCATTTTTCCCCCCATAATTTTATGAGGAAATCCATCATGACCACCATCCTACAGCTGAGGAAGTAGGACTCACAGAAGTTAGTTGGCTTGTTCAAGGCCACACAGCTTAGTGACAGTGATGTATTTAGACTATGATTTATCTCATTCCAAGACCTACGCCCTTTCCACCCTAACCCTACACAGCTTATTAGATCATTACCACACTATCATGCGGTCAGTGGAGAGCTGGCAGCCAGGACCTAGGACCTGTCAGCAATGGCAGGACACACCTGTACTGAGGTTGGTGATTTAGAGACCAAGTGCTGGATTGCTGCTGGGTTCCTTCTGGAGAGGGAGGTGTTCCACAGTCATCATGTATCACACTGATTCTGCCACCAGAGTGTCCCCTACCCACCATGTGAGCAGCTCCTGAAATCACTTTCCATTCCTGCCTTGGAAGCAGGGGCCATTTGTAGGTGGTGACAGAGAGAGGCTGCCATTGAAGACTCTGCTCTGACTTTGGTGGAAGCATGTGGTTCAGAGAAAGATAGGACAGTAGATTATCTATCCATTCAACCATCCATCCATCCATCCATCCCTTCATAAGCTCTTTCTGAGCATATACTGTGTTGGACATATACATGGTATGGAGGTAGAGAAGATGGTCTCAGTCTTTGACCTTGAAGAAGTCAGCCTAAAGGAAATGACACATAAAAGACTCCTCATTTGGCACGCCTCCGAAGGACACAGGCCACATACCCCTGGGTTCGAGTCCTGGGTTTGAGGGGGGGAAACAACAATGTGATCTAAAAATAAAATGCTTCATCTTCCTCTCTCTTCCTGCTGGCCTCGTCACCTTCATTCCTGCCTGCACCTTTCCTTTGAAAAAGATAAAGGAAAAAAAGACTCTTCACTTGCGGGCAGGAAATGCCATGTGGGTATGGGAGACAGAGGGAACATTCTCTATGTAGACATACATGTTGGCCAAGGCAAAATGACATTGGACTGAGTCTTAAAAATCAATGGGAGTTAGCCAGGTGGAAAAGAAGGAACAGTAGGCAGAAAAACCAACTTGTGCAGAGTCACTAATGTCACTGCATGGGACATGCCTGGAATGTGAGATAGTTTGGTTTGATTCGAATAGGCTATGGAAGATGAATGTCAAGACATGAAGGATAAAAATGAGACAGAGATCAGCTCATGAAGGGCCTGTCTATTGTGCGAAAGACTGGATTTTATTCTGTGAATGATAGGGTGCCACCAGAGGGTTTTGGGGAAGTGGGTGGCAAGGTCAATTTAGTTAGATTAACGCCATGGATAGGAATGCGTAAGATCTCCGGGCTAGAAGACTGGGGAGACAGTTGTTTCTGTGATCCAGGTGGGGAAAGATGAAGACCTACATGAAAGCCGTGGTAGTACAGGTGGGGAAAAGAGACAGATTTAAGAACTAGTTGACTGTTGGAATCATTGCACTTATGTGATGATCAGCAGTAAAGACCATAGAGGATGAGTCCCTGTCAGAGGTTCAACAAGAAGGAAACCAGGATCCTTGGTTTGGGCCACAGCTAGGGATGGCAGTACTACTCCCTGAGATGGAGACATGCTGGAGAAAGAAGGAAGATGCAGGAAAAACGATGACTTCATTCGGTCATGTTGGCGATTCTTGTGGATCATCCAAGCAAAAACCCCTAGATGTGCGAATCAGGAGATGGGACACCCCGGGGAGAAGGGTCGGTTTGGAATTCGGCTGCATGAGAAGGGGAGAGACGGTTGAAAGTCACACACACACAGGAAACAGAAGGAGTGATCTGAGAGATGAAAAAGGAGAACCGAGTAGAGCAGCATCATGAAAGCTAAGGAAGGAAAGAATTTCCACAAGGTGAGAAATGGTTCATTGAGTCAGATATTGTAGTCAAGCAAGATGAAGAACTGCAGGTGTCCACTGGGTCTGCAAAGTGGGTAGTGATCTTGGCAAGGGTCCTTCCAAGGGAGCAGCAGGAGAAATGCCAGACCTCAGGGGAGTTCAAGTGAGTGGCAGTCAGAAAGTCAAGGCCATGGACAGAGACTCCTGGGAAAGAAACCTGGGCTGTTGAAGGAAGGGGAGAGGGGGGAATAGAAGGGGGTGGGTTCATGTATTGTTCATTTGTCTAGCATGGAGGGACTTGGATCCATTGAGAAGCTGTGAGGAAGCAGTCATATGGAGGGAGAGGTCGAAGGTACAGGAAAGAGGTGGTGGTACATGGGGCCAGAGTGGGGCTTTGCCTGATGAAGACGACCTAGCACACAAGGACTGACCCCTCTGTGTGGTTTGATCTTGCCATAATTATGCATCTCCTTCCCAGAGACTGACAGGAGGGCAGTGAAGATGGCGAGGATGTAGAGAAATTGGAGGCGTGAAAAGGTGGGGACAAGAAGTCAAAGGAGTTTCTGCCTTGTCGTTTATTTTTTTTTTCTCTGTGAACTAGGAAAAATTAAAAAGCAGCTGTGCAATTTACCAGAACGCCAAAAACTGACAGCCTTTATCCTATTCAAGCTGTTTGCTTGTTTGCTCACCCACTATTTATCTAGCATATGTCTTAGGTGTTGTTCTAGATGCTTCAGTGGTGATTGGGTGGTGAACAAGTTGTCCCAAGGAAAATAGGAAATAACTTCATAATAAATCATTGAACCTCGTAACTGCAGACTAATCAATTTTCTGGAGTCATGCCTTGGGGTAAGGACTTATACTCATCACCAGGGGATCCCGTTCCTGCCCTCAGAGAGTTGATCCGTTGGAGGCGAGAAATTGGTGCCATGATGGCACTGAAGAGGCAGGGATAGAATTTCATTTGGACTGAGGTTCAGGATGGCCTCTAGAGGCCACAAGACGGAGCAATGAGAGTACTATGGACACCCTTTGTTTCTCTCTGTCCAGTTGCTCTCCTTCCGGGATATTCCGAAGGGCCGCCTGTCACTGCTCCTTGAAGATCGAGGTGGGCATGTGACTCAGGCCTTGCCCTTCATAATAGCCCATTCTCCTGGCCACTGTGATTGGCCCAGAGACAGGATGTGACTCGAGCCAAGCCAGTCAGAGCCCTGCTCTGGAATTATATTGTCACCGTGAGAAAGCAGCTCTTCATCTCATATCCCAGCAAGGTCCTTATTGGGTTGGAATGATGAAAGCCTGGAGCTGCCTGTGGCCATGTTTCCACACCTTCCTCACTCTCTGCAAGGAGGACACGGGCTTGTCATGGGAGAGACTGAAGCTTTGAGATATTGGAGATCAGGGGGGTAGTGGGGAGGAAAGAGAGAGGATGCAAGAAAGACATCTGATGATAATGATCATCCCTAAAGCTGGCTCTGTGCACTTGACAGTTACATGAACCAATAAATCTCTTCTTTTACGTAAACCAATTTGAGCTGGAGCACTCTTCTTTATAAGCAAAATCGTCCTCCGAAAAAGGTAAGAACTTCCAGGAAGAAGGAGCAGTATGAGCTAAAGCATAGAAGCAGAACTCAAACATGCAGGGCACAGTCCGGGAGTCGTTGGAATGTGTGTCTGAAGAGTTGGAGGTTGTGGTAATATGAGAAGTATTTGGAAAGGAAGAGTCAAGTGAGATTGTAGGGTTTTCTGGTCATTCTGCTAAGGGGCAGAGATATGAATATAGTAGGTAGAGTGCACTACCCTCCATAGAAGGGCTGTAGGGCCAAGTCAGGAGAGCATAAAACGGGAGAGCAGAGTTTTATAGTTTGAAGTAGGCAATTGGTAGAAATTGGATGGGAATGAGATTTGGGAGGCAAATAGAAGAAACCCGGTGTCTAGTTGAGTCCAAAGAGAAGGGAGTAGGTCAGAGGAGTTCTCCCAGTTTTAAACCTGAGTTATGGAGATGAGTCATGCCATCAATTTAGGAAGCAGAGGAAGGATCCCAGAGAGAGGTACCAGTGGGAAGAAGGCAAGTCATATCCGCAGCATGCATTTCAAGTCCTTGCAGGGTAACTTTTGTGTTATGCTCACATGACATTTTCTTGGGAAGTTGTTCTGGCTTTTAGAAAGAGAGGTCAGGGCTGGAAGGAGAGTTAGATTTGGCTGCCCTGCGTGGTAGGGCCATGAAAGGATGCAGTAGCCCTGGAGTGAGTACGCAGATGGAGAGGAGCAGGAGGACCCGGGGAAGGAGCCCGCCATTATGGAGGTGGGCAAGGGGGACCTGCTTTCTGTAGACCCATAAGAAGCTAAAACTAGGAAAGAAGGATTGGAGGTCAGCAGAGAGCTGAGTCACATGTGGACCCCAGAGAGGGAATGCACTTTGGGAAGTTCTGTGTGGCAAGCAGGTTGCTCTTCTGCATTGCCGAGTTAGGTTAGAACTGAGTAAAGCCCATTTTATTTGGTGACTGAAACTGCGACTGCCCTTTGGAAGAACAGTTCTGCAGAGAGAAAGGTATAGAAGTGAACTCAAGAAATGGTGGAAATAAGTCTGGATGGGGAGCCAAAAAACTAGAGTCCTACCCCAGTTCCCCCACCCCCATCCCCACCCCACCCCACCCCCAGCTTAGTGGCCCTGGGCAAATTCCCTAATTTCTCTAGGACTTAGTGTCTTCACATACAAACTAGGAAACCAAGACCTGACCTAATGATCATAAGTGTCTCCTCAAGTCTTGCGGTCATAATTTAAATCTTAGAGCCCAGCAAAACAGATGTTCTTGTGGCAAAGGAATTCCCCACCTTCTCCCTTGACAACCCCCAACCGAGATAATAAATTCTAGCAAAATTAAGCTTTCAGGACTCCAGTGCTAATTGAGAAAGGAAAACTGGGGCATCAGCTCAGGGAATTTTGCACACCAGAGCATGTGCTCTCCACTGCGAGTGTGGAGCCCCGGGAGCAGGACTGTGTCTGGTAAGACTGTCAGGGTTTACAGGAGCACAATGCTGTGCTGCTCCTCCTGCTCAGGACACAACTACCCCAGGGGCCCCCACTCTGAATTCATGAGTAGGGAATAAAAGGGCCTTGGGAGCCTGAGCTGGCCTTGTGGGAACTCAGCCAGGGTGGGTGAAGAAGAGCAGGAGGAGAGTGGTTGGAGTCCATGAGGTTGATAAGAAAGCCCATCAGGGGATGGAAGGAAAGAGGGAACAAGTTGTGAGCTCCGGTGGTGGGTGTGGTGTGCAATGCACACAGACTAAAGTGCACTCTCAGTATCCTAAAAGGAATACAGCAATGTAAACAAAAGAAATGATAAAAGTATTGAAAAGTAAAAGAGAGAAAACACATAGGAAAGATCTGAGGAAGAGGCAGTAGTAGATGCAAAGGCCCTGAGGCAGAAATGAGCAAAAAGAAGGCCAGGGAGGCTGATCCTTAGGGAAGGGAAAATGAAGCAAAGTGGGGTTAAAGAGGCAGGGAGGAGTCACCTTGCAGGGCCTAGTGGACTGGGAGGGGCTGTTGGATTTCATTCTGGATACTATTGGGAGTTAAAACATTGGGAGGACTCCATCTGACTTATGTATGAAAAAATACCTCTACATCCTGATCAGAGCAAAGCCATAGGGGCAGAAATCATAGCTGTGTTTTCTAGGGACAGTAGGAGGAAAGGTTGATGACAGAAAGGACACGAGAACTTTTGGAAATGATGAAATAGTATATATTTTAATTATGATTGTGGTTATACCACTATAAATACTTATCAAAATACACTGTATACCTAAAAAGGGTGAATTTACTATAAGTAAATCATATTTGAATAACTGATATATAATGTATATTTTATATACGTTTTAAATGTAAACTTTTAATGCAAAAAAAAGAAAAAAAAAAAAGAATTGTAGTAAATCTTACCCAAACCCTCTGGCTGCTGTGGGAGATGGACAGGGTACAGCATGGAGACAGCAGACCATTGCACAGTTCAATCAGCCATGTGCTGATGGTCTTATCATTTTGCCTGTATGATATGCTGTTTCTGGTAGACTCCTTAAATCAGTTTATTGATGTGTGCTTGTAGTTTTCCTGCTTACAAAGCTTTCCTTTATAATGGGCATGAAAGCTCATGTGGATAGAAACCATCTGCTTCTTTTGAATGGGCCCATGATAGATGCTTATTACATGTTCTTTTCCTTCTATTGGAATGGTGCTTTAAAGTTTACAAGCTATATCTACATTCACTATCTCCTTTGAGCCTTACAGCAGTTTTGACAGGTTTCCCAGTCTTCATTCTCTTCCCATTTTATAGATGAAGAAACTGGGGTGAATAGAAGTCAGTATAGCAATATCAGAGAAGCATGAAGTTTGGAGATCTTAGTATTGCCATTTGTTGGCTGTAAGTGTGATTTGGGAAAAATTATTCAGTGTCTCTGACCCCAGTTCCCTAATTATCAAAAAGATTTAAAAAATAAACACATTGTAGATACACAGTGAGAATTAAATAAAGCAGCATAACTAAAAGCGATTGGCATGTAGTTTAAATGCATTCAGTGGTAGCTATTTATATCATTTTTACTATCAGAGGAAAAGTGTTTTATTCAAGGTGATGTAGACAGTCCCTGAGGGAACTACACCCCAGTCACACCATTCCGTACATTCCAACTGGTTGTCAATTGAACGGTTCAGGGGTAATTACTTATTACTCTGGTCCTTAAATGTGTCATTAATTAATCAATTCATTCATTAATATTTGATGTGCATTCTTCATATGCTCAACACCGTATAGACACAGGATATAATGACAAGCCAAGATAGGTTCCATCTCTGCCATCGAGGACAGAAATGTGTTTACTGTTAATAAGCGTTACATTGGCTAAGAGGTGGAGGATGCCGAGGGAATGCCTGCTGTGGCTTGGGGTATGGGAAGACCTCCTGAAGGAGATAACATCGAATCTGTCTCATTAACAAAAACAAAAAATTTTTTTTGTTGTGATCATAGATCAGTTTCATGCAAATGTGCATTTATTCGTAAAAGCCGACAGTCATGTAACCAACATTAGGTTAAAAGCCAGAGCCCTGCTAGCACCCAAGAAGGTCCTACATATCCCTTCTTGATCACAGCTTCCTGCCTCCCTGCTACCCAGACTTTCATGGTATTTCCTTGTTTTTTGGTACAGTTTGGCACCCACATGTGTGTCCTCCAATATCATTTAGGGTTGCTTGGTTTTGATGTCATTGGAGTCATATTATTATTCATTAAATCACATCTTTCTTATTATATTCATATTATTCATCCATGTTGTACATAGCCGTGGTTCATTCATTTTCTTTGCTCTATAGTATTCTATAACATTTATCTTGTGAATGCATTTTTTCTATAAAGCCTTCACAAATATTTGTGACTTTTCATGAATGTGCTATGTATTATTCACTTCATTCTTATATAGTATGTTGTTATAGAACAGCTATGACTGTACTGCAGTTTATCTGTCCACTATTGCAGCAGTTTGGGGTTATCTTGAGTTTGGGGACAATTGTGAAGGACCCCACTGTGAGTCCCGGGTGTGTAGATGTCGGGTAGGGAAAGACGGGAGGAGGGAAGAGAGATATTCTAGGGTACATGCATTCATAAAGGATTCTTTGAAGTGGAATTGCTAGGATTCTTCTATTATAGTAGATAATGCCATCTATTTTCCAAAGTGGTTATTCCATTTTACATTCCTACTAGCAGAGGGAGTTCTGCTCTTCCAGATCCTCGCCACTACTGGTTACTGTTAACACTCCTTAATTGCTGCCACACTGATAGGTAAGTGATAGGATCTCATGGTGGTTTTACAAAATACTCTAGATTACTAAAGAGTTTCAACAGTTTTTTTTCAGTATTTATTGGACATTGGATTTCTTCTTCTCTGAAGCACCTGTTCTTTTATTACTTTTAAAAATTATATTGTCATTTTCTCATTAATTTCTAGGTGCTGTTTATGTGTTCTGGATTCTGGGCCTTTTCCAGCTTATTCATTACAAATATTACCTCCCGTTCTCTGGCTTATCTTTTTCATTTTGCTAATGTTGTACTATGATAAAAATATATCCTGATTTTTAATCATAGTCAAATTTTCCAGTTTTCCCCTTTTGGGTTAAATGTGTGTGTCCTATTTAAGAAATACTTCTCTATCTTTGGGTGACAAAAGCTATCTTTTTTTTTTTCACCTCTTCAAAAAGCTTTAGAACTTTTTTCCTTCTATAGTTAGGTGTTTAATTCACCTAAAATCAATGTATTCTTGTATGCGATGTAAAATAGAGGCGTAGTTTCATTTTTTCCCCTACCGGATAGCCGCTTGTCCCAGGAACACTTGTTGAGAAGGCCATTTCCTTCCGTCACTGTTTTATGGAGCCGGCTCAGTTATAAAGTGGAGTTTATACACGGGAGTCTGTGTCTCGGCTCACGGTTTCATTCTGCTGAACTCTCTTATGTCAGTGCCACATTACCTGGATTACTATAGCTTATAACATGTCTTGATACTTGATTTAGCAAATCTTTCATACCTTGGTCACCTTCATGAGTGTTTCAGCCTCGGCCCTTCGTTTCTGTATATAAATATTAGAGTCCCCTTATGTTACCCATCCACAAAAAAATCTCTTGAGTAACATTTCTTGATTCCACTAATCCACCTGGGTAGAATCGACATCTTTAAACCGCAAGTCTTCCCAACCCATGAGCATGTTACGTTTCACCATTTCTGTAAGTTACCATAGCTTATTTTCGCAGTATTTAGATTGTTTCCCATAGAGAGTTTCAGTATTTTTTTTATATATAACAGAATATATAGCCACAGATATCTGATTACTTGATATTTGCAGTGGTGTCAGTCTTGCTTCTTTTTGTGAATTGTATTTTATACCTGTTACTGGTTTATATATGCAGTTGACTTTTTGTGCGTTGTTTTTGTGTTGATCTGCCTTATTAATTTTTGTATATAAATTCAAATAATCTATACCTT
The DNA here is from genome assembly GCA_004363575.1 of Solenodon paradoxus. Classification (NCBI taxonomy): domain Eukaryota; kingdom Metazoa; phylum Chordata; class Mammalia; order Eulipotyphla; family Solenodontidae; genus Solenodon; species Solenodon paradoxus. Next base: position 115,618 of record RJWH01002461.1, on the reverse strand, counting down.
GTGCGGTCCAGAGAAGGGGGTTGACCTGTTCAGGTTCCCACAGTACCTAGTAACAGAGCAAGAATGAGTGTGGTTCTATATATCCTTACCTTCCTAAGGGGGAGGGTATTCAGGGAGGATTCCGGGAAGGCAGCTGATTTAAGGTGTTTAATAGATATGACCAGCTGAACTCTCCCTGGAGGCATTATTGGTTATCCTCATTTCTCATATGAAGAAAGTCAAAAGTCAGAGTTTGTCCCAAAAGCTTGCTCAGAGCCTCAGTTCTTCAGAGAGGGCATGACAGGGTGGCAGGCGTCCTGCTGTTCCATTGCGCATCTCCTGGTCTGGGCACCGTCTGCATTGAGGTTGAGACAGCTGCTGCCCTCCACCCCCTGTCTGGAGGGTCCCAGCCTGTACAGATCCGGAGCTGCCCAAATGAGGCCCGCTTAGCATCTTCGGGCTCAACAGGCCTGCTTATTGTCAGCTCTTGGGTGGAGTTCCTACCCAAAGCCTTAGGGTCAGTCTCCACCCCTGCCTGGCCGCATAGTTGCCTCCTAGCTGAGAAAATTAGTTGACAACTTGTTGGGTTCTAGGAACCAAATTAGGCCTTGTCCTGGGTATCTTGTTTCAGTCCTGACTCTGAAATTGTGATGGGGTTTTATGACCCTGCTTTGTTATACAGTGGATGAGAGAGAATTTATGGTTGTAATCCTAGCCAGCACCCCTTCCCCGGTGGGGCTGACTGTCAGGAGCTGCCTGCAGGCAGAAGGTTTGCCAGGGCTGGCTGTGCGGGAGTGCGCCAAGGGGCCCTGAACCGCTGTTTGTGAACAGAGCCCATCCAGTGTGGCAGCTCCCTGCTCTGCAAAGCGTGGCCCTTCACGGGGTGACTGTAAATTCTGCCGGAGCTGAACAATGAGGAGTAGACCGGGAGAGGGAGGGACAAACTGTCGGTCTTTGGCCTGGCTCTGAAATGTGAGGGCACAGACCTCAGCTGCTTGGCCACTGATGGGAGGAAGGTCTTGAGCCATTGAGAAAAGCCAGGAAGTCCCGTTTCAGTGCTGCTTGTGGGAGAGGCTTTCCCTTTTTAAAAAGAGAAAACATTTTTGCAAAGGGAAAACAAAAACAAAAAGGGGTAGCAGGTAATGGTCTGCACATCAATTACGCTGAGAGGCGCTGCTGATAAATGTTCTTTTCAAACTCTGTTTATCAGTTCAGGGAGAGTTTTAGAAGCTAGGAGGGACATTACGAAAGAAAGTAGTCATGTGATTTTACCAAAAGTAAGTGGAAGCCAAATGCAGTTGTTTAATTAACCCTTTTGCTGGGGGCCCCAAGCCAACAGTTTTTGTTACTGCTTTGTGCTGAAAAATCAGCAGTGCCCCTCAGCGTGATTGATGTGCAGACCGTTACCCGCTACCCCACAATGGCCCTGGAATGCAATTAACTCTGCTTTAGTCTGCTTTATATAATTTTCCTGTCTCTTCACTGACTGTCACCTGTCACATCTTGCTGCTTTCACTGCTCCTACCTCAAGCATTATTCCCCATCTCTTGTTCTACTCTGAATCTGCAGCGGCCTAGAAAACGAAATGACTGGGTCTGTCTCTGGCGGTGTGGAGGACAAGAAGAAAGAGGCTGTCAGGGAGGACCTGAGGAGCCTTTCTAAGAGGGGAGCACCATTGTGCTTCACTGACTGGGGTATTTTCCTTTCAGCCTGCTTATGGCAGGGGACAAAGTCTGTAAAAATGAATCGGCCACTGAGAAATGCTCCCCCGTGTAAATGGTTGTGACACAATCTGCTGCTCACACTTCTTTGTCCTTCCTGGCTCCTGGTAGGGTTTCGGTCCCCAGAAATTGCTGGACAAGTCACTTCCAGAGAAGAGCGATGCACTGTCATTTGTTATGAAAGATGTTGGGCTGGCTCAAGCAGCGAGGAGCCGGTGTGAAGAATCTCTGTAGCAGAAGGGCTCTGCGGGCCGGGTCTGTAAATGATGTGGCTGGGCCTACGATGGAGCCCCAGCTCCCAGACCCTGAGCCCTGAAGCTAGACCTGCAGCCCACATTCAGGGTTGCTGACCCAGGAGTGCCCTCGACAGGCTCAGCAAGTGAGCTTCAGCTTGAGGTTTGAGGTGCAGATCCTCAGGAGCTAGCGTTGCGGAGCAGGTGTGGCCCCCAAATTTAGTGGCATACAATTGAGCACATGTTAATATGTTTTATTTTCATATCTTTTAGGGCTCACGGTCCTTAACATAGTTTTGCAAAGCATTATGTCCTGAAGTTAAAATAAGTAGCACATTTTTTAAAGAGACAGCAAAAAACAGGACGGTGGCAAAAAAAAAAAAAAAAGCTGTTTGGCCAGTGCTGTGCTCAAACCTGCCCCGAAGAGGGGTGATGGGAAAGCACCTCGGGGGAGCTCCTCTTTTGCCATCTCCCTCCCAGAGGGAGTAGCCTTGTCTCTGTCCCAAGCCCAGATCCCTGCGTCACCTGGAATGCCCACTTAGTCATCCCCTTCCCGACCCTGCCTGCTGGGTGTGGTGGCTCCGTGGCCTGGGCCTACCCTGGATCCTCACTACCATCTCTTGCTCGGTTTTCCTCTGGCGTTAAGTGAAGTCAGCTGTCTTCTGGAAATGCTCTTTTTACCCTTCATTGCCTCACTGAGCCTTCTCATGATTTCCTTTCACTCTCTCCCTGGCTTTGAGAACTTGGCGTAGTCCAACCTACTGCACTGATCCGAGCTGGCTCTTACTCTGTAGAAACCTTCTCTCTGTGTCTGCCCACGCCCCTGGTGCCCTATGTGCCTCTGTGCCAGGTGCCCACACAGGCTTCCCTCGCCTCGTGACGTGCTGGCCGCAAGTCCCCGCTGCCCTGGTGGGCGTTGCTCTGGGAGGAGCTCGCTGGTCTCCCCAGTCTCTCAACCGGTTGGGTCTGAGGTCTGCACCGCACGTCAGAGCTGTGTCGGTATGCTGTCATGGCCCCCTACAGCTGACCCTTTGTCTCACTGGGTGTCACAGACACTAGTGTCACACCTGCTCTGTTACCAGAACGGTCTTGCTCACCTTGAACCTGGCAGGGAACCCCGCACAGGAGTCTCTGGAGAGAAGCCATTTCAGTGGCGTGGCGAGGCGACCCGTCGTGGTGTCAGCCTTACCTCATCTGCATCCCAATTCTGCTGCCTTCTGGCTTTGTGACCTTGGCAAGTGGGTTGGAGGACTGTGTGAAACGGAAGACAAAGTATCCAGACTAGCACTAAGAGCGGAACACTTGCGCTTGTTATTATTTACCAACTGGCAGACATTTGGTATGTGCAGGAATTGTTTCCTCATCTCAGCCATAAACCTCCTGTGACGGGAATCCCAGCTTATGCTGTTTTCCACCCCATACGCCAAATAGGTCTGTTGTCTGCAGTGTGTATCCAGAGTAAGTTTGCATAATAAGTAGAGCGACCTGTCTACACTGCTGTGGCTTTTCTCGTAAATTGACTGTTAAAGGACGTTTTTTCCAAGGTTCACGAAAAACTTCAATGTACACATGTGATACATATCGTTTGGCCCCCAGTGAATGAAGAATTGCTGAGCCTGTCGAACCACAGCTCTTTATTGAGCGGTGACTTTATTGAGCAGTTACTGTATGCAGGGAGCAGGAAGGTCGCAGCACCCCACACTCCTGTTGAAGAGACCTCCGTCTCCACCCACACCGTCTTCTTTCTCCTCAGCCTAGACCTGGGCCCCTGTTCCCTCTTCCCACAGATGTTGCAGTTGTCAGCTCATTCCAGTGGGCGCTAGGGCCCCGTCTGCATGCAGCAGCGTTTGTAGCAGGGCTACCATGCTAAGCCCTTCCTTCCTTATGTTTCTACTAGGAGTAAAACATCTTGATCTAGGGAGCAGTTACCCAGGTGATACAGCTATACAACTTAAAATTTCTGTATCTGACTATAGATAAATTATGTCTCCATTTTTATTAAGCAAAGCAAGCCTGGGAAATTAAGTGATCCTCCTGAGTGACCCAGCCTCAGGAAAACCCGATTCTGCAGGGAGCAGCGAGGAGTGACCAGTGGTGGAGGTCTCTGTAGGGACCAGGAGAAGGGCATGCCCCTGACAGTCTCGTTTGCTCTACTGGACGGCTGGGCCTCAACCTCTTGGAGCCTCCTTCACCCTTCACATTCACACCTGGAGGGGATGCCACAGCGCCCACCTTAGATGCCATCAGCTGCCTAGCACATGAGTTCATGGCCACAGCCCACACTCTGGAACAAACCTGCCTGCCTTGTTGAGTACAGGGGTTCAAGTGCTGGCTCTGCCACTTGCCAGGCCAATTACTATCATGTCGTTTCCCGCCCTGAGCCTCAGGGGGTTTTTATCCGCTGTAAAATACATCCTGCCTCTTTGTCTCATAGGTTTGCTAAGAACAGCAAAGTGCACCTCCAGCCCAGCTGAAGTCTACTGATATTTGAGAGCCATAGGTTTTGAGGGGCAGTAAAGCCCAATGTCTCCTAGAGGCACGCTGTCTGGGTTCATTGGTCCTGGCTGGCTGCTTGTTATCTCTGAGACCTTGGCAAGCTGCTCACCCGCCAGGTGCCTCAGTTTCCTCAGTTGCAGAAAGGAAGTAATGGTAGCAATACGATGAGTCCATCCAATGCTTGACTCGGGGCCCAGTTATGCAGCTGCCATTACCATGGGCAAGGCTTTCTGCTAAGCCCTGAGAGGTCTTCTTTCTTGGGTAGAAACCGGGAGAGGAAAAACAACAGAACAGATGGCCTTTAATTATAACCGCTTCCTGCAGTCGTGTCTTCCACGACTCGGGGCTTGAGATTGATTATTTGCTGTATTTGGTAACTTTTTCCATCCTGAAGGCTTTCATCTTTGGAGTTTACCTAATACAGAAAGGTCCCATGTGACACATCCTTGCCTTCTGAGCTTTTCTGCAGCACCAGTTGTGAGCTCTCTGATTTACAGTTCAGTGAAAAAGTGTCAGACAGGGTATTCCTGTTCACTTCAAGGTGACTGCTGCATCGTCATTTTAAACAGGACACCATATTTAGCTAGATGCTTGCATTGGGCTGGGGGAGTGTGCTTAGTTACTTCACGACACTGGTTACACAGTCCGAGCCTCTGCACACTTCTGTTATGAGCCTGGAATCTAAAAGATCCTTAAGAGGTGACTTAGTGGCATCTGTTCTATCTACGGGGTCAAGAGACTCCTGTCATTAGAGTCAAGTGTTGGCTTTTTTCTTCACCCAGTTTTTAAATGAGTGTTGGGGTTCCCTGGGCCGTAGGGTCACCACAGGGGATTGCACAGAGGCCAAGTGAGCCACATTTGTTGGGGGCCTGGCAAGCACCAGATGTTTTACATACATGAAGATCACTTAGTCATCAGATATTACAACATGAGTTGTTAGATGTTGGGACTCGCTTTCTGCAGAGGAAGAAACTAAAGCATGACAAAGTCCTTTGTCCAAGTTCACTCTCTGGGGTTATAGTCAGAATGTCATGTCAGGAGTTTTCCTAGAACCCTAGGTTGCACTATTGCAGGGTTATCCTTCCCACTGTGTGATATATGATGGGGGGGCCCCACTCCTTCCCCAGCTGATCCTGAGTAGCTTAAAATCAAGTAGGGGAGGTATGCTCTGAGACTCAGGGGATAAGTGTGCTCCTAGAACGCAGTCCACTCTTAGCCCAAAGGACTGGGTTCGTGGCCTGGAGCTGGGGGGAAACAACTATATAAATAAAATGCTTCTTCGTCCTTTCCCTGCCTGCCTGCTGCCTACCTGCCTTCATAACTGCCTGCCTTTCTTTCTCTTAAAAAAAAAAAAAAAAATCAAGCAGGGGAGATAAAGAATAAAATTGAATTAACAGTAGCACATGGTAAAGCCCAGTAAAGGCCAGAGAACATGCTGGGTGTGTTCCTGGGAGAGGGAAGGCATTTACTTAGATGGAGACAAGGGAGATACCACACAACTTCATAACCTGAAGGCAGTCCTGTCGGGCTTTGTATTTTGATCCAAATGTTCAAGGATGTGTTTCTGAGATTCTCAGAATTGCCCTAAAGGATTATGAAGCTGTGCTGGGTGGACTCAGCAAGTTTTCTCAGATGTTGCACAGTGGTTCCCTCTTCATTTCCTCTTGCCCTTTGCTGGGGGTGGGGCGTGTCCCATTAATTGATATCCCACACTGGTGGAACTGCTCACACCTTCCTGAGTGAGGAAGGGATTTGCATTTAGATTGCAAATGCCTTTCCTGGTAGATAGGGCTGGTCCACCATGCACCCTTTCCATTCCTGTAGGGGTGTGAGTTTGTAGGGAGGAAGGAGAGGAAATATTCATGTCAGTGGCAAAAAGCAGGGCTTTCAAGTTCCATGGTAGTAAATTTGGCAGAAGAGGTTTCCAACAGATATTTCTGAGTTCAAAGAGAGGAGGTGAGACCTGATGATGAGCTCGGGACCCAGCTACACAATCCACTGTGATCACTGGCTCCGTGGGCAGAGTGAGAGGGCACTTGCCCTGTTGTCCACGTCCCTGGACAGCCTCAAGGCTCTACCTGGTCTGACCCTGCCTGCCTCTCCAGCCTCTTCCCTCACCAGGTGCCTCGCCCCCTCTCTGCTGGCGCCACGGTGATCTTCCGTGTTTCTGAAACATGCCACATGTGCTCCCACGCTCACCTCTGGACCTGTGTCCACGAGCTCTCTGTTCTAGGAGCCTGGTATACACGGCTCTTAGCCTGGCCAAATCCTACTCCCCATCCTGGTCTCAGCATAGAGGTCACTTCACAGAAGCCTGCTCTGATCCCAGGGTCCCCTGATGTTTTCCTCGCAAACAGACAACCCACTGCTCATTGCATTATCTTTTCATTGTGGGCATGCGCCCACGACTTTTGTGAAATGTGGAAGGTGCCGCTTTGTGGGAATGAGCTCAGTAGGGGCAATTCCTTGCCTCCATCCCTGCACCTCAGAGGTGACCATCTCTAGAGAGAGGCCATGGCCTCTCTTGGGACCCCCATCCACTGCCTAATATTGAGGACTCGGTTGCTGGAAGTCAGTGGGGACAGAATGGGGAAGTTGGTGCGCACTCGGCCCGGGGCCTGGTGCTCCGTTGCCATGCCTTTCCCATCCCACTGGAGCTGGGGTTGAAACCACCATCACATTAAGAGCTGCTGTCAACCCTTCCTAGCCCTGGGCCCTCCTGGAACTCTGGAGGCCCTTGGCAGCCATCTCTCACCTAACCCACCCCTCTGGCCAGGCCCCAGCTTAGGAACGCAGCTCCTATGTGGCTGAGAAGCCTGCCAGCCTTGGAAAGCACATCTTAGCTCTTACTCAGGCTCTCTTACAGTCAGAGACATCTTGTAATGCCCCTCTGTTGGTCAGATCCCCCTGACTGCACTTTGCCTTCCAGAAAACCAGAGTTCTTTAAAGACTTTGCTTTTGTATCCAAAAATAGAAGATCTTTCTTTCTCCTACCCAGGGCCTCATTTCCCAGATAAAGATACTGATACACAATGAGAAAATTTAAGTTCTAGGTCACATAGCAAACTAGTCCACTTGAGCCCCCCTCTCTCGACCCTGACGTGGACCCTTCTTTCATATTCTGGCTCTGTCACCACTCTGATTCTGCCATTCTCTGCAAGAATCTGACTCCCCCCCCCCCCCCCCCCCCCCCCCCCCCCCCCCCCCCCCCCCCCCCC